>OY744603.1:14769373-15176873 GCA_963556255.1 Allolobophora icterica | reverse complement strand
CCTGTGAGATCTCTTAGTCAAAGACTTCCTCTTTTTCTCCACCTTAACCGAACCCTCACGTACCATTCTGCATCTCATGACTCTCGAGTTATCGTCAATCGGGGAAAACTCTGAACGTTCTCTTGTCCGAGAGGACAAGGTGTACATCTGACGAGTCGTCACGTCGTGCCGTCTCAAACACGCGAACATCTTGCGATAATATATACACGTGTAATATTATCGCGGTATACTGGTCTCACGACACTCTCTTCTGATAGGACAGGTTCTAGGTCTAAAACCTCCCTAACCGCACGCAGAACTGTGTTCCGACCGGCGCACGAGGTGGGCCCTACTTCGCACTTCGGTCAGTTCTCGGAACTACGTGTTTCGACCACCAAGTTATTTGCTCTGAATAACGATTGGTTTGAATACAAGATTTTCCTGACTCTATCGTTTTTCCTGGTCTTACCGCACTGTAATCAGTTGTCGGGCGGTCTTTTCCCGTACTGCGGTCTTTCGGTAACAGTGGTCTTTCCCAGTAACTATTTTTAGTTACCGGGCGATGGAGCCCCTCCAACGCTCCACCGGCGTGTCAGCCATCCAAGTGTCACAATCCAAATGTAACGCCGACCCCGTAAGGTTACCAGAATGTCCTGAATTTTGTTCCCAAGAATTTCCGAATTTTGGTTCCCTAACGAGGGTCACGCTTACTCTCACAGGTAACCGGACAAGCTCCGATCCTGCCTGTCGCCAAATTTACCCTTATTATCGTTTTTGTACTAAATCGGGTTTTTCAGGTATCCCGACGGTCACTTCACCGAGTGCCGAAGTCGCGTAAAACTCTCCCAGCCGAGGACGCCGAAGTCGCGTAAAATCCTCCCGGCCGAGTACGCCGAAAGTGCGTAGAACTTCCCTTGTGTCGAGTACGCCGAAAGTGCGTAGAACTTCCCCTGTGTCGAGTACGCCGAAATCGCGTAAAACTCGTCTCAGTGGGTAAAACCAAACACTGTCGGATCTTGGAGTTCTTCGAACTCCAAGAGGGATTTCCTTGCCCGACGCCAAATTCACCCTTGGTTTCAAGGATTTCAGAATTCCAGAAAATGGCTACCTTAAGAAGGTCACCTCTACTCTCATGGGTTACCGGACAAGCTCCGATCGCGGAGTTCTTCAAAACCCAAGAGGGACTTTCCTGCCCGTCGCCAAATTCACCCTGGTTTTCGATCTCACACTGAATTGGTTTTCCTGTGTATCAACGGTATCCTTCCCCGAGTATTACTCAGCCGTAGATTTCCCACGATCGGGATCTAGACCGCTTCGCGATCAACTGAGGGATCCAACCCGCCGGATCGGCGCTGTCGGCCCGTCTCCCAACAGTGAACTTCTTTAGCTGTACTCGGGATCGCCTGATTATATTATTCGAACGCCCCTTTCGTCTGTAAATATATTTGTACTAACCGGAAACTCGAACTCTGACTCTGTCGTAACCAAAATCACTCGCCTACCACACTGAGTGCAGTATATTTGAATCGGTAACTGAATCGCTAACCAACAACGCTGTTGAACAGTATTGCTATGTATGAAGAGTCGAACCAACTCTTCACGTATAAAGCAGCACACCGTGAGGCAGGCTCTATGCATCCCAAATTAACGCGTCTGCTCGCTATGCGCTGGCTTTACACCGTCGATCGGGCTTCCCTATCACGGTCGTTGCCGGACCGTCGCCTATTGAAATTAAATAAAAATTAAATGATCGATGCTGGGTCTTCGCATGAAAAATTAAGAGAAACGATGCTGTTCCCTTCGCATGTAAACTGAAGGAAAACGATGCTATTCGCATAAAATAAATCTTCCCACTTACGCACTGTGGCCTTGACCGCCACACTCTCCCCACCTTACTTAGATGCGGAGCATCTCTGCCAAAATCGGGGACCTTAATCAAACGTGACAGGAACATCCCCAACCCAGATCCACTTAGAGAGCAAGGAACCAAATGCACCTTTGGTTATAGGGCGGTCTATCGACAATCTCGGCACCCTGCACGTACGCCAAACACGATGAGAACCGTGATAGCGACAGCCTTTTTAATGATGCTTTCGATCTCTCGGCACCCCGCACGTACGCCAAACACGATGAGAACCGTGATAGCGACAGCCTTTTTAATGATGCTTTCGATCCGAACCACCACCCTACTGGCAACCTGTCGTACCTGACAAATCGCCAACCTTAACAGGCCCTCTATCATGAACCTAGGCTCTACCGGACCCCAAGGGCCAGGAGAACTTAAGGAGAGAAAAGTCGCCCACTGTCTCCCGATCTGGTAACCATCGTCGATCAGTCACACCCGGTATCACTTCAAAATCGTGAAAGCAAAATAATAGTACAAGTTATCATATTGTAGAACCAACGCAATGAAGCGTCCTAGTACTGGAATCTTTACTTGTTTCAGTACTAACCACTAATCCAATGTTTAACCGAAACATATCATCAAAAGGAAACTTAAACAGTCATTCACTGACAATCTGTCAAACCAACGCAATTAAGCGTTGCTGGTAGCACAGGTACGGTATGCTCCCAGATACCGCTCAAAAGAAATACTCTCATCAAAAGGGCAACTGAAACATGTGTCTCCAATAGTCAATGAAACCAACGCAATTAAGCGTTCATCTAGTTTGTCCTAGATACACGTCTGCTTCAGAAGGTCACTAACAAGGACTTCTACAGTCGTAGTCATCCATCCAAGCGAGGTCTTCGTCTCGTCCGTCGTCCAGGTGGCAATTCTGGATCAGCGGTCTCGTCTGGATTCTCTGAAGGTTCCTCTGGTTCATGTTCTGCATTAGGATCTTGAGCCAGGACTGGCCAGTCTACTGTAGGTAACTCAAGATTTCTGTCCCTCTCCGGTAACCAGGTACTCGGAGGTTTACCGTAAAACGGCTTCAATTTATCCACGTGCACAACCATTAGCGTGGATTTCGGATTCTTCTGAATCCGGTACAGATACGGACTGAGCACTTGAATAACCAAGAATGGGCCGGTGTAATAGCGAGCCCATTTTGTCTTCCTTTCGCTCCTTAGCCGAGGGTAGTAATAGTAAACCCAATCTCCTTGAGCGAACTTGCTAGGTCTCACTCTCAAATCGTAGGCTTTTTTCCTTCTTTCTGCTACTCTCTTTAACTGTTCTCGTACAAGCCGATACGATCGTTCCATTTTCTCTTTCTGTTTCTCCACGTACTCTTCCATGTCACTGTAAGACGGTCTCTCGAACTCTGTAACTTGGGCTAGAATCAAGTCTAATGGCGTATGGTTCTCTCTTCCCAGGAACAGGAAATTAGGTGTCCGTTGGGTCGCTTCATGTTCAGTACCTCGATATGCCGCCATTACATATGGTACGTGAACATCCCAATCCTTTTGTCGTTCCGACACTACCTTTCCGATCAACATGTTCAGTGTTCTGTGGAACCTTTCGATCATTCCGTTACCAGAGGGTCGATATGGAGTTGTACGTACTTTGTCAATCTCCATGCGTTTACACAGCTCTTTGAATAACTTCGACTCAAAACACGGTCCCTGATCCGTCAGGATCTGGCGTGGCATACCAAACCTCGAGAACACGTGTACCATAAGCGATTCTGCCACAGTAACGGCCTCTTGGTTTCTGATAGGCAGAGCTTCAGCCCATCTCGAGAAGTAATCTATCGCTGTCAGTATGTATTTGTTGCCTTTACTTGATACAGGATGCGGACCAGTTATATCAATTCCGAATCTCTCCATTGGTTCACCGACCACAGGAGTCTGCATGTAACCCTGTCTTGGAGGTTTCTCCCTTCGATAACGAGCACAGCGATCGCACCTTTGGCAGAACCGTCTAACATCGTCCTTCCAACTCGGCCAATACGCCCGGCGTTGCAACTGAGTCAAACTCTTCCGAATCCCGAAATGTCCTCCGGCAAAGCTTGCGTGTGTTAACTGAAGCATCTCTTGCCGTAGAGATAAGGGCACAACTAACTGAGATCGCTCAGCTTTTCCTGTGTTACCCTGAATCCAGCCTCTGTGTAACACTCCTTGCAGGACTTCCAGCTGATTCCAGTTGCTCACCAACACTTTCACCTCTCCGTTAGCAGGTGATAGTTCTGCCTGTGTTGGATGATGCTTCGACTCCTTCCAATCAAGGACCGTACCAATATTGCAATCGCTCTGCTGTTCTCTTCGAAGAAACTCCTTTGTCCAACGGATTTCCTGGCCTGTATCTTCACTGGTAACCTCGGAGCGCGTTACTTCTCCGATCGGACGTGCCCACATCACGTCTTCATTCGTAACTCTCATGGTAACCACTTTAGGTTGTTCCTCACCCGGACCTCTAGACATCGCGTCTGCGTTACCGTGTTTTGCTCCCGGTCTGTGACATATCTCCATGTCAAACTCCTCTATCATCTCTAACCAACGAGCCTGTTGGCCAATCGGTTCCGGTGTTCTGCGTAACCACTGAAGTGCGGAGTGGTCTGTTCTGAGTAGGAATTTACTACCCAGTAAGTACTGACGAAACTCTTTCAAGAAATACACCACAGCTAACAACTCTCGCCTGGTAACGTTATAGTTCCGTTCCGCCGTCGACAAGAGCCGACTCGCGTAACAAATCACTGTCTCTTCTCCTTCTTGTACTTGCGATAACACCGCTCCAATGGCGTATGCCGAGGCATCCGTATCTAGGATGTACTGGCCCTCGTCGTTCGGTAACCCAAGTATAGGTGCGGAAACCAACTTTCGTTTAAGTTCTTCGAAAGCTCCCTGACATTCGTCAGTCCAATGGAACGGTACATTTTTCCTGGTCAGGAAATGAAGTGGTTGAGCTACCACCGCGAAATCATGTATGAAACGTCGGTAATAGGAGCAAAGACCAACGAAGGATCTGACTTGCCTCAAGTTCCGAGGAGCAGACCATTCTTCTACGGCCTTGATCTTGCTCGGATCCGTCGCGACCCCTTCTTCACTCAAAACGTGACCAAGAAACAATACTCTCTGTTGTAACAGGTAACATTTGGATGGTTTCAGCTTGAGATTATACTCTTGTAATCTCCTGAAAATCATCTCTAGACGTTGCATGTGCGTCTCTACGTCTCTCGAGAACACAATTATGTCATCCAAGTAAACCAGACAGATGTCATAGTTTAGCCCTGTCAAGACTAAGTTCATTAGTCGACAAAACGAGGCCGGACTATTGCACAATCCGAAAGGTAACACTTTGAATTGGAAGCTGCCCCTTCTCGTAACGAACCCGGTCTTGTGTTTGTCTCTTGGGTGCAAGGCCATCTGGTGATAACCTGCTCTCAAATCGAACGTACTGTACCATCTGGCGCCACCCAGGGTATCTAAACTCTCGCGGATAAGGGGTAACGGATGAGCATCTTTCCGTGTCTTCAGGTTCAGTTGCCTGTAATCGATACAGAACCGCATACTGCCATCCTTTTTCTTAACCATTACGACATTGGATGCCCATTCCGATATCGAAGGTTCAATGATTCCTTGTCTCAACATGTCTTCTACCTGACGATCAACTTCCGGTAACATGGAAAGCGGTTGACGTCTCAAAGGTTGCCGAACTGGTTTCTCCTGTCCCGTATCGATCTCGTGTTGGATCACCGAAGTGAATCCGTTATCACTTTCGTTAAGGGAAAACGTTGCGCTGTACGTTAGCACAAGTTTTCGTAACCTGATTCGCTCTTCTTCCGAAATGTCTGCTGGCACTTCTTCCCATAGTCGTTTTAGGGTCTGTTCGGCAAGTGGGTTGAGCGTCTGCTCCGCCACACTGGCCGTTGTACTAATCTTCGATCCAAACCGGTCAATCGTACTTTGCTGCTTTCCTCGGCGTTCCTCCGGATAACCTGGGCCCATAGGCTTCCCCGGATTTTCGCTTCGGTAAGGCTCATCATACGATTCCGTTCTGGCTCGATTAACTGTCACATCGACTACGTTCACTCGCTCCAGCGGACATTCAGTCCGTTTCTTGACTAGCGAATCTCTGTCTCCAACATTCAACATCCTGATCCACACTTCCGTGTCTCTTCCTGTCACCAACGTACGTCCGATTATCAAATCTTTTGATAATTCCATTGGAATGGTCGTCCAATCTTCGTTATCCTTTTGGAAATGCGGGTATACTACCCAAGCTGGAACGTCAACTTCGCTCCTTGGAGGAACTATTATGTCCTCTTGCACAATAACCCTCCGGCACATGGACTCGGTAACGACCTCTTTCAGAGGGATCTTCTCGCTCCCAAGGAAAACGCATCGACTTGCGAAGTCCCATCTTGCCTGATTGGCTTCCAGCCAAGATAACCCCAAGATCACTTCTGTCACTTGGTCTGTAACTAGACAGGGTACAGGGTACACCTGCTTTCCGATCCGAATCTTAAGGTTAGTTTCACCATCCACCTTATTCTGACTTCCATTAGCGGCTAGGAGTCGCTGTTCTGACGGTACTAGCACAGCGTCTAGCACGAAACGTCGTGGCACAAGTGACATTTCACTTCCAGAATCAAGTAGACAGTGTATACGTTTTCCTGCCAGTCTCGCAACCACGTAGGCCACCCTACTGCCTTTGACCAGTCGGTTTTGGGTTTCCTCTTGTATCGGTTCAGCCTTTGTAGGTTCACTGGTGCCGGTTGCACCATTCGTCTCAGCGTTTCTCTGAGGACAAAATCGCTTTATGTGTCCTTTTCGTTTGCACAAGTAGCATTCGATATCCGGGTTACGCAACCGTGTGGGCGGATAAATCCGTCGCCATCCCACATTCGGTTCGGTTGTCCTCTGATCTCCCACAGCTAGATCAGAACTGTTCTCCCTTTCATGAGGTTTTCTCGGAACGATGCCCAAATTCTGATTTATTGTCACTCGATCAAGTTCTCTTGAAAGATTTTTAATCTTTCGCTCGAGATCTTCTAGACGACGAGACTGTTGCCCCTCAGTGCTCGAGTCTTTTCGGTCTTCCATGGTAACTTTAACTCTCGCGTGTCTCCGGTCTAAATCACCACCTTGTGTCGAAGATCGACCATAGGCATCCAACCTCACCGCATGTTTATACGCCGCTTCGAGGTTAACTGGTTCTCGCTCGCGCACCTTCTGCCCCAAATCCTGGTTTGCCAGTGCATCAATGAAAGCGTCACAAGCGACCGTCTCGACGATATCACTTGTTGGTCCTGGGTATGCCAAAGCCATTAGCCTCCTTACTTCCTGCACTACACTACTCAGCGTTTCTCCGTGAGCCTGCCGGTAAGTGCGAAGTTTCATCCGATATAGGCTAGTTTGGTCATCAGACCCGTACCGGGCCTTAAGCCGCTCAACAAGTTCTCGCCAAGACACGTCCCTCTGTGCACCCATGTCCCACAACAGCTGCGAAGCGGGACCCGTTAGGGCACACATTAACT
Source organism: Allolobophora icterica (assembly GCA_963556255.1). Lineage (NCBI taxonomy): Eukaryota > Metazoa > Annelida > Clitellata > Crassiclitellata > Lumbricidae > Allolobophora > Allolobophora icterica. Next base: position 15,169,476 of record OY744603.1, on the reverse strand, counting down.
GGTCTGCTTTTTCCTGATCACTCCACCGGTTGCACCGTGCACAAACTTCGAACTTTGCTAGAAAGGCTGCGATCGCTGACTTGCCGTCGTACTTCTCTAGCTTGATTCGTATACCGCGATCCGATCGGTCTCCGCCTCTTGTCCGCGTAACAAGTGATCTTCCGACACTCTTCTTGGGATTTCCTCTCCGGTTGTCCTCATCGTTACTCCTGGAACCGTTTTCCTCGTCTGTCCTCACCACTGACCGGTGCCGACTCTGTCCCCTCAGAGTACCCAACGTCTTCCCTGTACGCCACTTAGAAGACATCGTAGTCATCTCTCGGTCGCCTGACGTTGCACTGTCTTCATCAGAGATGTACTCAGCCTGTCTCTGACCTTTTCTACGAGGCTCACCACCTTCGTAGTCTTTGGACTCCGATCGTTTATATTTATTGCGAGAACTCTGAGAGTTTCCGTTGACGAACGTAACTCTTCTGTCTTCTTCGCGAATATCTCTTTTTCCTGACTCTGGCGGTCTGTCAGATTCGTCGTACCTAAGACAATTACGACTTCTCGAATCTGGTTTGTGCCCTTTAGAGTACCGCTCGTGGGTCTCATCCCAGGCCAAATGATCTCTGTCTCTTCCCATGTTCGATTCTCTCTCGGTTTCTCTATCAAGTGCCTGTTTTAAACCGCGTCTCTCGTACTCTGGTAGACGTTCCTTACCATACGTCTCCCTTTCAGTTTTCTCATAACTCTCGTGTCTTCCTCGTTGGCGGAGGTTTTTCCTGTCAAAAACTCCGGTTCTCATGGCCTCTTCTGGACCAACACTATCGGTGTCTGAATCCGAAGAACTCACTGACGAACGTAATTTCGCCTCAACTCTTCCTCGTGTCAACAGACGTTGTCGACTCGATTGCCTTGCCGTTTTTCCGTGTGACTCTCTCCCGCTGTCCTCGGGAAGATAGCGGCTACGTAACTTTTCCGAAGTTTCCGAAAGCGAAACTTCCTCACGTGTCTCTGTGTTACCTCGGCTCCGTGCTGGCTCTTCGATCTGCAGCTTCCCTCGGCGATCCATCTGGTAACCTGGGCCCGTAGGTTTCCCCGATGTCTCGCGTCGGTAAGACTTCGCATGCTGAGCAGCAGGAACAGACAGTTCTTCAAGTTTCGAACTCATCATTGCCACACTCTGTCGCAGGTAAGACATCTCCGCTTGCCAATCTACCTCATCTGTCACAGGTCTTGGGCGACCTTCTTCCATGTTGGTAAACGGTACTCGATTGCCTTCGTTTCGCTGATGCGCCACGATGTCACCACTCGTTTTCTGCACTACCGCGTCACCCCGCGGTTTCAGGCCTGTCTCAATGTCTCTTGGCCTATCACAAGCCTGTCTCAACTGTACAGGTTGCCTGCCCCGTACGATACTAGGTACTTGAACCTGCACAAGGTTCCCCGATCTATTGTCGACGAGTGGTTTGGACCTGTCAAACCTACTCTCACCAACGGTCTCTCGCCAGTGTGTGAATGTCTCGTTATTCACATCGTTCTGTACTACCTCAGTAGTCTTTGGAACGGTTATCAACCATCCGTTATCCTCATGGAAACCTCTTTCACGCCCACTGCGGGTTCCAGCTTCCGTTTCAAATGCACTGGTTTCGTCAGGTGCACCCGTTTCATCAAGCAACCTTCGTTTGCTTTTCCGTTTACGTAACTTTGGACGCGCGCCTCCGTGCTCACTATGGGGCACTTCATCCGACTCGTCCTCGGTATCTTCCGGACCTTGCCTGGTTCTGTGACAAGAAAACGCTAGAACCCCACTTCTGGTACCAGTTTGTGACGTTCGTCGCTCGAGATCAACTAACCCTTCATCAGACGTGGTACCACTTTGTGTCGGTCTTACCCGAGACGCTGCTTCGTCGTCGGGCTGGGTTCGGCTCCAGCCAACTGACCTTCTGGAGTCGCCCGGGTCACTATCCTGTCTACTTCTGCTGTAGACGAGCGGTTCCCTGTCTCCGCTCTCAGTGCCCATTTCTCCAAGAGGAGGTTCCAAGGGTATCGCTTGTTTGCGAACAGTGTCGCTGTCAAGCTCCATCTCACTTTCGGACTCTGCCACTGCCGCGGTCGCCGGGTGGGCAACGTCCTCGTCCTCAGGATGGCCGTCCTTTAGAACAGGGTTCGCTCTCTTGCCGGCAGGAGTCCTCAGCTTCCTGTGAGATCTCTTAGTCAAAGACTTCCTCTTTTTCTCCACCTTAACCGAACCCTCACGTACCATTCTGCATCTCATGACTCTCGAGTTATCGTCAATCGGGGAAAACTCTGAACGTTCTCTTGTCCGAGAGGACAAGGTGTACATCTGACGAGTCGTCACGTCGTGCCGTCTCAAACACGCGAACATCTTGCGATAATATATACACGTGTAATATTATCGCGGTATACTGGTCTCACGACACTCTCTTCTGATAGGACAGGTTCTAGGTCTAAAACCTCCCTAACCGCACGCAGAACTGTGTTCCGACCGGCGCACGAGGTGGGCCCTACTTCGCACTTCGGTCAGTTCTCGGAACTACGTGTTTCGACCACCAAGTTATTTGCTCTGAATAACGATTGGTTTGAATACAAGATTTTCCTGACTCTATCGTTTTTCCTGGTCTTACCGCACTGTAATCAGTTGTCGGGCGGTCTTTTCCCGTACTGCGGTCTTTCGGTAACAGTGGTCTTTCCCAGTAACTATTTTTAGTTACCGGGCGATGGAGCCCCTCCAACGCTCCACCGGCGTGTCAGCCATCCAAGTGTCACAATCCAAATGTAACGCCGACCCCGTAAGGTTACCAGAATGTCCTGAATTTTGTTCCCAAGAATTTCCGAATTTTGGTTCCCTAACGAGGGTCACGCTTACTCTCACAGGTAACCGGACAAGCTCCGATCCTGCCTGTCGCCAAATTTACCCTTATTATCGTTTTTGTACTAAATCGGGTTTTTCAGGTATCCCGACGGTCACTTCACCGAGTGCCGAAGTCGCGTAAAACTCTCCCAGCCGAGGACGCCGAAGTCGCGTAAAATCCTCCCGGCCGAGTACGCCGAAAGTGCGTAGAACTTCCCTTGTGTCGAGTACGCCGAAAGTGCGTAGAACTTCCCCTGTGTCGAGTACGCCGAAATCGCGTAAAACTCGTCTCAGTGGGTAAAACCAAACACTGTCGGATCTTGGAGTTCTTCGAACTCCAAGAGGGATTTCCTTGCCCGACGCCAAATTCACCCTTGGTTTCAAGGATTTCAGAATTCCAGAAAATGGCTACCTTAAGAAGGTCACCTCTACTCTCATGGGTTACCGGACAAGCTCCGATCGCGGAGTTCTTCAAAACCCAAGAGGGACTTTCCTGCCCGTCGCCAAATTCACCCTGGTTTTCGATCTCACACTGAATTGGTTTTCCTGTGTATCAACGGTATCCTTCCCCGAGTATTACTCAGCCGTAGATTTCCCACGATCGGGATCTAGACCGCTTCGCGATCAACTGAGGGATCCAACCCGCCGGATCGGCGCTGTCGGCCCGTCTCCCAACAGTGAACTTCTTTAGCTGTACTCGGGATCGCCTGATTATATTATTCGAACGCCCCTTTCGTCTGTAAATATATTTGTACTAACCGGAAACTCGAACTCTGACTCTGTCGTAACCAAAATCACTCGCCTACCACACTGAGTGCAGTATATTTGAATCGGTAACTGAATCGCTAACCAACAACGCTGTTGAACAGTATTGCTATGTATGAAGAGTCGAACCAACTCTTCACGTATAAAGCAGCACACCGTGAGGCAGGCTCTATGCATCCCAAATTAACGCGTCTGCTCGCTATGCGCTGGCTTTACACCGTCGATCGGGCTTCCCTATCACGGTCGTTGCCGGACCGTCGCCTATTGAAATTAAATAAAAATTAAATGATCGATGCTGGGTCTTCGCATGAAAAATTAAGAGAAACGATGCTGTTCCCTTCGCATGTAAACTGAAGGAAAACGATGCTATTCGCATAAAATAAATCTTCCCACTTACGCACTGTGGCCTTGACCGCCACAGAAGGACCTTCTACATACCTCAGGTCGTATTTCAAACCTTTCTCGATATTAATTGAAGGCAGACAACGGCACGTTGGACGTCGGCCATTGGCCTGACACGCCCCCCGAATGCTGACCTACTTAGCGTTACATGTCGGCGGGCGGAATTTAAAAGTTCCTAACTTCTGAAATATGGAACAGATACCGGATAACATCTCCTCAACTAAGCCCCTACTAAAAGCTAAGGGAATTTGCGGAGTATGCTTCTCCGAATGGAAATTGCACCACAAAAATGGCCTGGTGCATAGGCATGGACCCAGGGATAACCCTTGCTTAGGTTCTCACAAACCGCCCATAATACTCCCTTGCCCGCCGGTGCTGCCCGACGTGGAACCGAACCTAGCGCCTGTGGAGGCCTCGGGGCCATTGACGGCAGCTACAGGGTCGGAACCTTATCTGGACTCGATTTCTCACCCTTACTTACAAACACGGCTTATTAAACACATACCCAAAGCGGCCAGACCTAGCCTAAGCAGTCTGTTGACAACCATTATCGGATGCATCTTGCAGGACCCGAACTCTCAGCTCCCCTGGCAGCACCTGCTGGCATTCGGGGCCCTCACGCTTGCCCAGCCCACAAGAGGAGGCAGACGACACAATTTGTCATCCAAAATCAAAACACGATCCAGCGAATTTTTCGCCAAGGTGCCGCAGGAGATCGAAACTCTTTTCATCCCGCGGGAGAGCTCGGACCTGGGGGGCAGAGGGGTGTTGGAACGGGAGAGGACGATAGCTGCAGCAGTGTCCGCAAAACTAGAGGATGGTAACATCAAGGCAGCAGCGCGTATCCTGTGTTCTGATGACAAACCAGTCCAAATAAATGAAAACACGCTGGAGGAACTCAGGTTGAAACACCCGGCCCCTCCTGGAGACCGACCAGCTATACCGAGCCCCCCTGCAGTCTCCCCCATCCAGGTTTCGGAGGCTGAGGTATTAACCAGCATCCGCAATTTTCCAGCCGGATCCTCAGGGGGACCCGATGGTATCCGTCCCCAACACATCCTGGAACTGGTGGGCCAAACAGACTCGGGCCCCGGCTTACTGTCGGCAGTTACGGCCCTAGTCAACCTGCTCTTGGCCGGCTTGTGTCCCTCCGGAATACGCGCCACTCTCTTTGGGGGTACTCTTTTTGCCCTGCGTAAAAGCTCGGGGGGTCTGCGCCCGATTGTCATCGGTTATTATTGGCGCAGACTTGCGGCCAAATGTGCAAACGCTTACGCGGCGCCCAGAGTGGCGGCGTATCTATCCCCAAGACAGGTTGGGGTGGGCGTGGCGGGAGGGTGCGAGGCGGCGGTGCATGCCGCGAGACGGTTCTTGGACAACCTGGACGAGGATTCAATTCTAATAAAACTTGACTTTTCTAACGCTTTCAATAGCCTCTTTAGAGACCAAATGTTACTCTCGCTCTATTCAGTACTCCCAGAACTTGCACCCTTTTGCTTTTCGGCTTACTCTGAACCATCCAATCTCAAATACGGTGCCTTTAGTCTCTTGTCGCAGGTCGGGCCCCAACAGGGCGACCCCCTGGGCCCCCTGCTGTTTTGTCTCCCCCTCCAGCCCATTTTGATTGAGATGTCATCTCCACTCACTTTGGGCTTTCTTGACGACCTCACACTAGGAGGGAAGGCACGGGTGGTGGCCAGCGACGTGGCACTGTTGGAAATGAAATGTAAAGATCTTGGTTTACAACTCAACCGCTCAAAATGCGAGATAATCTCGACTTCTCCTAACATCACAGAGGATAGCCACCACCTAGACCTCTTCACAAGGACCAGCCTCCAGAATGCCACGCTGTTGGGGGCCCCTCTTTCAACCAAGGAAGCCCTGGGAGGGGCCTTGGGGGCTCGCACGACCGAGCTAAAGCGGATGCTGGATAAACTGGTAAATATCAAACTGCACGATGCTCTAATTCTTTTGAGGTACTCGCTCGGTGCAACGAGGCTGCTCCACACCTTACGCAGCTGCCCTTGTGTGGATCACCCGGGACTGGAGCAGTATGATGCAACCTTGCGTTCTGGCTTGGGCAGTGTTCTCAACCTCCCCCTACCGGACGATGCTTGGCTCCAGGCCACACTTCCCATCAAAAGGGGCGGACTGGGGATCCGATCGGTGACTTCGCTGGCACTTCCCGCCTTTTTGGCATCAGCCGCGAGCACAGATCTGCTCCAGTCCACCATGCTGGGAGACGCAGCCTTGGCCGACCCACAACGTGAGGCCCTGCTGACCAGATGGAATGAGGCTGGCGCAGCGCAGCGCCCTGTCGGCCTTTTCGCCCACAAACAGTCTGCATGGGACGGACCTCTGATCGACTTGGTCGTTTCATGCTTACACGCCAGGTTACCCGACCCGACAAATCAAGCACGCCTCAAAGCGATATCAGCTCCGCATGCAGGGGACTGGCTTTTGGCCCTCCCTGTCACCAGCTGCGGGCTAAGGCTAGATGATGAGTCGGTTAGGGTGGCGACGGGATTGCGACTGGGAGTCCCGCTTTGTGAGCCACACAGATGCCCCTGCGGCGCCCCGGTGTTGGCAGATGGCCATCATGGGCTTTCATGCACACTGGGCCCGGGTCGCTTGCCAAGGCATGCTGTTTTGAACGATTTGGTCTTTCGGAGCTTGGTCCGGGCCGGCTACCCATCCACCAAGGAGCCCGCTGGCCTCGTGAGGACAGACGGCAGGAGACCAGATGGCCTCACTCTCATTCCTTGGCGCGTCGGGCGATGCCTTGTCTGGGATGCGACCGTGACAGACACTCTGGCCGCTTCCTACTTACCGGATACCTCCCAAACTGCCGGTGCGGCTGCTGAGAGGGCGTCGACCCGCAAAATCGACAAATACAACGAAATATCCTCGACACATCTGTTCATTCCTTTGGCCTTCGAAACCCTGGGTCCGATCAACAATGAAGGCCTGAGTTTCCTTTCGGACCTGGGACAGAAGCTGTGCACGGTTACGAGGGACCCACGTGAGACCTCTTTCTTATACCAACGCCTATCGATAACGATACAGCGTTTCAACGCTGTAGCTTTTAAGGGTACTTTCGCCAGCCAGGAAATAGATGAATAGGGCCATTCCGGACACCTTTTTTTTAACATTAGTTAATATTGAAGTCCCTGAGGGATCCTGTATACCTCGGGGCATAAAAAAAAAAAATAATAATAATAATAATAATAATAATTATTATTATTATTATTTTTTCGCCCGAGGTAAAACTAATCCCTCAGGCTCCTAGAAACTATCTGAAGATCTGTGCTGTTCTGGAGTTAACGGTCATCTTCACCGGTCAATTGCATAAAAGTGCCTCGAAATGCAACGGCATTGAATTGTTGCGTGCAAATTGAAAGACGCTGAAAGAGGCGTATTATTATTATTATTATTATTATTATTATTATTATTATTATTATTATTATTATTATTATTATTATTATTATTATTATTATTATTATTATTATTATTATTATTATTATTATTATTATTATTATTATTATTATTATTATTATTATTATTATTATTATTATTATTATTATTATTATACGAATTTATTTCTTCATACAACCAATACACTCATATACAGACGAATTATTTACTGTTTCCAGTCACTGTATCTAGGCTATAGGCCGCCATATAGTCCTGGCTGCACCGTCTCCTTATTGTTCAAATCGGAGGTGCCTAGAACAGATAGGGAGTTTCCAGTTTGTAGGGCGACTGATAGGCGCTGGAGCAGATGGCTGGTCTCACGCTGGTCACCTGTCGCTGCTTTTATCTTGGCTCCAAGTTCTTGGACGAAATCCAGTGATTCAGCATGCCAGCTTCCTGAGGTTTCGACTGCCACAGGGATGAAGTGGTGCGATTGTGAGATGGCAGCATATTTGCTTTCCTTATTATGGGCTGCTCTTTCCGCTGCGGCTCCTGCGTTTTGCGACGTTACATGTTCATATGATGCCGCAAATGTATCTGGCACCGTGACATCCCACGCTAGGCAACGCCCTCTAGACCAAGGTATTATGGTGACCCCATCAGGCCTTTTGCCGTCAGATCTGGAGAGGCCATTGGGCTCTTTGATGGCCGGTATTTTGGCTCTGGTGAAAGCCCTCCAAATCACGTCATTAATCATGCTATGTCGTTGTTGCCTTCCCGCTCCTTTGACGCAAGAGAATCCGTGATGACCATTGGGTTCTACTATGGCACCACATCTACATGTGTGTTTTTCACACAACGCAGTGCCAAGCCGGATGCCGGATGCTATTCTTAGTACTTCCCCTGGCATCCGTAAACCTGCTGTTGTTATGGGAAGTGCGTGAAGCCAGTCTCCTGAGTGTGGTGATTGCGCAGCTAACAGTCTGGCTTTAGCAGCAGAATCAGTAGCTCTTTCTGAAAGGCCTTCAAGTGCACCCGATATCAGTGCACTGTCCCATTCTCTTTGTGCATGAGCCTTCTGTTCGATGGGAGAAGGTGAGTTCGATCTCAAAGACCACGAACTAGAAGCCTCCTCTACCAATGGATCTGTGAACGTTACAGCGACATTGTGCAGCAGTTGGTCTTGAAGGCTTCGCGTGCCAGCGGCGGATGCCAAAAAGGCGGAAGTTGCCAGCGATTATTATTATTATTATTATTATTATTATTATTATTATTATTATTATTATTATTATTATTATTATTATTAGGGCTTTGGGGAAGCGTTTTTTTTAGCCCGTTGAGCCACTAGCCTGGAAGGCACAAATTCGAGGTCTTTAAAGTCTGGGCAAGTCTTTCCGTTTACTCCGCCAGCCCATAATTTCAGCTGTTAGCGACACTCGACTCAACCTTAGGGACGTCGTTTTACAGAGTCCTTTCAGTATGGCCGAATAACACCATTGACTGGAGAACCGGTTACATCCAGCATCAAGGCTTTGTCATACATCTAAGTGCTGATCGGGTTCCAAATCATTTAACTCTGGTGATGAAACCAGACTTTTTTAAAGTATGCCGAGAATGTCATACAGGTGAGCGATTGACATCGGCAACCAAACAGACGCTGATCTTCAACTCGCCAGCAGTTCTCGAAATTCACCTGAAGATATACTCGAACTAACGCCCGGAAAGACGGAAAAAACAGTGACTCGATCAGATATAACGTATTCATTCATTCATTCATTCGTATATTTATATAGCGCCACTTCAAGGGAACTACTCAGAGGCGCTCCCGACTCCAGCACGGCGAAAAAGAGCAGTTTTCAGGTGATCATAGAAGGTACCAGAGGAAGACCTAGGATGTAGGCGCAGCTCAGGGGGAAGGCCATTCCATATGGTCGGGCCAACCACCGAGAAGGCGCGGGTCTGCATGATAGCAGTACGGGCAAACGGGACGGATAGCATTCCCCTCCCCACCGAACGGAGGACTCGAGCAGTCCGAGAAGCAGACACAGGCCGGAAGAGATCCATCAGGTATTTTGGTGCGAGACCCAGTTGACATCGCCAACCAAACGAGGCGATCCTGTACTCAATGCGCTGCCGTACAGGGAGCCAATGCAGGACCTCCAGCATATAATCTGATACATGGCCAAAATATGGTATTTGGCCAATAAGGCGTGCAGCAGAGCGCAAGATGCGGTCAAGGCAGTCTAGGCGTGCAGAAGGGAGGCCAGAGTAAAGAGACAGGCAATAGTCAAGACGAGATGTGACGAAGGCGTGAACAAGTGTAGTTGCTGTTGTTGCTGAGAGAGAGCGAGCGACAGTACGAAGCTGACGGAGCTGATAAAGGCAGTCGCGGCTGAGGCGATGAAGGTGTGGTGCAAAACTTAATTCCTGGTCCAATAGAATGCCAAGGTCACGGACCGAGGCAGAGAAAGTAAAGCCAGGAAACTGTGGTGTAAGCGTTGGTGTAAGCGACATAGTGGTCAAACTATAGTATTGTTAGACATCGTACTGTTGTACAGTGAATTCTGTTAGACATCGTACTGTTGTACAGTGAATTCTGTCTGCCGAATGATCCTCAAGGGCAGAATTTATGACAATCTCTCTACGGAGTCGTAGTGCATTCAGGTTCTCTATAGTTTGACCACTATGTCGCTTACACCAACGTCAGGCGTGATGAACCGAACATGTAGGCCCTAGAGATTTCTTCCGGAGGATTAATTGGATCGTGATAAAACAAAAGATCAAATGATAGAAACTATGGAAAAGATACGAAATAATGCAGTTAGAAGACAGAGATGCTCAGTGGGACGACGAAGAAAGGAAGAAATGAAGGAATTGGTTCTGTGTGAACGATAATCGGGTTTCTGATGTTACCATTCAGTTACCTCTGAACCAAGAGGCTTTTCTTCTTTTTTATGAGATAATTTGAACAGTGATGGGCAATAGGTAACTAAAAAGTTGCTAACTTTTAGTTTAACTAATTTTCTTAGTTAACGATTAAGTTTACCTTAAAAATAGTTTAGTTAAAACCATAGTTTAACTAAAAAAATTTATTTGCTAACTAAAAAGTTTAACTAAAAAAATCAGCAATATGCAACTATATTTCCACAGTGAACATTGAAAACTGTCAGCAAAAAGCATTTTAACACTGCATGGTTTTAGCATTAACAGCCTGTGTTTTCAAATTATTACACTACTTAGGCCTACAGTACACATGTAACTGTATGCCAGAACAGCACACACTGCATAGTTTGAAGGTGAAATTGTCATTGACGCTCTGCATTATTACAGTTCAATTAATTTCTTTTATTGCGAAAATGTTTGTCGTAAAAAGTTGGAAAAAAGTTGGAAAAAGTTTGTCTACTTTTTTTAGTTTAGTTAACTAATTTCCAAAATCAGTTGCCAACTTTGGTTAAACTATTTTTTTAGTTGGAAAATAGTTTTAGTTTAACTAAAAAAAATAGTTTCGTGCCCATCACTGAATATGAACAGGAGCAAATTAGCAAGCGGCGAATACCTTTAGTGTATTAATTGACGCCTTGTGCCATTGAGCTGCCTGCGCAATGATTTAGGTGCACCATCGGCTGATGCCTTGTTCATTATACACTGGTGCTATGAAAGTTGCTTAGCACAATACAATGAGAATTAAACAGTTATCTGGGGTGCTACTGATACTGATGGATCACAAATTGATTGATGCTTTCTTTGTGCACTAAAGACTGATGCTATGTGTGCAATTACAATTGAATAGATATCTGAGTTTTTTTTATAATATACTGATGTTGTTATATCACAAAATGGTTTATGTTTTTCTTTGTGCATTATACAATGGCTCTACACATTCAACAATGGCGCCATAGAAATTGTTAATCACAATGCAAATACAATTAAATAAATATCTGTGTTTATTATATCATACTGAAATTGATGTTCACAAAATGGTTATTCCGTTGAATTTGGATGTAAGAGGGTGTTATTATCAAGACTTTCCGATCTTTCCAATATACAGATGACAGCATAATAGATTAATTAAGAAAACTAGGCACATCAATAAAATATAGAACTGACAATGTAATAGATTGAGTAAGAAAATTAGGTTACATTCATAAAATATGCATGCAATAATTACATACTAGCTGGTTTACCCGGCGTTGCCCGGAGTTATAAGTTTCAATCCCTGTTGCGAATAAGCAAAAAATGTAGGTATAAGTTTCAATCCGTGTAGCGAATAAGGAAGAAATTTAGGCGACCTGTGGGGGAGACTGCTTCGCAGTCTTGTGTACTGGCGTACAGCGGAGACTGCTTCGCAGTCTTGTATACGCCTTCTGGCGTCTAGCGACCTCTGCCGTGGACTGACTGCTTCGCAGTCGCCCTGTGGCGGCGACTGCTTCGCAGTCTTGGAGGCCCTTGTGGCGTCTGGCGACATGTGGGGGAGACTGCTTCGAAATTTCCTATGCCGTGGGGCGAGTTTTTGGCCCTTTTCACCATGTTAGCGGTGAAAACGGGGGACGCGAACCCCTCCACTGGGTGTCCGATGCCGAGGCCGACACAGCAGTGAAGGTTTGGAGTGAAAAGGTGCAAAATTGTAGAAGTTAAGCCCGGTCAAACAGACACACACACACACAGAATTGTCGCTTTATTAATATAGATATGCACTGACACATTAAGGACTTTGATAGCAGTCCAAAAGACAAAGCACTTATTGAACTCCAACTGGTTGCTTGAATAGATCCAGGCGCCGATGATTAGGAAGGTCTCAATTCTGCTGATGGGTGTAGAAAATTATCCATTCTTCCTTCCGTGCAGGAGGCTTCCATTCCGAATGGTTTTCACTAAGAGCTTCGCATGAACAAGAAATGGTTAAGTTTTCCATGGCTTAAGCAAACAAGAAGAAACCCCAAAATCAATATGTCACATATAATAGAATTTCAGTAATTAGTCTGTATTAAGAAAGCATAATGGGTTTTTATTTAACGTAAGTCACATTTAAAAACAAACACTAAGTCTTGTCTAGCAAGGGCAAAATATGTGGCAAGGGTAAATAGGCATCGTTCATCTTAAATAGGTACAGTTCATCTTGATGTATTATTATGTTTCATCAACTATGCGCAAGAACTACAAGCGACTAACATTTGTCTGACCAAAGTTCGAAATCAACATGTCATTTATTACAGACTTTCGGTAATTAAATTAAGAAAGCAAAATTGGTTAAACGTTAACATAGCTCATATGTAAGACAACAATTGTTTTGCAGACTAAATAGACATCGTTCATCTTTAATAGGCATCGTTCATTTTGATCGATTTCTTCTCTCCGCAGCAATTTCATCAGTGGATTTGGAAGATGCTTTTGTTTCTAGAAGAAAACAAGTCATTAGAAAAATACTTCTATATTTTACTCAAACTTCGAAAACTATCGGAGAAATCGATGTCGAGCTTAAAGCTTTAAAGTTGAAAACGTGATGCCATGATTCTCAAAGTTATTTGTGATTTAGACACATTATTACGCTGTCATAAATGTTATATCTTTCTATCTTTCTCTTTCACTCGCTGTATCTTTTTACCCATCTTTATAGCTCTGTGTATATCTCCGTCTCTCACTCACTATATGTCTCCGTTCACTCACTTACCTACTTCTCCATCTATAGATATCTCTGTACCTATTGCTCTCACTGTACTGTCTTTCTACCGCTCTCTTGCTGTCTCACTCTAACTTCACTCGCGCTCACACTCTCCCCTCTGTGTTTCTGTCTTCAAGCAACGCATAACGAATACGAACATCAAATCAAATCCAATATTCTTTTATTCATATATTCATTGACAGAACGCAATTGGCAACAATCATAGATAAGTAAAAATGACTAGAAGTCTATTAGCTGTATCTATGATGAGGATATTAAGTCACTCCCACTTGGGCACACTATAATTCCTAGGGGTTACAGGTGGGTAGTCCAATATAATATGATTATGGGTTAATTTATGGTCGGTGAGATATTTGTCGTAGTCAATAATGTAATTGATAAGCGTTTCCCTTTCCACTAGCTAATCTTAAGAGCTGACAGATGACTATCACTGCCATGTCCAATCAAGAGTTGCCACGGAGAAGCGTAGCGTGGTTAGACTTCCAAAGAAAGGTTTTTAATACAGCCCGTAAGGAAGAATGAGAGATTCAGAGATTTCAGAGAGTTCAGAAGGAGTCCCGTTGAAACCTCTGGATCATGTCGTGACTGGCGAAGTAAAGAGTTCATTATGTTTTTCTATGTAGGTTTATCATTCAGTTTCCGCCATGTAATTAACGTAAATTCATGGTCACGGTTTTTATGTCATTACTACAATTTATACCTTTAATGCAGTCGTTATGTTCACTCCATTCATTTCTCTTAAGAGTGGGCTAGTTCTTCCTTTCCCCTTTGCTTAGATTATGCTTGGTGGACTAGTATAAGGCACCATCATATATCTTACTCACTTCCAAGTTAGTACAAGTTATGATAGAGAATCCTCGATATAAAGTTTTTATCATTTTTAGTTGGAATGGAAAAGCTGTGAGCCCAATTGCGAAAAAGATAAGAAGTGTGTCAGCTCTCCGGGAAGTAAGGTAAAGAACGTGTTGTGGTTTAGAGACCACTGCTTTAAATAGCCGATCATCAGCCAAGCCAGCGAGATCCTCAGCATTCTGGAGAGATAAAGGAAGGAAAGGAAGGAAATCCATTTTGCGCATGGGCGATAAGAGCCTATCGACTCTATTCTTTTCACCTTTATTCGGGTAATCCCACCATGACGGGGAGGCATACACAATACAGGATAATGTGGTTGCCTTTGCTATATCTTGCAGTATTGGCGATGGAAAGCCATGCGTACGAAGGACTCTCAGAGTATAGAGGGATGAAGATGTGACCCGATTTTTAAAATCTGAACGCATAGTTACTCCTAAGATTTTAATTGAGGAAATTCGTTCCGCCACTGGTATAATTTGGGGGATAAGTCCGCCTCTTTTTAGAAATAATCATCTCCTTTTTTTCTTCAGGCGAAGGCTATTATTTTATGCCTACTCAAAGATGTTAGCAAAATTTTCTCGAGCAGAGGAGATGTGAGATGAGCCAATCAGGAGATAAGTATCATCAGTGAATTCATTCATATAAATAAAATCATACGCTGTGTTCAGGTCAGAAGAGTTTGTCGAAAATAAGATTGGGCCAACAGCTGAGCCTTGAATAACACTGGAATAATATACAGTGGTATTGAGGAATTCCCACGATGCCTAATGAAATGACCCCTTTCATGTTGCAAATTTGGTCTAGAATATCAAGCTGGCTGAGTTTCTGCATAAGGGAAAATGCCTAACAGTATCAAAAGCTTTTGAAAAATCAGTCGAGATAATCGCGACATATTCATTCTCAGTAAGTAAATCAGAGATTTGTCGCAATAAGACAAGTATTGCAGCTGCAGTTGAGCCTGATGGTCTGACGGGGAACGGATCCTTAATTAAGTCAGCAAAAGGTGGGGAGTTTTTAGCTGAATAAAGGAAAGTTCGGGCTATAACTCGTTCAACTAGTCTTGATAAAATAGGAACAACAGCTATCGGTCTATAATCTGCTGGAGATGATGGTTTCGGCACTTTGGGGTTTGGATTGATTATATCTATTTTCCATTGTTCAGGAACATAAGCAAGAGAGGCCGATCTGTTAATTAGTGACGTCACGGGAAAGTGGGTAATTGGAGCAAGGAGCCTCAGAAACCACACCGGAATCTGGTCAGTCCCTTCTGCTGTGCACTTTAAATGATTAAGCAGGTGAAGCAACTGACATTCATTTTGAAGACGGGTCTCCTGATAGGCTGATTGCTTCAGAAACGGGAAAACATAGTCTGAGTCTCTCGAAACTGAGGCAAAGTAAGCATTCAATTCTTCCACATTAGGCTGGTCGCTAGATGAATTGATCTTTTTTCTTCTATAACGACCGTTTGGCCTTCATTATATGCGTGGTGTACATTTTTTTGGCTAGAACAGAATTATACAATTTTGAGTGATCAGCGCACAGTCGTAATTACTTAACAATGCTAACGAAGCCCAGTATAATGGGCGGGTGTGTCCACTTCAGAACATAGAACCTAAGTTATAATCAAAGGTAAGTAAGTAAGGAAGTATATTCTTTATTAACCAATTGCTAGTCGCACGGTGGTATGCAGACATTTATTAAACACAGCTAAAAGTATAAGATATAACATTATAAAAATAAATTCTCTAACAATCCTAAGAAATAAAGAAATCAATCCTGAAATAATGGTAAATACTGGACCAGAAGAGCATAAATTCCGCAGCGACACATTAATGCTTAATTATTTTATTTTGTTATGGAGTAGTTTCAAATATTATGCCTAGCGGCTTTAAAATATTCTATCAATACCATTGAATAAGCTGGCGCCCTGCGTTTGGCTTAAAGTAACGTTTTGAAATTCGACATTTCGGATTGGATTAGAGCCTACGAGTAACAAATTTAGGCGAGTCAACAGTTCGATTGAAGCTTTGGAAATCGTCAACAACATTGCTAAAAAGCTAGAAGGTTTTACTCACCCATGCTGGTTTTGGTACCACTTTCTTCACTTAAGAGTTTTTTCATCTGAAAGTAGATTGATAGGTTATTGGTTACTGCTATCAGCCAGCACACCAGTGTAATTTTTAATTCTCCTCAAAAAATGCAACGCAGTGAAATCTTAATGACAATCGTATTTGATGTTAGACATTTTGAAGCTCCGATTCTCCCTGTTCCTTTTGATGGGAAACTTATCGAACTGTTTGCAAATTATAATAATTACCGTATTTAAAAGATGCAGAACATTGAGTTATCAAGATGTTAGTTGGCCTATTGTATGTAAAATATAAAGTTCTAAATATTGTTGAGTTTTAAAATCCAAAATATCTTTATCAATTTTAAAACATCATTGCTACGTGAGATGAATAACGATGAATAATAATATCGTTATTAATTTCAAAATATTGTTATATGTGATGACTAACTTTGTTTAAAGCCTGTTCGATAATGTTTGTGATCCATGGCATCTCATCAAAGTTGCCAAGAGTTTCAGATTCTATTCGGGGCACAGGCCTATAAAATATCACGTGACATGGATAATAACTTGACTAAAACCTAGGAACAAATGATCTGCATCATAAGGAAAATCATTAGCATCGCCCTGCTACTCGATTCAGGGCTTCGCAATACGCTGTTCAGATTTAAATTAAAGTGCGATTTATTCCCAATCTCTTAGAATACTTTTCTTTATTAGATTTGTTGAAATAACATACAAAGCGTTTGCAATTACATTTCAGTGAGCGTGCTAACAATGTCTAAGAGTAGGCTGATGTTGCTATTCGTAATTCTAATCTAACTTCTGCAGATAGGCAACTACAACGTGAAAGGCATTAGAGTCAGACGATGGTCAGTGCAAGGAATTTTGTTCGAAGTATTTTGGCAGGAGCGGAGTGATTGCACTGAATACATTTCAGCGGAAGATTGTCAAAACAAGTAAAGCAGAAACTCTTTTTAAAATTGGAAATAGGAAGTATTTTGCTCATAAATTATTTATTTATTTAAAATAATAGGAAGTATTATTAGTTTCTTCCCATAATTATACCCAGCGTAAAACGATAGATTACTTGATCGCTGTATTATAAAGCTGTGCGCATGGAATAGAACCAACACGGAAATGACTGGTGCATTGGGATTTTAACACTCTTTTAACGTTTAATATCTCATTACCATCGAATGTTTTTACATTATATCATGGCGCTGCACAAAATTAATAAACAACTTAATCACATAAATAAACGCGCGCAATATCTTTATCATTCATCGTTTCTAATATAAATATTACCGTTTCATTACTTATATGAAATTTGGTACGATTCTATTTAGAGTAGGTCTACTGCAAGCCTTTCGGGGATGTTATTTTGAGTGTCTAGATACTCACTTATTTATTTAGTATAATATTTTCCTTGTTTGAGGATTAAATATCCAGAAACGTTAGACATATGTTTTTAAATCCTGCATGAATACTTCTTACCATCCCTTTTCCCCTTTGTGTTCTTTGTAATACGCTGTTACCATGGAACGCTCCCAGTATTTCAATTTTGTCTTCTCTTCTGGAAACCGGAAATCACCAATCCAGCAGTAGTAACAAGTTTCTCTATTAGGCCTAATTTGATTCAAAGACCTTTCATAGGCGCTACGGTATTAATAACACCCAATTTTATCTCGTATGCCCAAGCTAAGTTCACTATGCATCTATGTATGAAGCTATTGTAATGTATGTAATTTCGCCATAGATAGACGTGAAACTATTGCATCAATATAAGTGTTTGCTTTTCTGTTGCGTTTAATAAAAATAGAGAATAATGTGCTATGAGGTTCTGTAGTTAATTAACAACTAGTAAGCATACTTATAAGCAGTTTTAATCTTCATATCTGCTTTTGCATAGATTATGCAAATACCAATAACAAAATATGGAAAAGTAATTAAACACAATGGAGGAGTAGCGTACATTGAAAGTATATGTCTTATTGCACTAGACATTTGCAAGCTATCCTTCAGATCAGTAGAAATTTGCTTTAATGATCTTTGTTTTGTTGTGCAGGTTATAATAATTCTACCAAACAGTAAATGTCAATATTCGATTTAACGCATAATATATAATCTTGCATTTAGTAGCAGCAACTTCAGGTGAAAGTTTCAATGGACTTGATTCTTTACCGTATTTTCCGTCTTCGCTGTTGGTGCACGTGAGCCAGGGCTCTGTGTTCTTCTCTTCTTCACTCCAGCCTTTGTAAAGATTAAGCAGATTATATAATAATGAAATGCATATAAGTATTATGTAAATGTTGACATATTCACTGAGGCACGTAACATATTTGTGTACAGTACGAAACGGAATATACATTGTCAGGGATGGTTGGTGCACAGTGACTGGAGGTGTGCACGAGGGAGGAATTTTATGGGAAATAATTCGGGAATCAACAACATTTAATAATCACAAACAAGACAGGAGTACCTACAAATGTGTATGTCATGTTATCTCAGACAGTTTCAAGCTATCCTTCAAATCATTAGAAATTTTGCCTTAATTAACCTTCTTTTGTTGCGCAGGATATAATAGTTCTGCCAAACAGTCACTGTCAGTAATCTATTAAACGTATATAAACTATATATATTATATATAATACATATATATATTATATATATATATATATATATAATAATAATCTTGCATTTAGTTTCAGGGGCTTCAGGCGAATAGCACGAAACGGAATATACATTGACAATGATGGGTGATAAACAGTGACTGGAGATCTGCACGAGGAGCACTTTTATAGTGAAATAAATCGGGAATCGACAACAATAAGTAATCGCACACATGAAAGGAGTAACCTACATTGAATGTGTATGTCTTGATACCTCAGGCAGTTGCAAGCTATCCTTCGTTAGAAATTTGCTTAACGATCCTTCTTTTGTTGTGCAGGATATAATAATTCTGCGAAACAGTCACCGTCAATATTCTATTTAACGTAGGCCCTATATATATATATATATATATATATATATATATATATATATATATATATATATATATATATATATATATATATATATATATATATATATATATATATATATATTATTGTATTTAGTACCAGCAGCTGCAGGCGAATGTTTCAATGGACTTGATTCTCTGCCGTCTTTTCCGCCTTCGTTGTAGGTGCAGCTACATGGGCGTGGGTCTGCGTTGCTCTCGTCTTCACTCCAGTCTGTGCAAATTAAAGGAAATATGTAATAATGAAATCCGGATAAGTGTTATGTAAAGGCTATGTTGATATCAGGGGCGTATATCCCTTTCCCCCCGCCCAAAGTCATTGTAACAACTTCCCCTCCCTATTCTTTTCTTCCCCTTCCCCTTCTTTCTCCCATTATTGATGACACATACATGTACACTGACAGATTTTCCCCTATTTTTGGAAGGAGCATTTGCTCCAAGGATTCTTTGGTTGATATATTCAATGCGCAAGGCACTTGAAATATTTTATGTATTGGACGCAGTGTTATTTTCGTTCCTAAAATCATTTCAGTTTTAGTGTCTATTTCTGTCAGGTGTCAATCATTTCTATTTACTTTCAGTTTTAGTTTTTCATTTTTCAATCATTTTCGTTTCTATTTCGTTTCTATTCCTGAAATCATTTTAGTTTTAGTTTAGTTTCAGTTTCTCAAAACCAAATCATTTTAGTTTTTGTTTTTGAAATCATTTTAGTTTTTGTTTTCGTTTTTCACATCATTTTACTTTGAATGTAAGTTCTGAAGAAGTAGGCTAGCATACCCTTTAATGAAGAAGAAATTACTTGAGACCCTTATTAGCGGGACTTAGGTCCTTTCAGGTGCCCCAATTGTGCCCATCCGAGCATTCGTAGTGTAAGACAATTTATGTATAACTTGTACTGTAAACGTTTTGATGGACCAATAAAATTGTGGTTACGGTTATGGTTATGGTTATGATAGAGTTGGTTAATAACAGTTCTCGCCTCAGTTCTAAATAACAGTTATCGCCTCAGTTCTAAATAACAGTTCTCGCCTCAGTTCTAAATAACAGTTATCGCCTCAATTCTAAATAACAGTTCTCGCCTCAGTTCTAAATAACAGTTCTCGCCTCAATTCTAAATTACAGTTCTCGCCTCAGTTCTAAATAACAGTTCTCGCCTCAGTTCGAAATAACAGCTCTCGCCTACTGGTGGAAGACAGTGAATCAATCCTGATGAAGCCCGATATCACATTTGCAGCAAATGCGCCATACTTTTAGAAAACAGACGCTACAGCAACGCTGCGTTCTACTAGACTGAAAGAATTGATTTATTCTATAAGTGGACATAATCAATAATAGTTAAAAACAACTATTAAAGGAGTATAACCCCTATTCCAGTGTAGAGCGATATGTCGGATGATAATGGCAAGGGTGTAATAAGCAGACAGAATGAAGATTAGTTTAGTAGAGTAAGATGTCCAGTTTCCCACATATTTAACATCATTATCATCAATAATCAAACATCGGTTGTTAGGTCATTGTCATATAACAACGCCAAGAGGTTTTGTTAATTTTCCTTATCTAAATGGTCATTATTGTGAGGACTTGTCGTTTTATTATGCCAAGGGGCTGGAAATTTGGAGCTAATTTAAGTGTTTTTATGTTCCTGTCATTTTTAAATGCTATTATTGGGTAAGAAGTAAAGCATTTCTGCAGTTTGGGGTTTTCACTAAGAAATTCATGCCAAAGTTTATATATTGTGGCACTCGATCTGCTTTTAGTCAATCAAGAGGACACGCCCAATAGCTGCACGTCCACCACTGTACTGCTAGAAGTTCCAACTAGTCTCTTGGTCGGCTCATACCTGCCTCAGCGCGTTGGTTTAGGATCCAAGCATTTAACATTGCCAAATCCAGTAGAAAGCAACGAGAGCCCACCACCACTTTCTGGATTTAACAGATACGCTGTGTATGCTGATGCTCTCGTCCATCCTATCAAATCTTCCCATGTGTCTGTTTTGGTTCATAACATATGTCCACAGACTTTCTTTTGTACCGTAGCCACCTCTTCGCCGTGTCCCATATTTTGATGCCATGGCAATTAGAAGCCAGTGTCACTACCCTGTTGTCGTTCCTGGAGTCACCATTATTCCATGCTGAATCTTGTCTGCAGTCAAATGAGCGACGATCTGTTTACGATCTGTTTACTTGATCTTAGTTCTGAGTCGATTGGCTCTAGCTGTTCCGGTTGCCTGGCTGTTCTTGGTGCTCAAAATCCAATCACATTCAGGCCGGTGAAATATATGTCAAAATACAGTGTGCATCAGAAGCAAGAGAAATACCAGTTCTGTAGCAGTTCTAAATCAGAGTTCTGTTACTTCTGTAGCAGTGTGCATCAGAAGCAGACAGTCTGAAAGCTTGAGAACCACAGAGTCGCCAAGTACAAAAGTTGGCTGTCGGTCACTCTAGCAAGCTCCTCACACGGTTCCACCTGAATACATCACTACACTTTGGATAATTTTGAGGACATATGTAATTTCTTGCATACCAGAAGTCCTTGTCATTCTCAAGTACTGTGACATTGTTACTGACAGTTTGACTTCTTCCCTGCCAGCATTTGTATGGGTATTCGATGGGACCCATGTGGGCTCCATGTGGGCTCCATATTTTGTTTTATATGGGTCTTATATGGGAATATGGATCCTAAATGGGCTTCATGTGATCACGCAGGTAGGGTTGGTCTTGCCATGATGAGACAATACATACGCACATATTATCGCTGTATACTTGCAGAAACAATGAAGGTCGTCTATTATTGCTTAGAAGCAACGGCTGAAAAAAGCACTGCTTACATTTAATGTGTATGTCTTGTTACCTACATGAAATAACGTTTTAATCAGCAGAAAGCAATCGGCAACGCTGCTAACTGCTATGCCAACATTACCACCTTATGACTAACCCAAAAACGCCAAAGATCTTCTAAACAAGAATCAGCTATCCATCAGATCAATAGAAAATTGCTTTAAAGATCTTTTTTTCTGTGCAGGATAAAATAATTCTGCCAAGCAGTCACTGTAAATTTTATATTTAACATATGTATATATATATATATATATATATATATATACAGAATGGAGAAGGTCGGAGGGGAACACGAGGTCGTCCATGTCACAAGCCTGCTCAACAGCAGAAGACTGAGAAGAAGATATATATATATATATATATATATATATATATATATATATATATATATATATATATATATATATATATATATATATATATATATTATAATCTTCCATTTAGTACCATCAGCTTTAGGACAACTTTCCAATGGACTTGATTCTTCGTAGCAGATGAGCGTGCGTAAGTTTCCGTACTTCTCGTCTTCACTCCAGTCTTTGTCAAGATTAAGCAGATTATGCAATAATGAAAGGCGAATTAGTATTATGTAAATGTTGACATATTCAATGCACAAGGCACATGACATATTTGTGTAGAGCACGAAACGGAATATACATCGACGTCATAATATTATATTGCACAGTGACTGGCGGTGTGCAAGAGGGTGCACTATCACTTTTATACAAATAAATCGGGAATAACATCGGGAATCCACCACATATTGAGGATTATGATTTACGAACTTAAATTTATAATGTCTTCGGAAACAGAAGATTTTAACCCAACAATTGAGACGTGGAAACATTCTTACTCAACGTGTTAAATTTTATTTCGTTGAAAAGGAAATAGATAAGTCTGAAAGAAACGTTTGGCATATTTAACAGATTGTGTGACATTCACGCTGGAAAGGTGGAGGATGAAACTTTGATAAAATAGAGAAAAGAATTGAAGAACCTTGTAACTGACTCGGCTAATATTAAGACATTTACATCCAATGTAGGTAACGCCGTCTTGTGTGTTATTAGTTAATCCTCGACCGTCGGAAATTGTGGAACGCTTTCGCCTTTTATACAATAGTCACTGTCAATATTCTGTTTAACATATATATATATATATAAATATATATATATATATATACATATATATATACATATATATATATATGTTAATATGTTAAACAGAATATATATATATATATATATATATAATCATCTTGCATTTGTAGGTGAGCGAGCAATGAGCATGCCTGTGAGTACTTTTAGTAATGAAATACGGATAATTAATAACACACAAAGACGGAGTAACCTACATTGAATGTAAAAAAAGAAAGTCTGTCCATATCCGCAAGTGGGACGTAGGTGAGGCGCTCATCTCCTTTTCGAGGCCCGTGAGCCGCCAATGGACGAATCCCAAGATCCTGGACACGGGGCTAGTGCATCGCAGGACTTGCCGTTTACTTCCCAGTTTACGCCGGTACCAAATTATGCTGCTTCGTGACAGAGGCACGGTGTGCGCAAACAACTTGCCCAAGGTCGTTGCACGGAGTCGAACCGGCGACCGCATGATCATTGACCAAACGCGTTACCGATACTCCACCGTGACGCACACAATGAGCATGCTTGTGAGTACTTTTAGTAATGAAATACGGATAATTAATAATACACTAAGACGGAGTAATCTACATTGAATGTACGTGTCTTAATTTTATCCGATGCAGTTACAAGGTATCCTTCAGATCATTAGAAATTCGCTTTAATAATCTTTGTTTTATTATGCAGCATAACATTATTCTCCCTAAAGTAATGTCAATACTCTATTTAACGTATATATAGTCATCTTATATTTCTTACCAGAAGCTTTAGGTACACTTTTGGACGATCCTAATTCTTCGCCGTTATGTCCGTCTTCAACATCCTGCGTTACGCTCCAGCCGTGCGAGATTGGAATGAGTTCAATAGGCCTATCAGTTTGTGAGTGCTCCTCGTCTTCACCCCTGTCTTTACATCGATTACACAAATACTTGGCAATGAAATACGGACAAGAAATCGCACACAAGGGAGTTGCAATCTACATTCAATGAGTTTTTCTTATTACTCGAAGCAGTCACAAGTTATCCTTCAGGTAATTAGAAATTTACTTTAACAATATCAATATTCTATTTAACGCATATGTAATAATCTTGCATTCCTTACCAGAAGCTTTAGGCGAACATTCGGACGGTTTTGATTGCTCGCCGTTGTGTCCGCCTTCAACATCTTTCGGTATGTTGTAGTTGGGAGTGCAGGGTGTGAATTCAATTCTGCTTTCTGAGTGATCATTAACTTTAGGGCCGTTTGTTTTTAATATACGCAACCATTTGCATAGATTAGCCAAGTTCTTAATAATGAGGTAGGGATATTCAATGACACACAAGGGAGGAGGAATCATCGAATGGTCACAGAACTCGCTGATGAGTCGAAATCGCTGCATCTTTGAAACTTCTTTCTGCTTCTCGTTTATGGTCGTAAATGTGGCGCTGAAATATTAACATACTTTGTTTTACTTTACATTTGATCTGTCAAAGAATTATAAAGCTTTGGTCACGGCTTTATACCATGTCATATTTATATATATAAGTTGAGAAATAACAGAAATTCTAAAACTTCGTAAAATCAATAAGGGCCAAGTTTGTACAGAATGTAAAGGAAGCTAGTAATTGACACAAATTGCAGATATGCATCGAATCATCAAAGCGAATTATAAATTGAATAAATAATTGAAAAAAGGATTTAGTGAAATAAATTAAGTTAACCAAATCAAGAGTTTTTTCCTAATATACAGCCACTCGCAATATGCAAAACTTTCAGAAACGTCAGCATATCTAGAGATGTGAGTATGTCAAAGCGTATGAAATGAAACTGTATCATTCACGTACTTGAACATAGCTATGAGCACATTCAGCAGCATTACGCAAGTTATTAAGGAATAGAGAGCCAGTAGAACGGAAATAATCCAGTTGTTCGCAGGACATTTGTTTATCTTGCACGACTCGTAGTCAATATTGTCATTGAATACTGTACTTGAACAATATTCGGCTGTGACATTTGCGTCGGGATTGTCTTTTTTGCAATTTAAACCTACAATACTCAAGCATTATCATCTTGTAGATCACATTTAAAAGTCATGTAGTTATTAAATATATTTATTACATAATTATAGGCCTAAGGCACAAATTTAATTCTTTCTAAATCTGGTGATGCTTCTCTATTCTTTGACGGATTATGTCTTCTCGATTTGTTGTTGTTGTTTTGGCTCTCAAGGCGATTAATTGTGCAGCATGAAATAATCTGAATCCTAGGGAGAATCAGAATCTATTAGTAATCCAGGTCTGTGTTTTTCCTTTTAGTGCATTCGATTGCCACGATAGCCATCGTAATATTTGCATTTGTCCTCTTCAGCAATAGAGAAAAGTAAGACAACAATTCCGCATTGCCTTAAGTCTGAAAAGCTTGATAAAAATGTTAATCAGATCTATTCTAGTCATTCTAAAGCTAAACCTAATTACAATACATTAAAACTAAAATTTCTAGAGGCCCTTACAGAGTTCAAAAGTCACAGTAATGCTGGACAGCACTGTCACAGCAGAAACCATTAACAATCGTGATCTCATTGGAAGAAGTAGGTTTCAGTTTTGATCAAGAGAAATCTTCTGTAACATAGTTTCGGAAGGTCAAGCCAGCAACTGTGAATGAATAGCAGCCCAAAACAAGATGTGCACGAAGCGCAAATCTGTTTAGAAAAGAGCGGGTCGCGCTTTAGCACAATACGGAACAATTCTGCGCCGCTAGTTGATGGTTTGGATCTTAGAAGTCGAATATAATTTACCTGATGCATCTTCACGGTTGAAATTTTGCATGACCGACCACCATGCGTCGTAGAAGACATCGTCAAGAAGTATGGCATTCAGTGGTTGATTTGGATACAGGATGACATTCGAAACAACACCGTATGCTGATACGAAGACACCCAATATCAGCATAAAACCGACTAGATCTGCAATCTACAGTGTTATTCAAGAAAAATACACACATCGTTAAAAATATTTAGCGTGTTGATACCAGATGTCCACCGGTTAAATTGGAAACTGATATTATTTATTCTTAGTGTTAGAGGATTAGCTTCTAATTTAGTCGGTGGACATAGAATACCATAACGCTAATTGTTGTTGCAAAAGGTGGTAGTGTGTTCGCTTCTTGTTATACGTTTGCTTTTCTCTTTGTACTTCAACATATCACGAATTTCTTAGTGTTCGAGGCAGGGACGCCATTTGGGGGGAGCAAGGGAGCATTTGCCACTCCCGATTTTTTGAAAAAAGAGAAAAAGATGCTTAAAGAAAAGGAGGAAGAAGAAATGGACAAAAAAGGGGAAAAGAGACTCATTTGCAGCACTGGCGTACAGTTTTGCACATGTAGACTAAATACAAAGATGGGCAGCGATCCCGAGGGGTCAAGGGGACAAGAACCCCACCTTTAACAGTGAGGGACACAGTGTACTGGTGTCCCCCACATGCTGAAAAAGTTAAATTGTTTGTGCGCGAAAAAATTTTCACCTCTTTTTTGCCCCGCCCGGAAAAAGGTGAAATGACGTCCGTGGTTAGAAGAATTAACTTCCAATTTAACCGGTCGACATCTGGTATGAAAACGCTAAATATTGTTACTAATGTGTGCATCTTTCTTATTTTACGTTTGGTTTCTATTTGTATTTGCATCTTATCGGCAGATGTTTAAACAACTGCTGCACTGTGATAACGCCTTTAGCTAACATTTCTTGAATCGACAATTGGTGGATTCTCCGCCATCGTCTACTACACGTTTAGAACATGTGAGATATTTTGGTATTTCTTAGTTGAGTGCACTGGTGGCATGATCGTATCGTAATCTGAAATCTATATAGCGCTCAAAAAAAGAAAGTCTCGGGAATCGCTTATTCGAAGAGCGCTTAGTCAAAACAATCGATAGACGGTTCCAGGTCAAGATCCAAATGGTTTAGGTAAGACGGATAATTTGGATATTGTTTAGGGTTGAAACGTCGAAGGAGGTGAGGGAAAGAATCTGGTTACGATTTGTGAAAGAGAAGTGTTTTCAGTTTTGAGTAAAAGATCTGGGGAGAGATAGAAACAGATGAGGTTTTGGCGAGTTCGTAGGATGGACCTGGATGGTTCAGATATTTGTCGTAGCAGGGGTGGGAGTTTGTTTCAGAGAGGTGGAATAGCTAAGGCTATGGCGCGATTCGCAACTTTTAATGATGAGGTGACGGAAGGACGGAGAAGTGTTAGAGCGGAAGAGGAGCGGGTTGAGCGGAGTGGTTGGACCGTCAACAGCTGTCGGAGATAGGAGGGCTGGGAGTTTTGGAGTGTATTGTTTGAAAGTGATATGACATTATATTGTATTCGTTCCGGTATTTTAAATGCTAGTTGAGTGACCTCAGGACAGGAGTGATATGGTGGTGTTTGAGAGTTTCGATCATAGCACGGCCGAGAATATGGGCGTCCGGAGGGGAGGGGGCAAGGGAGGGCATTTGCACCCTGTGAATTTTGAAAATATTTAAAAAAAAAAAATATTTTAATTTTTATGATTATTTCCACAGTCCCAACACGATTTTCAATGCTAAAAGCACTTAATAATTGAGGTAAGTCAGCTATTCTATGCAAAAAACGTCATTTTGCTCCCGCCTACGAAAAGTTTGCCCCTCTAGAAAATTTTGCTCCCCTTAAAAATTGTTGTCCTCTGGAAAAATTCTTGCGGACGCCCATGGCCGAGAACATTCTAAATAGCTAAGAAGCAGTTTATTTTGGTCAAGTCTATGTTCAGGAAGAGCGAATTGCAGTAGTCTAATTAATTTTAGCGTGAATTATAGATATTGTGGCGATTTTAGATGCAGTTTTGATGTCGAGCATGGGCGGGTTCTGTGAAGGTAACGGATATGCATGATGCATGAGGGAAAGATGTCTCTTGAACCATCTGTAATCTACTCACGAGTTGACGCATCATGTAAATCTTGGGACCAAGAGTGTCGTACAATGATAGAAACTGGAGCGTTCGGCAGAACATGATCAGCAGACTAAATACCAGAACGATCCGAGCCACGTATAGACAATCAGGACAAATCGTAGGATCGCAGTGGTATGTTATGCGTTGCATGAACCCAATGATATAAAGGATTAGGGCTCCAATATCGAAGTAGTTCCATGCGTTGCTCCAGTATTCATCTTTATCCACTATGGACTGAAATGTAAAAGCAGGTTAAGCAAATATTGAACATTTATAACAGTGTTTATTCCACGAGTGACTGCAATAACACGAGAGACTTGTTAAAGCTCTCACAGACAAGAAATTAACGCAGTCATAATCGATCGTTATGTTAATCTGCAAATTTTTGAATCGCTCTCGAATCGTATGCAGACTTCCTTAACCTCCTCATTTCAGTCGCCAGAATCTGCACTTGGTGCTGTTCGTAATGACATCGTACTCCATAAGGATTAGGCGACAGGACTTGTTCTTCTTGACTTCTCTGCTGCTTTCGATTATGTGGACCATTCTTTACTTTTTAAAATCTGCAACACTGGTTTGTCATTCTGGTTCTGCACTGAATCAGTTTAGTATTATAACTTAGTCCACGCACCCAATCAATATATTTAAATGATAATTATTCAACTACATGTAGTTCTTTGTTAACACGTGGTGTTCCGCAGGGCCTCTTGGTCCTCTAGTTCACATTATACCCAGCACCACTAGGGACACTGTATATCAGTAGTTTTACTTTTGCGTGTTTGTCTTATCATACTTAGATAAGCCAATGAAATTTGAAAAATTCTCAACTTTTATTGGACTATGCTAGTCACATGTATTGTGTCTCAGCTGTTGCACTAATGTACTGTACAGTATTTCAATAAAAATCAGTCAGATGCAATGATGACTGACCCGTGGGGTGTTTCTAATTTGCCAACAAATTCTGCAGTTGGACTGGCACTGAGGCTGTAGCTATGAAAATATGTAAGATAGTAGCCTACTTTTTGAAGCCGACGACTTTGTTCTTCTGGCGTACTCATTGTTGTTGCTGTAGTCATTGTAGTAATTCCGTTTCCGTCATTTGTTCTTCTGGCCTTTGAAATTCTCACCCTGATTAATTGTCCTGCGCTCATTGCTGATGTGGGACGCAGCATAACTCACAGTTTAGGGGATACCCTCAAAGGAAGCGCAGCCTTTCCAGATGTCATTAGCAAGTTTCTGGCAATTTTTTTCTGCTGAGCAATTGCATTTACCTCAAGTGAAAAAATTAGTAATATTTTCATATTTACTTATTTATTATTAATAACTAAAATGTTAAGAGTAAATACACATATTAGTGATCATTGTTGTCGCTGTAGTCATTGTAGTAATTCCGTATCCGTCATATTTACATTAGAATCCACGTGATTTGATTGCAGGTATTGCCTACCTGTCTAACTTCTTGTATGATCAGAATGAATGTCCAGATGGTGACAGCAATTTCCGGTGGGCTTATTTTAGTCCGAAAGTTAGTGAGCAACACAATGGAAAAAAGTGTCAAATAGGCAATGTAGGAAATCTAAAACATAGCACACCATAGTTCATTTGATACAAATAATGAAAATCTGTAATTATGTTAAATATTCTCTCCCGAACTGGGAATATCTGCGTGCATGTTCGGTAGATTGTCGTTTCTGGCAATTACATTCATAGTCCGTCGCTTTGGGGGACAATGGGTAATCTTCCTATAAGGGGCACGTTGCCGAACTGACGCGCAGATGGTGTGCGTGGAGGTCGCTACTAGCTACACTACCGTTGCTAATGACCGTGGAGTTTCGCTCTGCTTTAAGATTTTTATACGCTTTTGCTTTGACTCCTTGTGCTATTAATGTGAAACGAATTATAGTATTGTTACTTCCAACAATAATCCAACTACTCTCACAACACATATTTGTCTGCCAACTCTTCCATTTCACACCTACAACTTCCACTCCATTTCCAACACTTCACTGTTACTACATCTACCCTTAAACGCGGGCAGAAACCTGGAGCTAGTGAAGTCTTTCAGCCATAAGGGTTGTGATATGTGAGAATCGAAGAAGACGGGCAATCAGTCTAGCTGCAGCATTGAGTACAGACTGAAGAGGAGCAAGACCGACCCTGGGAAGACCGATGAGGAGATAATTGCAGTAGTCAAGTCGAGAGCAGAGAAATGCATGAACAATTGAAGTGAAACTGGAAGATGAGACAGAGCTACGGATAGCCCTAACGCGCCTTAGGTGGAGGTAGGAAGAGCGGGTGAGTTTGGAAATATGATATGTTCAGTAAAGGTGAGAGAGCTGTCAGGAGTCGCACCTAGATCGCGAACGCTAGACGAGAAAGTTAAGTCCTGACACCTTTGAGAAAACAAAGAAAAGTCAAGGTTCTGAAGTTTCTGAAATCGAAAACATAGTTCATAGTCCACCATAGTTCATTTGATACAATAAGTGCCAAACCAAATGAATAGGGTTTGGACGAATTGAGGGATAGACGATTGGAAGACATCCAGAAATGGAGATAATAAGAAAATGCTTCAATGCGCTCTACAAGAAGAAGTTGAGAGGAAGAAGGTCCATGGACGAACTGACGAACTACTTGACATCATATACATCAGGGGTGGGCAACATACGACTCGCGGGCCGGGTCCGGCCCCCGGGGACCTTTGGACCGGCCCTTGACATGTATTTTAAATAAGCATATTGTACCTGGCACTAGGGAACCTTTTATCCGGCCCTACATGTCTGGATTTCTGTACGTAGGCCGACATTAGTAGTTTCAGTTCAACGACACTGTTGATAGCAAAGATCATTAGCGTCACCCTCCTCCCTTATCCAGACTTGGGACTGGCACTGCCAGAGTACGAGCAGTGGCGTAGTTAGGCCGACATTAAAGCATCTATCTGTTTCTTATTTATTAAGTTTCCGGCCTCTAGTCTAGGCAACTAGTTTACTACTCAGTCATCAATATAATGACTCTCTGCACGAAACAAGACCACAGAGTGGGTAGGTTCGCAATCTAAATTTGTGAACAGTTCTTCTCAAAGATGCTTGAAATAACAAAATGCAAAAAACATATGCAGACTAACAGATGATTGACAAATCTTTCCAGTGGACTTTGAATTGCCACTTCGAACATTAAAGCAAACATTCTGGCACAAATCGTGCCGTGAAAAGAAGTGTCAGATCTCACTTTAATTAGTCATTAAATATAGCACACCAAGCAAATGGATACATTGTACAGACTAACAGTTTTCTATATTTTAGAAACTGAAGAAACTTAAAATATATTTTGTTTTTTATTGTAGTGTAGGACTGTAGGCATTAGGACAAATATGTTTTCATCAAAAATTATCTTCGTTTACTTTAAATTTTAAGTTTAACTATAAAGGTAATTCCGCAATATTTAGTTTGAACAAACTTAATAGTGTACCATTTTCTTGGGAAAATAAACCTACAAAAAGTAGCCCGTGATTGGCATACGGCCCCTGAGCTGCTCTTGAAATCTTAGGCTGGCCCTCTGTTAAAAGAAGTTGCCCATGCCTGAAATACATGTATTTATTCTTATAGCTCTATCTAGCTAGTTGATGGGTTTTGGATGCAACGAATCACGAAGTATTTAGTGTAGCCTACATGTCAGGTAGTTCACGCTCGGGTAATGTAGTTGAAGTTACCGTTATCGGCGTGGCCACTAAGAAGACAGGCCGGACCTTTCTCGTACCTGATGACCAGGTCGGAGAGAGGCCGATGGCCAAAACACTAAGACGACCCTCAGTCTGCAGTAGTTGATGTGTTTATTCCAAAGGTAAAAAAGACGATGACTTCGTACTACTGCTTCTTCTCTAACTCGTGACAACTCCTTAGATGTTAGGCTCAGCCTCTATTTAAACAATCAAGTCAGTATGTTTGGTTTCAGTTTATACTCGATTATATGGCGTAGAGTGCGAGAGGTACAGAGATCGAGTCCCATAGGCGGACATGCTTTGTAGGCTGCAATTTGCGCCGTGTATTGCAGGCTGTCTGTTCTGTTAGTAGTTAAGATTTATCGCATAACATGTAAATGTACAGCGCAGTGCGTTTGCAGGCGCTTAATGAAATAATAAATATTATTATTATTATTATTATTACTCGATCACTCGCAAAGTTACTTCTGTTCATCCCTCTCACCGCCACTGTCTATAGCTTTTTCTGTCTGCTTCTCTCTGTCTTGCGGCGCTCAGTCGGTCGATCTGTGCTTAGTGACCTGGAATTCAGAATGGTACTCTGCCGCGGGGTGTCTCAGTCTGCGCCTCGAGTGCATTAAGTTTGTAGCGCCAGAAAGGTTAACCCCTAAATAGATATTACCAAGACACTCAAAACCAATCAATCGGTTTATTTAACACCAACAGGTCCAATAGCAACAATCAATATTACAGTCACTCAAAAAAGTATTAGTAGGTACTCAGTGTGGCACTATAAGGGAATGTACTAATCTTTTCATAAGCGTAACAGAGAAGAAATAATAGAAAACGGAATGAAAAACATGTAATTTTGATGCTTTGAATCAATGGTGTTATACATGCAGAATAAAGCCAAGGTACATATCAAGTAAAGAACGTAATATACATCTCTCAGACTGAAGTACAGTGGGCTTTTTAAAGTAGGCAATGCAGAGAATTCCATATTGTTGGCTCAGTGTATGCCAAAGAAAACTGTCGGATGTTAGTGCGTGTAAATTCTGCTTG
The DNA here is from genome assembly GCA_963556255.1 of Allolobophora icterica. NCBI lineage: Eukaryota > Metazoa > Annelida > Clitellata > Crassiclitellata > Lumbricidae > Allolobophora > Allolobophora icterica. The sequence goes on along the minus strand of OY744603.1, from coordinate 15,136,749 downwards.
CAATTTACTGGAGGATACGCGAATGAAGTAATCGTTATTGGTTAAAGGAAGCAAATTGTTAGTGACCAAATACATACCTACACCGATTTCAAGTGTACATGTATAGCGCTATCTAGGACCTCACAATAGCGCTGCACATATATTTATATGTAACTGCTTTAACACTTTAACGACGAGCATGTACTAAAAGTGACTGGGAAACCAATTCAGCTCAGCGTTAAAGTGTTAAACACGTGCGTTTCAAGGCTTTATAAAAGGCTTGATGAAGAGAGTCAAATTCAATACACTTTTTGCTGTGTGAGACGCCCCAAGAGTAAAGTTTAAGACGGGAGAAGGAATAATGGCTGGAGTTGATGTTGGCATAGTATGTTAGTATTGCGCAATATAACGAACAAAAATAACATCCCCATTAACAAAGTGAACAGATAAACGAGATCACGTACGAACGCGTAGGAAAATTTGACAAGTGGTGTGTGTACGAAATTTCTGAATTTCCGGAAATAGCTGCCCACATCTCTGAAACGTAAATTTTACAGTTAATGCAAAACCAAACCTGTCGACATCCAGATTTGCTTAGTACTTAGTATTTAGTCTTTTTTCGGCCTGCACACCGGACAACGCAACTTCTCGCATTTCCTTCCATTGGAAGTCTTCTTGCCTCATTACATGACACTTCAAGGTATCGAAGATCATCCCGAATGGTCTACGCCAATTCTTTTTTAAGTCTTCCTCTTCTTTGTTCACCTCAAGGAGCCAATTGTTTGGCTCTTCCAACTTTGTTCATACGAACTTCGTGTCCCAACCATATCAGTCTTGGCTTTCTGGGGATATATTATACTCCGTTTCCTATTGTCCTTTCCTCTCACTTAGGCCTATAGTTTAATGTATCTTGTGGAGACACTTGTCAGGCCAATGGCGCCTTTACGTGCACGTAAAATGTATATGATGAGATAACACAAGCAAAACAGCACAAGTAGGAAATTGTGCGTGTTACAAATAGCGTATGGCTCAGCTATCTTCCATTTTAGCTTGAAATCTCTCAACAAATTTGATGACAAAGTCAGTCTTATATTCACGAGATAAGTAGGCTAAGGTTCAAAGTAAGCAATCATTTAAAGTCCTATGGTTCAAAATAACCAAAGACGGCATGAAATCTGTGCTAAAAAAAATAACGGAGCTCACATTTTCAGAAGTACGGAAAGGCCGCTGTATTATAAGCAACCCTGTTGAATTCGACATGACAACGATAACGTACTTGATCCATTAATTTTAAAGCATTGACAGAAAGGGGTGATTATCCGAAATGTTCCAAATTTCGTCCCCAAAACACGAATTTTCCCCAAAAAATTGGTTGCAAGACAGTGTTTTCTTTAGTCATGTATATAGTTAAATTTAACTAATTTGAAAGAAATCTACTATATTTTTAATCATCAGTTATTCTTTTTAACAATTTATAAAGTCAAAACTCTATTTTTGTCACTACCGTCCGCCCTTCTTGTGTAATCATGTTTAATCACAGTGACCTGAAATATTCCTCTGGTGCTTACAAAATGGAAATTTCTTAAAAGTAGGAATGCAACAGGCATTTCCTTCACATGATGTATTAGTCTGGTGTCAAGAAATTGAGACATTTGTCGAAATTATTAAGACAAAGCTGTAGTATTTTCAGCTACAGAACAAAATCTGTGCAGCATTGACTATAACTGTATATTATATGCTTTAAATACAAGTTGAACAACATTTTAAAAATTGCTAGTAAATTCTAATTATTTGCAAATTTATTTTTATATCAAACAATTCATATACGGATGGTAATGACCTTTAAAAATACATGTAATTCACTTTTAGCAATGCGTCACTACCATCAGTGTCATGACAAAATAGCAAAAATCTTATGTAAACGGACGGTAAGGATGAAAAACAACCGTGGACGTTAAATGACATAATATTGAAATTTATAACAGCTGTCACACATTTTCACGTGAATTACTCTATCAGATAAGTAATCTAAATCATTTCAACAAAAGCAGTAAATAAAATAAGTTATCAGTGTTGTAATCTACCTAAACCAGGAAATACAACACTAGATGGTAATGAAACAGAAATTTACTTTTTTGTAATTTGGAACACAAAAATTTAATTAAGGATAAAACATTATGAATTTAAACAGAAATCTGTGTGATTCCATCAATAGTTGACAATATCTTGTTCCTGCTGTTTTCTTTTAGTCTAAAAGCTATAGGCTTCCAAAAAATTGAGATGGCTATGATGCTTATTTCTATGGACAAGTTTAAATAGGCTCTAAAACATAAATATTACGAAAATGATTCTAAATGTTTCGTTATTGCATATGCTAGCTACTAATTAATCAAAATAATATACCTTTGTTATAGGTTGCAATGCCATAAATTTGCATTAAAGCTGAATTTAATGCATGGTACACCGTGTCGGAAAGAGGATGTGAGTGATATTTTGGATACATTTAGTAATTTCTTTTCTAAATTTCAAAAATCTAACAGCTACAACAATAATTATTGGAAATGTTAATCATTCTTTGAAGGATGGGCAAACAAATTTGAAGAAATTATCTAAAAAACTTAAAAAACCGTCATGGGACATCAATTCTGCACTTTTCAGATAATGACCCAAATATGCACATGAATGAAATAGTGTTGTTATCATAATGCCCAAGGTGTGAACCGATTGCAGCTTCAAGCGAAATTGTAATTAAAACTCATAATCCGTTGGAGAAACCATGTTCAGTTCCGATATGTAATATAATACATAAACCATGTCACGGAAGGTAAGCCAGCTGAAAGAGATGAGTTTTTAGGTCAGACCTGAATGACAGCAGAAAATCCATAGAGCGAATAGGGTATCAGGGGCTTTCACCTCCGGACGATTCACCTCTAGGGGTTTTCACCTTCGGACGTTTCACCTCCGGTCGTTTCACATCCGGACCATTCACCTCTAGGGGCTTTCACCTCTATGGGCTTTCACCTCAAGGGGCTTTCACCTCTAGGGGTTTTCACCTCTAGGGGTTTTCACCTATAAATGTAAAATGAGACCGTTCGAAGAGCAAACTATGCAACTAATTGTCGTATCATAAACATACAAAGTCAGGCAACTAATAACCTGATAACGGCCGATTATAAGGACAGATAAATTCGCGTGTCAGTGACTGTATGCCTAATTAACCATAATTAACCATAGGCGCATAAGAAATGAATTGAGATAAGAAGATAATGAAAGCCTCTAGAACCTAGCTAATAGGAACCTAATAAATCGATAACGGCAGATAAGGGCAGACCAATTCGCGTGCCAGTGACGGTATGCCCTAATTAGTTTCATAGTTTGCATGTTTCGTTAAGAAATCTAGTTTGTATGTTGTCTGTCTGAAAAAATACAAAAAATCTCTTCGAACGGTTCCATTTTACATTTGGAGGTGAAAGCCCCTAGAGGTGAAAACCCCTAGAGGTGAAAGCCCCTTGAGGTGAAAGCCCCTAGAGGTGAAAGCCCCTAGAGGTGAATGGTCCGGAGGTGAAACGTCCGGAGGTGAAACGTCCGGAGGTGAAAACCCCTAGAGGTGAATCGTCCGGAGGTGAAAGCCCCTGGAACCGCGAATAGAAGTGGGCAGCGAAGTCTAAAGCTTTCGTCTAGCTATCCAACACTATTCTGGTACGAGGTAGTCACCATGTCGAATGATCGTGTGCAACATTTGAAAGTATAAGGGGTGAGCTTGGAACGGAAACATGTCGATTGATTTGAATGTAGAACTTTATGAACTAAAGAACAGATTTTAAACTGGATCTTTCGCTCATGGGGCAACCATTACAACGAGTGCAATTTTGGTGTGATAAGCTTATTGTTAAGGGTTTTTGCTATGACTCTGCATGGCTACAGATATTTGAACTATATGCAGTTTGTTAAAATCTCTCTCAGAGAAAATAAATGAGAATTGAGTTACAAATGAGAGTGAATTCACTTGCTTGTGGTCTAAAATAATGGTCAGAAAAAACATTACGGATTAAAAAATTATACATGAGCATTTTTAGTGAGCAACAAGAACGTTCATTGCTATCAAAGAGCTGTTCACCCAGTTGACCAGACTTAAACCAGTAATAATTATCTGGCGCAGCTGATGACTTGTGCCAAGTGGAGGAATTCGCTCTTAGAAGATTCAGAAGTTAACTACTAGCTATTCCGTACTGGACATCATTGAAAATAGAAGCAAGGAGTTGGAGAGCAGAGTCAAATGACTGGAATCCTCAGGATACCAATGGTAGTGTAGATAACTATTTCTAAGCAGATTAAAGTAATCTCTTACTTGCATCTTTGAACAGTCTTGTTCTGCTTCTTATCCTGAAATAGAATTTAAAAACAAAGGTAGAACAGTTTTTCAAACTTCAATCGGTCATTTGATGGCCTTACGTTCTATACAGCACGACTCTCAGTAAAATAGAAGATTCATTTTCCAACGTCCATTTTATTCTGCGATGAAGATATTTAGCTCATTGCGACTTGCCATATATATATATATATATATATATATATATATATATATATATATATATATATATATATATATATATATATATAAAATATAATACGCGGGTGACCTCCAAGCGTATGTCCACTGCTCACAATCGGCTGCTGCTGCTGCTGCTGCAGTTCGAGAGATCACCCGGGTCGTGAGGAATTTGGAGGCCTGGATGTCCTCAAACCGTCTACGGTTAAACCCAGCAAAGACCCAATATATCTGGTTTGGTACGCCCCAACAGCTTGCAAAAATTAACCTTGAGGCTCTGGCACTTGAATTTCCCTGGGTTTCCTTTGCCTCCTCAGTAAGGGATCTTGGTGTAATTCTGGATCAAGAGCTCACATTCATGCGACATATTAATTTGCTTTGTCGGGACTCTTATTATCAACTTCGTCAGTTAAGGGTAGTCTCCCGAACTCTGACGCAGGCGGCTGCTTCGAACCTTGTCCATGCGTTTGTGGTTTCCCGTCTGGACTATTGTAGCGCCCTTTACGCTGGCCTCACAGCTGCCCACCTTGGGTGCTTGGACCGGGTTTTGCGTGCAGCCGCACGTCTTATTGGTCGCATCCCCAGATTTGGCCAGGTTTCTCTTTATATGCGGGATGTTCTGCACTGTCTCCCTTTGCCGCTGCAGATCGCCTACAGGGTCTCTGCACTGGTTAGGCGTTGTCTAGAGGTACTTGCCCCACCATACATGCGGGAATTGTGTCGCTCTACCTCGGGGGTTTTGCAGCGATCTGCTCTTCGATCGGCTGACCAGGCCGAGCTATTGGTCCCCCGCACGCGGACAGCCATTGTGCAGCGTCAGTAGTAGTTTTAGACGGCGGCTGGAACAACCACCCTAGAATAACCACATTCTTGTCATAACCACGTTCACGCACGAATAATCGCGTTCTTACCATATCACCTGGTCAATAATGTCCTGCCATACTACCCGCGCGCGTCGATGACTCATCCCGGTACTGTTGGAAATTCCCACGGTATCGATAAGATCGTGCGCTCCGATGAGTCATCGCGAAAAAATATATTCTCACTTTGACTTAAAGAAATAACTTCCTATATAAAATGGACTACTTATCAAAGACTGTGAAAGAATTACGAAATATCGCTAAAGAGAAAGGTATGGTTGGTTATTCGAGACTGCGAAAAGCGGATCTCGTAGCGTTCGTATCGTCGAGTCCAACACAATGCGTTACGGTTGAACGTGAAAGCAACCCGCTAGACGTTCCGATTCCAGACATTAAAGTTCCAACGCTTGCTCCGAGTAAGTATACGCCTCCGTCTAATACTTGGAAATCTCATTTTAGTAATGTTTTGACCGAGGTGATGAATAAGGTTAGGTCGAGGATTAATTCTTATGCGGATTGGTTAGTTAGTTTCGTAACGCCCCAAGAAAAGAAACCCGTGAATGAAAAATTGGAATCGTTGAAGGCAAGAGTTTCGAGTATTTTTAGTAAAATCAATAAAAAGTTTGAAATTAGAGAGACCGCATCAGCCATTAAGGGACTTACCAAACAACACACGATCGATGGAATTGATGGAAACGATGCCGTGTCTTTTCTTAATGCCGTAGAGTCGCGAGTAGTTAGCCTACTCTCTCAGAATCGACAAATAAAGACTAATATAGTTCTCACTTGTACTATGGAGCGTGTAGATATTAAAACCGGAGAAGTAGATTCCGATAATATCCCGTTTCGTTCGTTGACGGAAGTTATTTTAGATTCTACAGACGTGAATGAAATATACCACAAAGCGAAAGATAAAATCATGGAGTCGATGGCTAGTTTTCAAATGCGTGGAAGTAATTGGAGATTCAGAGCTGTAGTAAAATTAGACATCAATACGGTAATATACAAACCGCTGAAAGGTAGTTCCTACATTGAATTACCCAAAGAACTTGCTAGTAAAAAGGCAATTATAAACCTGAAAAACGACTACGACGAATGTTTCAAGTGGTGCGTCACTAGAGCGCTGAATCCAACGGAAGACAACCCGCATAGAATCACGAGAGATCTTAAAGAACAATCGATGAAACTCGATTGGAGTGGTATCGAATTCCCGGTTGCTGCAGATGTTAATATAATAGGTAAGTTTGAGAGAAATAATAATGTCAGCGTTAACGTATTCGGTACGAAGAAATAATATTCCCAATTTACATGTCGAAGCAGCAAGACTTTAAAGCGTCAGTCGTTGATCTATTGCTTATTTCCAACGAAGATAAGAAGAAACATTATTGCTTGATCAGGAATTTTAACAAATTGATGACGACACGAATGGAACATAACCATAATTCAATGCACTATTGTAAAAGATGTTTAACCGGTTATACACGAATAGAATACCTTACTAGGCATACTGAGTACTGTTCGCAGGAAAACGCCCAACGAATAGTTCTACCCAAACCAGGAACAATGCTAAGTTTTAAACATTATTTTAAGAGTTCCCTTTATCGTTTACGCCGATTTCGAATCGTTTATTAAACCTATAGACTCGTGTCAACCGAATCCAGCAGTATCACACACCAAACAATATCAGAAGCACACTCCTAGCTCGTTTTGTTATTACATAAAATGTTTCGACGATAGCGTATATTCGCAAGGTCCTGTTGTGTATACAGCCGAGAGCGAAGACGATGACGTTGCTCAGGAATTCATAGATACTCTCGAGGATAATATAAAAGAAATATACAATCGGTTTAAATTTCCTAAAGCCATGATATTTAGAAAAGACGATAAGATTAAATTTGATGAGGCTACTACATGCCACATATGTGGAGACGAGTTGAACGAAGATCGAGTTAGAAATCACTGCCATCTTACCGGTAAATTTAGAGGAGCGGCTCATAATGGTTGTAATCTGAAATATAGAGTCCCCAAGTTTTTCCCGGTTGTGTTCCATAACCTATCCGGGTATGATAGCCATTTGTTCGTTAAGAAGTTGAAAGGTGATTGTCGTGAAAGAATTAATTGCATCCCAAAATAATGAGGAAAAGTATATATCGTTCAGCAAAGAGGTTGTAGTCGACGAGTATGTAAACAAGGAAGGAGGAAAAATAGCAGTTAAACGTGAGTTACGCTTTATCGACAGTTTTAAATTCATGGCTTCCAGTCTCGACGCATTATCGAAGAATCTTAGCAAAGAACAGTGTAAGAATCTAGGTAAACAATTCTCTGGAAAGCGGCTCGATCTTTTACTCAGAAAAGGGGTTTATGCATACGATTACGTGGTTTCCGTTGAAAGATTGAACGAAACTAAACTGCCTCCCAAATCCGCATTCTATTCTAAACTAAACGACTCGGATATTAGCGATGAAGATTACGCCCACGCTAAAACGGTATGGATAGAGTTTCATTGTAAGACCTTAAGAAAATACCATGAATTGTACAATATTTCAGACGTGTTACTGTTAGCCGACGTATTCGAAAACTTTAGAGACGTTTGTATGAAGAACTACAACCTAGATCCTGCGTGGTATTACACTTCTCCAGGACTGGCTTGGGATGCTAGTTTGAAGATAACCGATGTAGGGTTGGAGTTGTTGAGCGACTACGATATGTTACTGATGATTATGCAGGGAATAAGAGGAGGAGTCAGCACGATTTCGAATCGATACGCGAAAGCGAACAACGAGTACATGGGAGAAGCTTTCAATCACAGCCAGCCTTCAGTATTCATTCCTTACTTAGACGCGAACAACTTGTATGGGTGGGCGATGAGCAAGCCGTTACCAACTCATGGGTTTAAATGGATGACTGATAACGAGCTGAATGGTTGGAGAAGCGTTACCGAACGAGATGGGGTGGGGTGCGTGCTAAAAGTCGATTTAGAATATCCTAAGAAAATTACACAACCTGCATAACGATTATCCTCTAGCTCCTGAGAGTATAAAACCGGCAGGATTGGATGTAACGAAACTAATTCCAAACTTAAACGATAAAAAGAAGTACGTAGTTCATTACGGTAATTTAAAGTTGTACGAAAGTCTCGGATTGAAAATCGTTAAAATACATCGAGGGTTAATATTCGAAGAAAGCGCTTGGTTGAAAAAGTATATCGACCTGAATACGGAATTGAGAACGAGAGCTACTAACGATTTCGAGAAGGACTTTTTCAAGTTGATGAATAATAGCGTCTTCGGCAAGACTATGGAATGTATTGAGAATCGGGTTGATATACGATTGGTATGCGATGAGAAGGAAGCCATTAAGCTCGCGGCGAAAACTAATTACGACAGTCGAACTATTTTCGATGAAAATCTAATCGCCGTTCACATGAAAAAGACCAAGTTGTTCTGTAACAAGCCGATATATCTAGGAATGTGTATATTAGACTCGAGTAAGACTTTAGTGTATGATTTCCACTATAATTACATCAAGACCAAGTACGGAGATACGGCTAAGCTATTATTCACAGATACGGATTCGTTGGCGTACGAAATAAAGACCGACGATTTTTACGTCGATATCGCCGGCGACATTCGAAGTAGATTCGATACGAGCGAGTACCCGAAAGATCATCCCTCTTATGTTGAAACGGGTGTAAATAAGAAAGTGATAGGTACGTTCAAAGACGAGGCAGCAGGTAAACATGTCGAAGAATTCGTGGGATTGCGATCGAAGTTGTACTCGTACAGGATGTCTGGTGAAGACTATAAGAAATGTAAAGGAGTGAAGAAGAACGTCGTTAAGAAAACGATAACCCACGACGATTATAAAAACTACGTGTTTACGAAAAGAAAACAGTTGAGAACAATGAACGTTATTCGATCGTATCATCACGATATTTACACCGAAGAAGTAAATAAAGTCGCGCTGTCCGCCGACGATGATAAACGAGTGATAATGGAAGATGGTATACATACATTAGCATACGGGCACTACTCGCTTCGCCAAAAGAAGTATTAGTCGAATATTTAAATGAGTTCTAAGATCTACAAAAACATAAATGTTGAGGGCGTCGTACTACCTAATATTCCTCTATCCAACATACAGTTGATCGATGCTGCGAAGAAACTAAATATTAAAAACTTTAGAGGCGTTTTCGTACGAGACGAGTTGCCGAAGAATCCTAGAACGAACGAATGTGGAATCCTTAACCTAGACGATTCTAAAGGGGGCGGGACGCTTTGGGTGGGGTGGATAAAGAGACATAATGATAAGTTATATTTCGACAGTTACGGCCTCCCTCCCCCTTCGGAACTGTTAAAGTATTTACGGCGTCCTGTGTTTTATAATAGCGAACGAATACAGCCGGGTAATGAAGTGTTTTGTGGCCATTTGTGTCTGTATGTAACGAAGATGGTGGGTGATGGAAGGAATTTCCAAGAAGTTATAAACGACTTGCATTAAAAAATTATTATATATAAAATGCCTGTCGATAAATTCGGTCACACCGATGCTGGAACATTACAAAGAGTAATTGCTGGAGGTGTTACTCTCAGTCAAGTAAATGCTAGTTTCCTTCGATTGGATGGGGCAAACCCGGCGACTGGAAATCTAAAAATGGGTGGTCACGCGATAAAAGGTTTACCTACAACAAATATTTCAGAAGCAGGAATGGATGAGGCCCTAAGTTGGGGACAAGCCATAGATTTAATAACGAATCACGATGATTCACCGTCCAACGATAATCATTTGACGAATAAGAAATACGTTGATGAACGAACTGTTTCGAAAGTGTCTAAAACTGGTGATACCATGACTGGAGACTTATTCTTAAGCATCGGCAGAGATCTTACGCGGACGATGGGATGTAAGGATTTGGATGGAAATAAAGAATTTAATATATTTTTAGGAAATACAACGAATAAAATAGAAGGTCGATTAAACCAATCAATTACATCACAATCGACGGATGGATTTCGTTTTAGAATAAATAATGAAACCGTCTTAGAGATGGTTAAGTCAATGGATGGCAATCCTCCGTCTAAAATAAATGTGCATAAGCCCATCTTTATTCATGGTGCTCACATTACAGGTCTACGCGATACCAGCGGCGATGGTGATGCAGTGATTAAAAATATGTTGATATGGCTGCAGTCGGACCCGTGGTTAGCGTTTACACTTTAACTCGTCAAGCTATAAACGCTGGAACTCGCATAAGAGTTTCTTTCGATAAAGTAAGATACAAAACCGATAGTGTCAACAGTACGAGCCAGTCTCGTTTCACTCCCGGTAAAGCCGGATGCTATATCGTTTCAACGTACATAGAATTTTGTGACATGAGTAATACCTCTTATGGTAACGTCTACCTGTATAAAAATGGGGTGTCGTACATGCAAATTGCGGGTGGAGGGGGTACGGGAGGTTCTTTTAACAATTCAACTGGTAGTAGCATAGTTTTTGTAACCGATACCGATTACCTCGAGATATTCGTTTATTCGTCCATAGCTACAAACATATTAGGTATAGAATTTTCAGCGGCATTCTTACGACCTTAGCGATCGCTTATCAGTATTACAGACTTACTGTAGCAGAGGATGACTGGCTTAACCAAGGAATTGAGGTCATGCAATTATACATTTACGATACATAGATTGTAGAATTTAAATAGAAATTATCCAGTTCTATTTAAATTCTTATAACTAACCGGTACTCTCCTCGAAATTAATTAGATCTTTCTCCTCACCACAGGTACTCTCATCACCGCTGCTACTATCAAGCACTTTAATTTCATATCTTTGTTTATATACTTTCCCGTTAAACATCGCGATTAAACCCGAGCTTTGGTTAAACTCTTTCGCGGCCTTATACATCGATGGGTATGTATCGATCAGGCCCGTTTCCCGGTCTAATATGTCTACACGCTTAGGGTTTGATCTTATATGTTTCAACCTATCGTATTTTTCATCCTTGATCGTCACTTTCGGCGGTTGTTTCCATTATCCACATCCTCCTGTGTAAGCACTCCTTTTTCGATTAACCGCGTAATCATTTCTGGTTTGTTGAGATAAGAACCCCCTCTAATCTTATGTTCTTTCATTAATTCTTGCAGTTCTGGCAGCTTCATTTTATAATGAGAATATTATTTTCTTTAAGCTAGAACTGTTTTCTTCATTCGTATCATCGTTTAGTACACCACGCTCATTTTCTGACCGTCGGATTGGAAGTTGAGGAATTTATCAGAAATTAGAACCGCGTAAGCTTGCGTTTCAGCGGGGACCTCGGCGTTAAAAGAAACTTTGATTTGGATATCAACGACCGACGTTTTCAGTTTTTCCGACTGCTTACTAACATCGAACACGATAAGCGGATATAGATCTTTATAGTCGGCTGGGGTGATGTTACTTTGCGTAATCAGTTGATCCATTCCGTAGAATTTTTCGCTAAACGTCGCCGCGTCTCTGTAAGCTCTCGAAAATTTCTGGTTAGGGAACGATAGGTTGTAGTCGACAGCTGGATATCTCGCTTGGTTCATCATCACGTACATGTTTTTGAGGTTGCAATGATCGAAGATCGATGGGTTATGTTCTTGGTTGCCGCCGCGAGCGGTTTGAAATCCAACGACTATCCACCTAGGTTTTTCCGGAGCCGTCTTGATGCTAAGACGCCAGCTAAAAGTCGACGATTGAGGAAGTGTTATAGTATCGCATTGACGCGCTCGATAGGCAACGGGTAACGAAGCTTTCGATTCGATAGTTTTATATAACTGCATCCTTTCCATGTCCGACGGAGTGACGTGCGGCATAAACCACGAGATTTTACCGACGTCGACTTTTCCTGCATCGACAACTGCGAGTCTAAAAATAGCGTCGTCGTCTGATTTGCGAACCAGCGTTAGCGTGTGCTTCAGTCCGTGTACTATTTTATCGTAATCCTCGCAGAACCCAAAAATATGGCTAAGAGGCACGACAAAACTAAACGTTCGTTTAGTCGTTGGTTTTCGAATAAGATACGCTTGACGAGTCGCGAAACCCGCGTTATCCGCTATAACCGCGGTTGCACCAGTGTCTTTGCACCATAACTGGTTAAGACCTTGCGCTTTGGCAAAGTCGTCCGGATATTTAAGCAAACCCAGCATCGTCGCTGCTTGTCCTGGATGATATACAGTTCCGATTTCTTGATTTGATAGGGAATACCCGATTTGACTGAAAAGAAGCATAAGCCCGTTGCTGGTGATGGCTACTGCGTCGGCGTTAGCGCATGCCGCTCGGTAACCATCCATATCGTCGCAGATCATTTCGTCGCAGCCATGAAGTCGCAAATCATTTCGTCGATAATTAATTGGTCGCCATCCATAACGTCGCAGATCATTTCGTCGCGGTCAACTAGTTGAATCAGTTTGTCGTACTTGGTCTGTTGTATATCAATTGGTCGTAATGAGTCCCAGCTTGGTCGTTATTAAGAGAGAATTCTTGCGTGTCAATTGTGTCAATTGTTAGTTGTTAATTGGTCGTAATGAATCACAGCTGGAGTTTGTTTTCAATGGCTCGTTAATGAATCACAGCTGGAGTTTGTTTTCAATAGCTCGTTAATCAATTGGTTTTCAATAACTCGTTAATCAATTGGTCGTAGGTAGACCGATATAAACCCCATAAACCATAGGTAGGCCTAGTAATCGCCGCAATGTCGAAGGTAACGTTTGTTACGTTTTAATCGTATAACTGTTTACGTTTGAATCTTATTAATTATTACTTAACTATGGAGCCTTGAATTTGCTTAAATGTTCGTTATTGAATTTGCTTTGCTTGACTTACATGACGTGCTTACGTTTTAACTTGCTTTTAAGTTTTAATCATATAACTTTTTACGTTAGAATCTTATTAATTATTACTTAGCTACGGAACCTTGATTTTGCTTAAATGTCCGGTACTAAATTTCATTTGCTTGACTTACTTTGCTTGACTTACTTTAAATTACGACGACATAAAAACGACGAACTGAAAACGACAATTTGCATGCGACGAATTATATTACGACGCATTGAATAACGACGATATAAATTGCGACGAAATGATTACGACAAAATGAAATACGACCTAACGATAGGGAACCATGCCGCTCCATCTCCTTTGACTAATCTACCTTCGATCAGCAAGTAAGACTCGGCGGGATGGCAAAATAGATCTTGAGTTTCGATATTTATACGAATCTCACCGGCCGAGTTAAGATTCGTTCTCGCTGCCGGTTCGTATTCATGCCATTCGTATTTTTCGATTCCTTCATCGACCTGTGAGGGTGTTGTAATGTTTAGAATGTCCGACTGCATTTTTAATTACCAAAGATTATTTTATATAGTTATCGCGCGAGTTTCAATCCCGCTCCTTTGTTGTTGAGATGACGCACGAGATCGCGAATGGACACGGCATTCGAAGAAGAAGGCTTTCCGAGTCCGTAACCAGCTAGTATATCATTAATATTAGGCCCCGCACCGTTATCGATTAGCTGGGTTAAGATAGCCGCATTCTCTCGTGTAAGCGCCGGCGCTGGTATCGTTTCAACCTTTTGGCTTTCGACTACGCGCGGTGACAGTAACGACGAAGCTAAAAGTTTAGCCGCGGCTTTATCTACCAATCGCTTACCAGCCTCTACTGCGGTATTTTTTCCAACATCTAGCGCCTTTTTTGCCTATCTCTTTCGCGGCATCTTTGCCCATGCTAAGAGCGGTCGAGGCGACTCGGTTAGCAACGCCTGATGTAAAGAGCCTCTTGAAAACTCCCGTAATAGTATCGAATATTCCCGCTCCTCCGATAACGTGTTGTTTCTTATATCTTCTTTTTGCGATGACAAGCATTTTTATAATTGTAACATTAAGTTTTATATCCATCTTTAGTTATCGCTCCTTGTCTTAATAGTTCATCGCATATACCGACTATCTCGTTTCTAACACCCGTATTACCCGCTTGGAAGCTAGCCATTCGTAAAAACAACATTCCAACTAACGCATTCGGATCTTGCGGGATAACGACGACTCCTTTACCTACCTTCGCGTCCCATATCGGTTTAATAATATTTCTGTACTTTTCGCTTCTAGACGATTTTGGTTTACTCGGATTGTTTGGTTGTCTCATAGCATTCGTTGAGTGTAGAATCTCGGCGTAATCGTCGTGATCGTTACCGTCGTATATCGACTCGTTCGGCTTAGCCATCGTTAGCAATTCCCAGAGACCCGAAGTTCCGACGTAAGTCTTATCCGCGATCGTTATATTATCGCCTTGGATAGTAATAGGCGTGTCCCCGATATAAAATGTCCCGTCTTTAGAACGGAGACCGAACGTCGTATCCGTAGACTTTTTATTCGAAGCGTATTGGTGCAAGTATGTCGCCGCTATCTCTCCTAATTCTAAAGTTCTAACGTCTTCGACTGGATTCTCGTACGCCTCTATCGAAGGATACTGCGGAAACTGTATGGCTTTTAACGATGGAGGTGCTGGTAGAGCCTTTAGCGCGTCCACCGTTGCTATAGTGTTCTCTTTTATCGAGCCTAGCTCTTTCGCAATTCCCGACTGAGTATCTATAATAGGTTTATCATCTTCGTTAATTCTCGCTGCAACCCTATATCGCCTAGTTTCTCCGATAGTTCTGTAGAATATTCTTCTTCGTCTTGAGAAACTCTTCAACGATGAAATCCCTTTTGGCGGGATCGTTAATCTTGAGAAACGCCATTATTTTAAATGAGTAGTATAATGTTTATAAACGTAAACGTAATTACCAACATGATTTTACGTTTACGTTTTACGTTTTACGTTTTGCGTTTACGTTTTACGTTTTACGTTTTACGGTTTACGTTTTATGTTTTTCCCCGAACACGGTCTGGAACGATCCAGGCAAGTCTTCTTGATCGATAAACGATTGTTTCGTTTCTTCGACTATACTACCTTTTATTTTACTTCTGATTTCTTCTTTCATTTCGTTCAACTTCACGAGTTCGTTTAGAATTAGCGAGTATTCCTCATCCGAAATATTATCGTCTTCCAAAGCTTTCGAGACGAAGCCGCTGATCGTGTTGAGTTTTGCTTCGGCTAGCGTTTTAATCATTTCGTGCTTCTCCGCCTTTAGCGCCAGCTTTTTATTGACTCGGCCCCCGATAAAACGAAGAGCTCCGGCGACTAGCGCTATACCTTCCATCGCTATCACAACGGGGGCTGCGACTACGGTAGAAAAAACGCTGATTCCTGAAATAGCGAACCCCATCATAGCCATACCTAGAACGTCGTCTATCCCGCTAATTATTCTTACGCTCTTATTGTATTCCGTACTTAGCGTTGCTCTGTTATCGCGTTCTCTTTCGATTTCTTTTTGAATTTCGGTAATCTTCGAAAGCCGGTAAACGTGAGCGGTTCCGTCGACCGCAACCGTGTCTATCACGATTGATCCCATATTTTAAATTATACAATATATTTTAAATTATATTGTATATATTTTAAGATACAGGTCTAATGCGAGCGGTGTGACTGACGAAGCATAACGGATCTCCTTCGTTCACGGTAACTTCGGAATCGGAATCGTTTACAATTGTAATGACGATGTCCGCTGCATTTTCGGTAACGACTCCTCCCCCTTGTATGGTACATCCGCTTGCCTGGATTTTCTATCTGAGCGACACTTGGCACCATCCTCTAGTCATTCGAACGCCGACTCCGAGCTCTAGCGTTTCCGTTTCTTTAGGTCTAATCGTTGTCACTAGTTGCGCAAAAATCTCCCATATTTGACTGCCTCGTTGCTTAAGGGGTATATGCGTCACTTCCTTTTTAGGTAACCACTCCACTGGGTTAATTAGAAGTATTTTCGGACGAGCGGGTTTCGTTCCAAACTTGTGTATCGGTCTTAAGTATCTTGACATTTTATAAATAGGAAATTAAATCTTTATAGCAACCACCCGAGAATCGGAATGTTTTGAAATGGAGAATTAGGTCCTAATATGAGCCCCGTTCCGTCTACGAATCCAGACCCAGTTTTCAAAAATAGACCATCTCCTTTACCATCTAATCCAGATCCCTGCCACGGTTTTAGGTAGAGACCCTCCGCGTGTTGTACTATCTGCTTCCTCTTCTGATGTATATCCTGCCTCCATTAATTCCGGATCCGCTAATTTTATCGATGATTTTCGTTGTCGCCGCAGAACCTAGACCGCTTAGAGCTCCCATCGCGAGACTAGGTACCACAAGAAGGAATTTCCCCGCCGTAGCTAGAAACGGCAGAATAGCCCCGATGAATCTTCCTTCGACTTTCGCGTTGTGAACTAACTGGGTTTTGCTCATTTTTATCGTCACGCCAGTTCCATTCCGATACGCTTTCGCCATCTTGTTAAAATGGACCGACGAACTCGCGAAAGAATTACATAAACCCGTAGTACATCGTTTTCGAAAACGGAAAGTTTACGTCGGCGCTATAGATGACATTTGGGCAGCTGATTTGGTTGACATGCACGCGTTTGCCGAACATAACGACGACGTGAAATATCTGTTATGCGTTATCGATCTATTTTCTAGATACGGTTGGATTGCGCCATTAAAAGATAAGAGCGGTGTATTCGTGTTCGACGCTTTTACGAAAATATTCACGAGCAGCAGACGAAAGCCTGAGAAACTCTGGGTTGACAAAGGAACCAAATTCTACAATAAACACGTAAAGTCTTTACGAGTCGAACTGTATTCAACAGAAAACGAAGAAAAGTCGTGCGTCATCGAGCGATGAAAGAGAAGATGTACAAATATTTTTCGGCTAACTCGACGAGAAGATATATAGACGTCTTAGACGAAATGGTTAGCATGTACAACAACGCTAGACATTCTTCTATAAAAATGACGCCCGCTAAAGCGAGTAGGAAAACAAACGAACGCGTGGTGTGGATGAATTTATACGGTGGCTTAAACCCCGAAACCGTTAAACCAAAGTTTATGGTTGGTGATAGAGTAAGAATTACTAAGAAAAAGAAAACGTTTGAAAAAGGCTATACACCTCGTTGGACCCAAGAAGTATTTACCGTATCTCAGGTTCAATACACAGATCCACCAACCTATAAGATTACCGATTATAACGGAGAAGAAATACAGGGCTCATTCTACGAGCAAGAGCTACAAAAGACAACTCAAGAAATATTTAGGATCGAAAAGATTATCAGGAAGCGTGGAAAGAAATCACTCGTAAAATGGTTAGGCTATCCTGAGACGTTCAACTCGTGGGTCGACAACGATGCATTGATAACCTGAAGCTTACACATATACCAACAACGACATATGATACTACTGGTATTGCCCCAAACATTACGCGATGACTCATCAATGCGCACGATCTTATCGATACCGTGGGAATTCCCAACAGTACCTGGATGAGTCATCGACGCGCGCGGGTGGTATGGCAGGACATTATTAACCATGTGATATAGTAAGAATGTGGTTATTCGTGTGTGAACGTGGTTATGACAAGAACGTGGTTATTCTAGGGTGGTTGTTCCAGCCGCCGTCTAAAACTACTACTAGAGTCGTTCTTTTTCGGTCGCTGGTCCCGCAACCTGGAATGGCCTTCCTGTTGCATTCCGCCTGGTCCCTATGACTCACTCTACCTTGTTTCTTGCAAACTTGAAAACTACTCTCTTTAGCCGTGGTTGGACTAGGAGCGCTCCTGAGTAGATTACCTTGAAGGGGCGCTATATAAAAGCTCCTTAATAATATAATATATATATATATATATATATATATAAATTCCTTGATAAGCTCTGAGATCATTGGAGAACTTCTGGAGCGCCTTCAAGTGGAGGTTGAGAAACGAGGTATGCTTTCTGGTGAGAGTGAAAGAGTTTCCCGAGTTCGAACCCCGGAGGAAGAGATGTCACCTCCTACCACTTTGATCTATTGGGTTCTGATGAGGAAATAGTTTTCAAGCCTATCAGGGGCTCCAAGCCGAACCCTGGTTGGGAATCACGTGGGATCCCTGCCGCCCTTTCCCAGAGAGCCACGGACACCATTCTAGGTCACCTGGTTAGTCCGATTAGAGATTGGGAAAGTGATTTTCAGGATACATTGTTACATCAGCCACCTCTGCACCGTAGTGAACGTTTAAGGCAGAAAACCTTGGAAGTTTTACGGGCCTGAAGGAGTGCGCCATACGGGCGACTCTATGCAACGACCCTGGGCAAGTTGTTGGCGCACACCGTGCCTCTGTCACCAAGCAGTATGATTTGGTACCGGCGTAAGCTGGGAAGTAAACGGGAAGTCCTGAGATATCACTGGCCCCCTGTCCAGGACTTTGGGACAGTGCCGTCTTAACGCATGGGTAATGTGGGCAGTCGCCAGGAGCCCCACGCTTCTGGGGGCCCCAAAAGACCACAAAAATTTATGTGTGCGTGCACACATGACCTCCACGCGCAACAGAAGTGAGACTTCTTAGCTACTGATTCAGGGATGGCAAACGGTTTTAGGAATGACTCACTTAATTATTGCTCTACGGTATTGCTCTATAAGTTATAATCGAAATCGTCGATACAACGAAATGACATTGACCGTGACCTATCAGAATGAAGATGATCCCCAAATGGCGAAAATAATATCAGAAATGAATTCCACATACCGAAATTAGTTGAATTAGAGATATTACAATTTCTACTGCTAAATTCAGCTAAGATGTAATCGAAATCGTCGATACAACAAAATGACCTTGCCCGTGACCTTTCAAGGTGAAGATGACCCCAAATTGCGAAAACAATATGAGAAATGAATTCCACATAATGAAATTAGTTGAATTAGAGATATTACACCTGTTTCTACTGTTCAATTCGGCCAAGTTATAATCGAAATCGTCGATGTAACAAAATGACCTCGACCGTGACCTTTCAAGGTGAAGATGACCCCGAATGGCGAAAACAATATCAGAAATGAATTCCACATACCGAAATTAGACAGATTAGAGGTATTACACGTGCATATACTCTAAAAAACAAAAAGATGATTTTTCCAATATGGCCGACGGCGGCCATTTTGGATTTGGCCATAGCGTCATTCCTCCCATTGTGGGAGAAAAGCACCTCGGTGATTTTTCACGTCTAGGGACCCATTGACTAAGTGGATGTGAGAAATCCCCCCAACACCATTTTGCAAACAGGTCCTCAGGCCAGGTCCTGTATCAAAACGTTAATTTTCAAAATTGAAACTTGTAAAGAATCAGCTTCGCAGCACAATGGGGCAGCAGCGTTTGAACTGGCTTTCACTCATGTGCATAGAAAATGAAATCCTGCCCACCATTGACTTCAAGCCACTTATAAATCGGTTCTCCGCAAAGAAATTTCGTAAACGTTTGTGTTGATTAATAATAAATAATTCATACGGTACCATATCTGTCTGTATCATACTGTATGGTGTACCAATTAATTATCATTTAGGCCTATATGTTGAAATATTTGTGCTTTTCAAGACTGATGTTATATTGAATAATTGTTCAAAAGTTTATGTTGATTAATCTTCGCTTTTCAGTCATCATATCATCACAGTCCGTGGGCTCAGCGCCCGTTGGTGTCAATCGCATGCTTCACCATTTTCCTCCATACGTCTCTTTCCTGTGCTATCAGGCTCAGCCTGTGTATGTCCATTTCGCACCAATCTTTAACATCGTCCAACCATTCTCTGCTTGGCCTCCCTCTGATCCCCGTACCGTCGATTAACCCAAACATGGTTTGCTTGATTAGTCTGTGGTTGTCCATTCTGCACACATGTCCGAAGAAGTTGAGCTTTCTTTTCATTATCAGTTGCTTGATGTTTTTGGCGTTTCCAACTCTTGCGCGTACCTCTTCGCTTTTCAGTATGTTTCATTATGTTTAAACATTCATTTTGTTGCAAAGCGAATGTTGAAAGTACCAACAAATCTATAGGTTTAATTTTTATCTCTGTGGGTGGGTAGGGGCCAGTGCATTGCTTTGCCCAGGGCCCACAATGCTGTTAAGACGGCACTGCCTTGGGATTCGTCCATTGCCGGCTCAAGGGCCTAGAAAAGGAAATGAGCACCTCACCTACGTCCCACTTTGCGGATATGGACGGACTTTACTTACTTTTTACTTTTAAGGAGCTTTAGACGGCACGCCCGAGCAATGGGACTCGGCGTAACCACTGCTCTCCTCTGGAGTACACAGTGGGCAAGCGAGGTAAGCAGAAGATCATATATTTTATAATGGGTTATAAGAGGCATCCATTTTCCACTATTCGGCCATCGAGCCGGCAAATGGGCAAATGGAAGAATGCCAAGATCCGGGTCACGGGGTCAGCGCATAGAAGAACTAGCCTTTAACTTCTCAACTTAAACCATTATCATATCTACTGTTTTATGACAATAATTATTAGATGTGGTGAAACAACTTATTAGGGTCGTTTAACGGACCCCTCTCAGCCGGTTCGATTCCTCAATCGGATCAAGTACCCTCATTTAAAAATATTTTATGCTGAACATAATTCTATTAAGCAGAATCTTCTAACCAACACAAAAAACCTAAAGGAATTATACGTTACACTGCAGTTTATTCGAAGCAACGCGGGTGCAAGGAAAGGACACGCTACCGACAGTATCACCTACAAATGACAACGTAAGAAGTCATCATAATTACAGAGCAGCTACAAATGCACCTGGAAAGGTATGGCAAATCGAGGATCACAAAAACTAAGACCCGATAAGTTACCCAATCAAAATGCTTAAGTGGGGTACTTCGTGCCAGACGCATAACCAGACACCAAAATTCACAAGATCGTATCGAATCTACTTTCGCAAAATCAAAGAAACGGCCTTAAGTAATATAAATTGACAGCAAATCCATTTTAGAAATTCCTAACAACTGGTCAACATTTATCAAGCGAACTGAAAGAAAGCCGCATTGAAGCAGAAAAGCGGGATTAAGAAGAAAAACACAAAGAAGGAGGAAAGGGGAACGTGAAGAAGAGCAAGAAAAACAGGAGAACGCATACGAGGTGAAACGCGCAGAAGAACGTAAAGAAGACGAAGGATAACGCAAAGAAGAAATGAAACGGGATACAGAAGAACGCGAACTTAAAATTCATCATATGACAGAGTGCAGCAATTTCTCTTAATCGCCGTCAACACAGAGACTACACTCATTCTACATCTGAGTTTGCAAGGGCGTGCAAGTGTTGGTTGCTTATACACCGGCGCGATAGAAGTTACAAATTATTGCATAAATATCCGAAATGTATCTTCTCTGGCGGTATTGAATCCAACCCCTCGGTTGACAAAACAGCACTAAAATCAATAAACTATCGTCCCGAATGTAATGTTACTGGATAATTATATTCTGTTATCCTTAAGAAAAACTCACCGGAATGTATTTGTACTTGCTGTAATTTTCTATTTTTTTGCTCCAGATTTCGCTCAACAGATCCTGGAAGGGGTCCGCAGAGAAAAATGCCTCGAAGTTGGCATTGATCGCTATCTGATATGGCGTTTTATCACCGAGGTCTTCCACTTTGCAAAAAAGCAAATCATACGTATTCTTGGGATTGTCCGTGTGGCATTTACTCACAAAATAGAGAGCAAGCTTCGCAAAGAACCTGTATAACAAAACATTCTCATGCTAAAATTAAGTAAAACCTCTGATTTTGTGCTGTGCGTAACATAGGGTGGGCGTCATTCTCGCTCTGGACCCGGCAATGCAGAAATACCAAGATCATGCACACTAGGCCAGTGCAGCATATTACTTCCTCTTAGTCTCTTACTTCTTAGCTTACGCCGGTACTAAGTTTTTCAGTTCGGTGATATAGACTATGATACACAAACAACATGTACTGTGTTGTTACCAGGAGTCCACTCAGCAGGCTCGAAGTCACAAAACGTTTTATTTCAGACCAGAGTGATATGGATTAGATGATCATATTCCCGTGACAGAAAAGAAATTATAAAAATATAAAATGACAAGTGTTCTGAAGACTTGGTTTAGTTCAGTGTATATCGCTTACGATATAGCCTCTGTTTTTTGGGTGTGACGTCACTCTGATTTCGCAGAGTTAACTAATTCTTGCGTAGTTCTTCGTTAGATATGATCAATTTAGTTCGTCACAATTACAATGATTCATAATTTAATTTTGACATTATGTCGTAATGCCTTTCAAGCAAGAAGACGAGGAAAACAGGATTGGCTCTGAATACGCTCAGAGTCAGAGTACTTGTAGTGGTAGTAGTATTAGTAGTAGTAGTAGTAGTAGTAGTAGTAGTAGTAGTAGTAGTAGTAGTAGTAGTAGTAGTAGTAGTAGTAGTAGTAGTAGTGGTAGTGGTAGTGGTAGTGGTAGTGGTAGTGGTAGTGGTAGTAGTAGTAGTAGTAGTAGTAGTAGTAGTAGTAGTAGTAGTAGTAGTAGTAGTAGTAGTAGTAGTAGTAGTAGTAGTAGTAGTAGTAGTAGTAGCGCATTGGATAACATCTGGCGTAGAGTGCGAGAGGTATAGAGATCGAGTCCCATAGGCGGACATGCTTTGTAGGCTGCAATTTGCGCCGTGTATTGCAGGCTGTCTGTTCTGTTAGTAGTTAAGGTTAATCGCATAACATGTACATGTACAGCGCAGTGCGTTTGCAGGCGCTTAATTAAAGAATAAATATTATTATTAAGTAGTAGTAGTACCTCCTGAAAACATTTCCGTCCGTCGGTGATGACATTAGCCCGGGTCGGAGTGCCAGTAACCTTTCAGAGTGGCGCTTTTAAATTCTTATATTACAACTACTACTATTGTTTCTACTACTAGGCCTGTTACTACTACCAGTTGCGGAACGGAGGAGAGAAAGAGTAGTAGTGTCTGTTTTACAACTTTATGTCATAATTAAAATAATTAGCGTCGCCCTTCTCCATTATCGACGCTTGTGACTGGCACTGCCACAGTGCAGGCAATGGCGGAGTCTGTATGACCTGTTGAGGTCTAGAAACAGAAACTTGTGTTGTGCATAATGTTCAATTTGACCTCAACTTAGTTTGAAACGAACTGACCCAACAATCTACTAAATTTGTCATCGGCACTGGCTGTGACTTTTAGCGATTGGGCCTCTGCACAACATCAGATAGCCACAGCGA
This sequence comes from Allolobophora icterica, assembly GCA_963556255.1. NCBI lineage: Eukaryota > Metazoa > Annelida > Clitellata > Crassiclitellata > Lumbricidae > Allolobophora > Allolobophora icterica. Next base: position 15,113,224 of record OY744603.1, on the reverse strand, counting down.
AGAAGAATTGCTTCGCCTTTTTCTTTCATCTGTGCTCCGGACGGGCACCACAGAGTACGCCAGTGCTGGAGTTGCATAACAGAAGAATGTAAAATTGCTTGAAACTGCGTTACAGTACTCTAACAGAAATTGACTTTAGGAAACAACTGCTGATGTCTTACTGCTCTTGCTGCTTCATTTCTTCGAATCTAAATTTTTCAATGAGGTCCTCCTTCTGTTCCTTTGACATGCGGTAAGCGACCAGAGCCATCGCAAGACAGTCCTGTATGCAGTAGGAAAAATACAATTCGCTTTATTCAAGACCTTAGACAACAGTAATACATGACATTCCCTCCACCCCAGCATCCAAGGGACTTACCTTATAGAATGCTTACCGCCTGGTAGTGTTTCATTCGACGAAGTTGTGGGGCTACCTAGCGTCGTTGTATCATTTTAAAAACTAATGATGCCTTACTGCATTTTTGAATCTGCTTTTTCTGTACATACGTGTTGTGGCATAGATGGCCGCGTGTTTCTTTACAGCGCCATTTTTATAAACTCGGATCGTTGGGCACATGCGGATTTTTGTTCACTCGGATCTCTAATGTTGCTTAGTATACGTTCGTTGATTCATTTCTCGTTTCACGGTTGTTTCCGAGTGATTTTGACGTCTGCTATCGCGATTTTGTGCGGTAGCATGGACTCACACAATTATATCTAAGCGGTTTAAGGTAATCGAGTTTGTGTGCAGTTTGGATCTTCATTAAATTTTGAAAAGGCCAAGAGGGTCGGTTGATTGGTGTGACCGTTCTACGGGTGTGGCACTCTGTAAACCATTGCGCTCTGCGAAGAATATTGTCCTTCACAGAGTGATGCCCGGACGTAAGGACATTTGCCATCTACGAGAGACTGATTGGTGATGGAGTTCGTGTGCTACGACCATCTTTGCCGGCTGTCGCTCCTATTCTTCGACGCTATGTAGTCAACGAACTCCCAAAATGGTGTCTGCTATCATAGAAATCCGTAGGTTGGGCTCTGTTTATCTGTGGGAGCTCACCAGTGGTGACTCTTCTAGTTATCTGAGCACTGTTCGCTTATTTTATGTTCTGAATGGCTTCAACGTCATTGCTTTTTGAGGTATTGAAAGGGCGCTGTAATTATATGAGTGTCCAAATACATATAATGTAAGATGCATATATACATATACGCATAAACATTTATGCATTCATGCACACATATATACATCACACCTTTATCACATCTGCTTTTTTGTTTGTTCACCACTAAACACGCGAATTACATAGCCGAGTTAAATCTGTTAGTTAAACCTGTTGTGGGGCGTTGTGGCTCTGTGGTAAGTTCGGCGCCTTGTGACCGGAGGGTTGCAGGTTCGAATCCCACTCTAGCCGCTGCGTACGGACCTTGGGCAAGTCCTTCACTCGCGATTGCTCGTGGCGCTTCGGCGTGAAAACTCCGACACAGTATCAATGCTGTAGTCGGGAGCGCCTCTGAGTAGTAGAAGACTTGAGGAGGCGCTAAAGGAAATATCCGAAAAAAATATTTAAAAAAATATTAGTGTGTTCAAAGATCGACAGTTCCATTGACCGCGGAGATTTGCAGACTCCATTTGAATTTAAGTTCTAGTAGCAAAAATGGGTATGATCTGCAGGGAACATCCTGTGCTTTTAATGTAAATTGCTGTGTTCTGAACCCATTAAACTGCCCAGTTGGCCATTCTACAAAGTTCAGTGGGCAAAGTATCAGCGCTGGTAGGAAATGGTGGTGAGCTCTGACCAAATGTAAACCAAAGAAATTTGGCTGTTGCGGCAGTTAGTTATTTTTCACAGAGGCGATCTTAGAGATTTTATTTTGGAATCACTTTCAAAATTGATGAACTGCTGATACACTTGGTAAAAGGTAAAATTGATGCAATGTTTACCCCACGACTGACAAGCGGTTCGAGTACTTCTACTGTTGAACAGTAGGACACTATTCAACCTCAACGCTTAATTTCTTATTCATTTGCAAAAGAATGGCATACTGCTAAGCTTTTATTATGTTTGTCAGAGGCGCATAACAAATAAAACAAAAAACGGCCAATCCAATCATAGAGTTAACTGTTGCACTTACAATATAGAATAGTCATATGTTTCGTGTAATCGCCGTTAGAAATCAATTGAATAGAACAGAATGCTTCATTTTATGACTTCCGGTATTTTGCTACATATTACAAGGTCATTCCTGCTCTGTAGTTTGTTTTTCAAGCTCTGTGATGTCCATGCGATTAAGTCCATCAAATAGACTTACCTGTCCCTGTTCCCAAAAGACCATTGCCGCCTCAGGCATTTCTTTCTGAATGCACCAAATGAATAACATCTTAGCTGAAACATTAAAAAAACAGTTTGTTGTTACGGTAGCAGTAAATAAAACACGATAAATAGCAAGTCAATTATAGAATATTTCTATCTATGTAGTCTTAATTGAAAAGTTCCATTTTGACAATTGCAACTTGGTAACATCTACATTTATTTAAAACAGGAATCTGAAGAATTATGTTTCACAAGTAGGCCTACATACCTGAACTCTTTCCTTACCCTTTAAACTGAGACGTTTATCTTCGTTGTCGGCGTTGCTCTCTTCATCGTTGATTTTTCTCAGCAAGTTTGCACACAATTCATTCTCTTTAAAAGCATTCTCCTTTAAAAATTAAACCAACTTCAGAAAAAAGATAGAGTCTGATACGATGAAGCAAGTGATTATATTTTACAATGTTTTCGTTTAGGGCTTAACAAGGGATACGAACTTTTGTTAGGGCTTAGATAAAAAAAAGTAATGAATGTCATTTAAAAACGGGGATTAGATGCTATAGCGCAAAGATGAAAAACAAGAGTAGCAGAACACTCTGCCGCCACTTTTCTAAAAAAAGTCATAACATAGCCTAAGCAGAGGCACTGCTCTTTTCAACGATGGTTGGCCAACGACCACACTGCACTCGCTAGGTGTGCTCAATACACCTGTCATAATTATTTATCCTCAATGCAAGAAAGGCAACTAACTGTTAGCTTTGGATGGAATTCTGTTGGTTGGATTCTACCTGTGCGTGAGAGTCCGCCAGTGGTGACTTCTTCTAGTCAACTGAGCATTATTGCATTCAGCGTCTATTGTCCTTAATACACTTTGATACCATTTAGGCTTGTTAAAAGAACCTTTGAATGAACTTATAATTGGCCATGTCTAGTTGTATTTCACATACTGTAGGTTCATGCATTTATTTAGCATGTCCAAAGAATGCTTGTTTGCTCTTTCGACCCGGGACAAGCTGTTTACGCACACTTGTCTCTGTATCGAAGTCAGCTGTATGACGTTACGAGAGGTCCTGTGATATGTTATGGACCTTGTTATTGGTTCATGGCCGGCTTAAGGACGGAAGAGGGGGAAGTGATCATCTCCCTTCAGTTTCTCGTGGGGCATGGGCTTAAATTACTTTTCAAGGTAGAAACTCCTTAGGAATGTGAATTCGTCAAGTGATCTCAAACGCAGCACGGGGCACCGTAGCCGATGGGATTGAGCGCTCGCCTTGTGACGCGAAGAGTATGGGTACGGGTACGAACCTCCTCTGGGACGGTTACTGTGTAGGGACCTTGAGCAAGTCCTTCACTCACAATTGCTCGGGGCCATATATTTTGATGTTTGGTCATTAGAGATAGTGGCGCTGAATAAATAAATGAATAATAAAATGATAATAATGACTACAGCAATGCTCACAACATGACATCATATAAACCTTCCATCTTGCAATGCCAAGGAACTGATGGGAGTGGCAGGATGAGTTTGTGTAGATGCTCTTTTAATGCTTTAAAGATAAGAAAAAGTCGCTCGTGACACTGCGCAACGCCAGCCCTATGCTAGCCCCATAGCCGCAGAATTAAACCGGTATTCGATGAATTTAAACGCCAGCACAATAGAAGCTTTTAGACTTACCAGAGGTCCATCAGGTTTCGTCAGCCAGTTGCAGTTACCGATATGTCCCATCATCAACTGAACGTATTTAGTCTTGCGTTCGTGCAAAAGTTTTCTAAACACGTTTTCGTGTTCTTGCCGCTACAGCCAAAAACACCAACGGACGTTACAGAATCGATGTTGACATAGCTGGAATAGAGGAGATGATTTAGTAATTATAGGAAATAGTTACGTTACTACCAGTCTACCAGTAGTATTATTACGCATAAGCTTCAGTTAGTTTATTTCACTTTACAACCGGGAGTCATCGTGGTTCTGAGACTTACTGAAACGGTGCTATAAAATATTTGCCTTAAAGTGAACATACATTGGAAGTTTGTATGGAACTTTAATCGTAGCTACCTTTAAATGCGTTTATGATCCCCGCAACTAAACATGTAGTAGGAAAATCCTTAACTGCAGTCTCGCTGAGATAATAATAATAGACCGACCCACAAAATTAGATCTATGATTGACAGTTTAGACGTAATCATAGTACTAGGCTTAAAACACTGCTCGATCAAACGTTTGGTAAAATGGGAAAGCAGTTTATCTGTTCAACCAGGCATAGTAGGTAGAATTTAGCAGGTCCATATGGAGCTCCATTGTGAGGCGTAGTTTATTGTTATTGTTATTGTTTATTGCGTCCAAACAAAGTACAAGTCATCACAGAAACATATCAATCACTGCGCAACAGGAAGCCCGGAAAAAGCTAAGAGCTTATACCACCCTGACCCCTAGTACCTGATTCACATTTCAATCAACGTATAGAGTGTCACACAGATCTAAACTAAGTTATACTGATAAGATGCAGTTGCGACCAAACAGTTTTAACAGTATACCTTAATGAAATAACTATGACTATCAAAATCAAGAAACAAAGTAATCAGAACCAAAGTATATAAACAAAGGCAATTTTGATGAGAAAAATAAGAAAATTATGACAAAAATACTATAATATGGAAGAAACACAAGAGAAAAGAAAGAAAGGAAAAGAAAGAAAGAAAAGATAATAGACAATAGACAATAGAGGTCTGTTAAACAAAATGTTACTGTGACTAAGGCAAATAGATATCCTAATAAAAACAAAACATTCATCCATTCATTAGGGGAAGACCTGCAATTTCCAACAGAGCTATATTTCATTATATTTTATTAAGTAGCCTATTTTCAGTTCTCTTTTAAACGCAGAAAGAAATTGCTCTTCTTTAAGTTTGACCGATAAAGAATTCCACAAACGAGGACCCAGAACTTGGAGGTTGCCCGCTCTGCTTACTGTGCGTGCATAAGGGACAGCAATTTTGGATGAGCACCGCGTGTGTGAGTGTGGGTTTGGTCAACTGTGGTAAAGTAATTGGAACATTTTTTGGTAACATATTATGAACAAACTTAAACATGAGTATAAGTTTAGATAAATGAGACAAGTCATAAATTTTTATTATGCCTAAGGTGCAGAATAGGGGGTTGGAGTGAGATAAATAAGGAGAGTGGGTAATAATTCTAACTGCAGCCTTCTGGTTCTTCAGTATACGGTCTAAGTTACCATTTCTATGTGGCAGCGACCAGATAGAGCAGCAGTATGTCATGTATGGTTCAAAAAGAGTGTGGTATAGTAGCTTAAGTGTATCTACGTCAAGGATATGGCTAACCCTACGCATTATACCCACTATTTTAGATAATTTATTCACTACCATATCAACATGCTTCCTCCATTTAAGGTCATCAGTAAGTACCACACCGAGAAATTTAATTTCATGTACCCGTGACAATGAGACTGCATTTATACTAATATTAATATCAACATCCAAAAACCTGTTTTTGGCGAATAACATAAAACATGTTTTTTTAAGTTCAGAGAAACTAGGGTTTGCTGAGAACCAGTGGCTTATGCTTTCCAGTTTATCATTTAATGATGCCGCTAACCGAATAGGACAGTACCCAGTAGTAAAAATGTTCGTGTCATCCGAAAACATAATCAAACTCAGGTCAGTCACTGATTGAATATCGTTTACATACAGAAGGAATAAAAGGGGACCAAGGACTGACCCCTGCGGGACACCACATGTTATTGGTAAAAAAGATGAACAAGTATTGTTGAGGGCAACATATTGAAATCGATTTGAAAGGTAGCTCATAAACCAGTTATGAGGGGTACCCCGTATTCCATAATGTTCGAGTTTATCCAATAGTATTACATGATTCACAGTATCAAAGGCCTTTGATAAGTCCAGGAATATTCCAATTGTAGTTTCCTGGTCATCTAAGGACTTACTGATTTGGTTAGTAAGATCAAGTATAGCCAGCTCTGTAGACAAATTCTTCCTAAACCCATATTGGGTATCAGCCAGCAGATTATTATGCTCCACAAAAGTACTAAGCCTAGTATAGACAATTTTTTCCAATAATTTGGCGAAAGGGGAGAGGATTGATATGGGACGATCATTAGACATCCTTGATTTATCCCCTGATTTAAAAATTGGAATGAGCTTTGCTATTTTGAGCTGGTCAGGAAAAACTCCTTGGGTTAAGGACTGGTTAAATACGTTTGCTAAAACAGAAGAGACTTCAAAGGAGCACTGTTTTAACATCAGTGGAGACTTCATCATAGCCACTACTATGAGAGTTATTCATTAGGGCAATGCAGTCAATAATTTCAGAAGGTGTGACTGGGGCAAAGAAAATAGATTGCAGAGTTCTAGTTTTAAGGTAATCTTTTGGCTTATTCTTAACTGGTGCAATAGACTGGGCCAACCTAGGGCCTATGCCACTGAAATAATTGTTAAAGTTCTCCACTATAAGTTTAGTATCAGTGACCTTACACCCACCATGGTCAATTTCAGTTATCATTGGAGTAAACCCACTTTTACCAATGATTGTGTTAATGGTTTGCCAAACTTTATGTAAATTATTTCTATGAATTTGAAGTTTGTTCGCATAATATCCTTTCTCTGCCCTCAACAGTGACGTGAGCTTATTCCGGTAGGATTTTTATTTATTAAAGAGGATCTTATTATTACCATTTTTCTCTTTTAAACATTCTTTATACATTAAGTTTTTCTTTTTAATAGATTTCTTCAGGGCAGAGGTCAACCATGGTAGGTCATCAGCTACGTTCGATCTTCCCCCTATCTTTTTGAGAGGGAAGCTAAGATTATAACATTGAGTAAACTTGTTTAAGAAATCTTCAAAAGATGCATTAGCCTCAGTGCTCCCTGACATGTCCCATTCTACCTGAGCCAGTTTTTGTTTAAATTTCGGAAGTGAGTCATCAGTAACTATTCTTTTAAAATGTAATAGCTTTTTTTCCAGATTTTGGCTTATTATGCGAGACATAAGTCGAACAACAGACCGGCAAATGGTCAGAGATGTCTGTAATCCAGATAGAGGCGCTCTTGACGCTTGATGGGTGGACATTCGTCAAAATGTTATCTATAATTAAAGTCGAGCAATCAGGAGTAATACGAGTAGGCTTATCAATTAATGGATAAAATCCATGGGCGTAAAGTACGTTGAGGAAGTTTTCAGTTTCACGGTGGTTGTCAACTTTCAAGAGATTTATATTGAAGTCACCTAGTAAATAACAAGGTTTCCTTTCAGAGTGCAAACTGGTTAATAGGTTACCAAAGGCGATATTAAAAGCTGAGAGGTCCACGTTGGGAGGTTTATACACAACTCCAACAATTATAGATTTACCAGCACTACCGATCTGGATAAACAAGGTCTCCATAAGGTGGTCATCAGTAGAATATTATTTCAATATGTGAGAAGGTATAGCTATCTGATTCAAAAATAAACCAACTCCACCTCCTTTACCATGGGATCGCGAATTAAGGAGCATAGTGTACCCTGGGATAAATACCGTGTTCTGGTCCTTGTCCGTTGTCCAAGTCTCAGACATAGCAATAAGGGAAAATTTATGTCCTAGTTGGGCCAGTTCAATATTAATCACGTTATAATTTTTCCTAATACTTCGAGCATTTATGTGAAGCATAGTGAGGTCCATATCTTTCCTAGTAGCTAAACTCTCACTGAGCCGTGTTGCATCAAGGTACTGAACGTGTAACGTAGACAACTGGTCATAGTAAAGGGAAGCTAAGATTATAACATTGGGTACTGATAGTGATATTCTTTAAAGTAAATAATGAAGTAGTCCTCAATTTCATCTGACAAGTGAACATGCATCATAATCTATAGAATGGTTGCATATATATTTCAAATTGTTCGTTGAATTAGGCTCAATTAGTAAAGTAGTTCACGCTCATGCACGACTTAATGCAACCAAAAGATACACCACTTCCCTAAATTGTTTGTAAAAGTTTAGATTTAACATTATTTAGCATTGAAGTAGGTCTACTACTTTCAGATGTAGGAATTTAAAAGGTGTTATTATCGAAGGTTTAATTAGTAGTACCGGTCAAAGTAGACTTCTACACATACACGTGAAATCAGAGTTCAAGTCAATAGTAAAAAAAGAACATTTTACAGATTACCATTGACCACGAATGCAGGTAAAAAATCTAAAGTTGTTATCATGTTACATACGAAACAACTGAGCTGGGAGTCAAGACCTGACCAACAAATCTTATCAGGGACTTAGCTGAGGGGTTAGAAGAAGAACTAAGGGGTTGCAAGCCCCAACAACTAAAACATTACATGAACTGTGCAGACTAACCATCCAATTTTTCAGTAGCAGTTGCCTGAAGAATACATCGTTGTCCCACTTGGCAACCAGCATATACAAGTCACTTGGATTAGTCCATTTCACTGAGGGAAAGATAATCAGTAGTTATGAATTATTATAAGTAAAGCTTCCTGTTCTGAGAAAGTACTATCGTCTAAATTATTTTACGAGTCTACAACTTTGTCAATTAAGAATTACCGCCATAATATTCCTGTAGGTTTCTTTAATAATTTATATCTGTTGTTAGAAGGTTCGCTAAAGAATAATACAAATTCTGTCTTGGGTTACTTTAAAAGCAGTCTATTTACAACACTATGCTATACAACAAAGATACCTTTCGAAAATGTGCGGCTCGACAATCCACCAAGAGCAGGGCAATTTTCAACAAACCAGTCTACTAGTCTTCACCAATCTACTAGTTGACTTAACAAACCCACAGAACGTGCAACGCGGTCGGTCACAGAGGACACGGGACAACTAGGAAGACGTATTAACTAAGAGGAGTAAAGAAAGACAACCAACACACAGGATCTCGTCAGACCAAGAACTAAATGCCCAGCGCACCGTTCCCAACATGTCTGAAGCATCTTATACATAGAATTAGGTGAAACTACCAACCGTTTTAAGAAATTAATGAAGCGCAACCGGTATAACCAGTTTTCTAGAATCTGGCTTAACTCTAAACAAACCTTCCACTCCTTAGATGCAACACTGTTACTTTCGGTCGCTTTCTTTGTTGCTAATTCAAGGAATCTGACCCTTAGAATCTCTCCCACTACACTCTCAACCGCTGCTGCATTGTCAGTATTCTTTAAGGATAAACTCGCTAAGGGACATTGCGACTCGTTAGAGTTTGCCTTGCAACAGTTCAGTCGCTTAACCGTTTTTAATTGATCTAGTAAAATTACGGAGATTGTGCTCTATATGGTATGATACGTTATGTGGCACTATATCATGCCAAAATAGTTTAACGGGCGATGTTGAAGTAGTTTATCCTGGTGCCACATAAACGGGGCTTGGTATGCAGTATTGGCGGAGCATAGCGGGATTGGACAGCTGATGGTTGATCTCCGATTGGTTTAAGCGTTTTAAAAAATTGACATATAATGAATGCAATTGCGCTGTTAATTTCGCTGGAGAGACCATAAGTGACTGACCGTATACGTTTATTTTAGTTGTAACGTGTATTTAGCTTCAGTTTAGATGTATATTATTTCATTTACATTATTTCATTTATCTGTAATCCTTATTTGTTAAATTTCTTACGTCAAGTTCTTTTCTTTATAGAGTTAGTTCCCCAGAACAGGTAACTTGCATGCTCTAGGGAAGATTTCTCCTATATACCTCGCACTAAGATAAGTAGCCTTCTTGTAATGTCATTTACTTAAAGCTACGTTGCCGAAGACTTAGTAGTTGGGTTTAAAAATTGAACTTTGTTGCATACCATAACTCTTTGTAGGCCTACTTGCGCTAACAACCGACATAGTAAATACCCTCGATAGGCCTACTACATACATTTTTGTAATTTCGTTAAACTAAAATACGTACGTGTGCATGAATCCAGACACTATAGCGCCTTTAAAATACCTCGCAAAGACGCGCTAGCATGAATGATGATAAATGTTTAAGAAAAACAATAAATTCATCACATAACAAGAAGAGTCACCACTGAGGATCTCCCACACAAACGCAGAGATCTCTCAACTGACGGATTCCCATCCAGACTCGATTCCAGACCTAATGCTCAGGGTTCCTGAACCACGTAGCGTCGAAGAAGAGGTGAAACGACACGAGACTTTACTTGCAGCACACAAAAACCATCTACTAGTTTAGAGCAGACCGGTTGGTACAAATCCAACGACTCTTTTGACCTTTCCTACAGGAACTCGACACTGCCCAGCTATCAACCTAAGCTCCCGTAGAGTAAATGAGTCGAATGGATGCGAACACTATTTCGATGACAAACCGCGGATCAAACTCTCGGTGATATCATTCGAAGAACGCAAACCATGTCATATTTGAAGTCAGAACAAACAAACATTATTGAGAACAATTGGCAAAACACCAACTATTGTATAAACTAGACAGCTGGACAAACATAAAGATATATTGGCCACGTGTACGTTTTTATGTTTCAACAAAATAATATTAATAACGATATCAAGTGTTAATAATAATTATTAATAATTAGAAGTTACAGTCTACTGTTAATCAAAGGGACCTTCTGCCGAAAAATAAATATTTTGCTTTCTCGAAGCGTTCGCTCACCTTTCATCAGAGCCTCGACAATAATGGTTTCCTGATGTCCGCCGTTGATCTTGAATTTTATCAGTAGATCCGTTTGGTTATATGTTCGTATTGCTTCCAGACTGGAAGAGACAAGCTTAGTTTTGGCCACCATTTCTTTCAGGACGTTAGGTTCTATGTTATCGACAGCATGTTTTGCGTTCTTTGGAGAAATACCGTAAAGGACCAGCATCTGCTCAAATACAGCTAGCATTTGGTAGCCTGAGTAAATTTCAGCGTCGGCGGTTGAGTGGTTGCTGCTGTCGTATAAAATTCGTTTGGAGGTAAGAAGATCCTTAATTCCAACCAGCAGTTGATTGTTGTCACTTTTACCCAAATTAGCAATTTTGTTTCTAAATCGTCCTGCAGATTCTTCAGAAAATCTGATTTTGTCCAGCAACTGAACAATTTCAAGGAACAGCTCGAGTTTGGTTTCGGCCTTGATTTTGGCAATGACTTCAGGGACAAAGTTAGGAATATTTTTCTCGATCAGCGCTTCTTTGAGTAGATAAAGCAGATTTTCACAGATTTCTGGCAAGTATTCCAACGTAGCAACACTGATTGAATACAATAATAAACACAACTCGTAAATGTATAATTGGGTGAAAGAACATTATGTGAGAAAAGAAATTTATTCCATGTGATATGCAGTGCTTTTGTCTGCCGGAAAGCTTCGGAACGGCGTTCTGGCACCTTTTTAAGCAACTAAAAATAATTTAGTCATTTTAGTAAAAAGAATAATTTAGTTATTTAATTTAATGTGACTTCATATAGCCTAGCTTCGCCCTCGATTTAGCCTTTCCATATTTGTCCAGTTCCAGAACCTTTTTTCTAGAAGAAAAGGCACTGGTGATTCGTATTTCGTTTTATTCTTTGCTTTTTAGACCATTTTAGGAGTTACTTGTCAATCATTTCGCATCATTTTGCAAGCAGTAAGCCTGTTGCATGTCACACGGGTAGCACAGTGCGCAAATATGGGGCCAAACGCCGGATTTCTCTCGGGAACGCAAATGGTCGCCATTTCCCCTAATTTTACAAACATATGTATATATTATTAATTTTCCTGGCTTCATCTGCAGTTATACCGCTGGCAGAAATAATTGAAACCAGCGTATTTTCAAGAAGACGTTTGCATGTAAGCTTATGACGAGACGCCATTGTCGATGAAAACAAGTGCGTGACGTCAGGTAATGTGACAGACATCTGAGTGGTGATGGTAATTATAGCCCTCGATTTAGCTCTTCCATAATTGTTAAGTTCCGGAACCGTTTCTCTAGAAGAAAAAGCACTGGTGATACGTACTTCATTCTATTATCGCTTTTTAGACTATTTTAGGAGTTAATTGTCAATCATTTCGCATCATTTTGCAAGCAGTAGTGACAGTAGTAGTAGTGGTAGTAGTTGTAGTAATAGCAGTAGTTCAAGAATGCAAATTGTTACAGAGATAACTAGAAGGGTCACTACACTTAGTCTAGTCAACGTCTTATTTCCGAATTATTAGCACAAAGCTGTAAAACGAGAAAGACGACGTATGTCCTCGTCGAAGTGAACGTATAACTTCTATAAGCTGAGAGAAGAATTTATATTGCGCTATGGAAGGAATCGCTATATATCTCCGACTTAGTTCTCAAAGAGCGCATCACTTCGCAACACTATTTCACAAGAAAATATACGTAACTCGGTCGGACGGACGGACGGCAACAACACCTGCGTCGCTTGCAATCTAACTCAAGCGCTCGATCGATCGATCGAAGAGACCGGAAACCGGAGGCAAGCGCAGATCCTTGACACCAAAAAGACATCGCGCAAGACAGCTCCCTACCGGCGCCTAGCGTTGACTTATTTCGATTGTCGCCGCTTAGGAGACCAACCAAGAAGAGCCGAGTCTCTCAGACAGCTCCGATGTCACCAATTAAATATCGACCGGACAATCTCTCTGAAGTACCGGCTTAACGTGAAAAACTAGCGCTAAGAGCTATTACTCCTCCCTTTGCGGACGGAATGAAGCGATATCTATTGACAATTCGTCGTTGCAACACGGTATGTCGCTTCTGTCGACAATGAGATGGCTGCCCGGAAACGTCGCTCGCTATAAAAAAAAATGGCGATGGCCGGAAGTGTCAAAAAAACAATTAGTGAGTGTACAAAATGTGTGTTATTCTTCACAACTACCAGTTCAATTAATTATTCACGGTTTGGGCCATCTATATATTACGTACGCAAAAAATCATATTTTCATACCCCCTACCCCCTGTTTCACCTCGTACATTTTGTGGACCCCCATGCATACGTACAACTAAGTTTCTTTACCCCTCCCCTTACAAAACTTAATTAGCTAAAGTCATCAATAAGACATTTATTTTACCATAGGCTGCCTAATATTTTTGTTAAACATCATATTTGCTAGCTAAAATTTGTTAACTGTTATGAAGAAATAAAGTACAAATAACAGTAACACTTACATTTCAAAAAGTTTTAATACTACATAAAATTGATAAAGCAGGAAATAGTCAGTGATTTGGTTTTTGGGTACGTACACATTTTGTCGAGCCCCCTGCCGTTCGCACCCGTACGCAAATCGCCTAAATCCGATCACCCCCCATTGCGTACGTAATATATTGATGGCCTCTTTCCAATTCTTACAATAATTTAACTTCACATGAAATTTAGCTCTACTCTATTATCTTTGATTTATAAAATAAAGCCAGTTTTTCACTTCTTATTAATCCATGCTTGACTTAAAACTCATTCTAAGCCTAACGAACGTACTTTCTTCATGGTCTAATAAAGACTATGGGTACAGTAACTCTGTACCCAGAAAAATACGCATATACACAGACATATTATCTTTCTCCTGCAGAAGTGTATAAAGGTGATCGCAATTTTTACAACAAAATTTCTTGAGCATTAAGCGAAATGTGAAGTGAGTTTTCACGAACACTACGCTAAGGCAGAGAAGTTGTCAAAGTAGAAAGTAAAATATCTGGTTGTCTGACGGTCAAAGACGTATCTTGTTTTAATTCTCGGGTAAAATAAATTTTAACTTACTGTTTGGACGCCACTGCTCCGGAAATTATATCAGCTGCTCCTCCAGTTCCCTGAAAGGGAAATAGTTACATCAAAATCACGATCTTTCATGCACAGGCGAGAGTAAATAAACCGTAACACTACCCTTCCAAAACGATGAATTTGAAGGCGCATTTCATAGCAGTATTAGATAGATATTGCAGGTCGAACCTACACCTCAGCTCATATTCTTATAAATAAGTGCAATTGGCATTATAAATGGTTGTTTTTATCCATTACTTCATCACACCTATCGGATCCAACTGAATATGACCCAACAATTGCAATTCCGAACTGTCACGTTGCTGAAGTGCGTAAGTCAGCAATTAGTGCAGCTAAGATTTAAGTAAGTAAGTAAGCAAGTAAGTAGCTTTCAGTAATGCAAGTCAAACGCCTCACATTTTACAAAATAGGCAGTTGATGTAAATGTTACTGTGGTTGGATCAGGAAAAGCCCAAAAATTAGCTGCTAACAGCCAATATGAGCGCTTCTGACGCTCGATTAAAGGTGGTTAACTGTTCGAAGAATGGCAAGTTCATTGGTAGCCGATTATGCAAAGTCTACATATCCGAAGTATGGTGCCCGATAATATTGTGTCCGTAATATTCTTGACAACACATGTTGAGTTGCTGGAATCTTTAAAGTCCTGTTCTGAAGGCTTACAGGATAAACACGCGGAAATTCCGGACTATTCGATTTTTAGTTGTTATCAACCATGTTGAGGCTGCCACGCGGTGATGACTGCAGGTTTTATTACATTTTTTCAAAAACGAGAAAATTTCACGCGGTTGTCTTGACAAGTATCACAGAAGCGGACTCGGGCACATTATAACCGCGAATAGACGAAGCTTGCAAAGAAACAATACAAGTACCCATTCTTTCCCAACGACGTTTGAAGGCGACCGGATGTTCCGCCAGCGACGGCATTCCTTCGACATATCACACAAGAAGTCATTGGAAGTTAGACATACAAGAGGTTAGGAAAATATATGTCTGGAGATGCAGATGGTTAATGCTCAGGACGCTCGCAGTGCCAGAGTACTTCCAATGATCAAGTCGAGGTTGGAAGTTCGCCTCACTAACAAGATTGATCGCAATCAGCCATGTTGCCAACACTCCGACGAGAAAGACCGACTAATTTAAAGCTTATTTAAGCGCCTCAGGTTTCTCGTCCTCGTCAGTTTAGAATGCCTTCTTTGGGGATGTTGTAGATAGGCCTAAGTGAAATTAATATTTGCCGAGTTATGGACCAGTGGAGACGAGAGCTAAGTTTAGTCACCATCGGAACACTGCTCCCTTTTTGTGACGTAGTTCTTCATACGTCGTATTCAGCAAGCAGAGTTCACTGAGACAGGTTAACCCCTCTCATAACTAAGACATCTGCATGGAACTTATATATTCAAATCCATCGTGATCCAGTTGGTGCCCTGCTATGTAGACACAGGAACGCCCTGAAAGAACTGCTAACGTATAACCCGATTCCTTTCCATTCTAATCATATGAAATAGATCTAATTCAATTTAACCTTAACCATATCTGATTTAATCCATTCTATTTTGTTATTTTCTAATTCAGTGCTCTAACCAATCTGATATCTTGCGTATGTTATTAGTTGACCTTTATAAGCACTCACTGTAGCAATAATGACAGGAATGTCGTTAGCCAAAGCATGTACAACGAAGCGGAACGCATCGACGCTGCCTCCAATTAAGATGTAGATCAATGGTAGGTCTGCAAAAATTACAAAGTTTACATTTATCTTCAGGTAAATAATTATTGTTATTTCATTATTATTATTTTAATTGTGGGCCGTGGTGGCTCAGTGATAAGTTCGGCGCCTTGTGACCGGAGGGTTGCAGGTTCGAATCCCACTCTAGCCGCTGCGTACGGACCTTGAGCAAGTCCTTCACTCGCAATTGCTCGTGGCGCTTCGGCGTGAAAATTCCGGCACAGTATCAAATGCTGTAGTCGGGAGCGCCTCTGAGTAGTAGTTGACTGCGAGAGCCGCTATAGAAATATCCGGAATAAATAAATAAATAAATAAATAAATAATTGTTGTATTTTATTTTTTAATTAATAACTGTTAAGGCACCAATGTCTAATGCACAAAGCATCAACCAATAGCCGCAATCAGGGCAACATTCTTTCATTAGCAGGCCCAAAAACAAGGAAAATCGCCCACAGCAGTTGTACAATGTACATCAAGGATCAGCCAAAAGAATCCTAACCGAAGATCGTAGGCTGCGAGGAGGAACCTAGGGAAAGTCTAGACAGTGGCGATCATCGCAGGTGAGAAGTCATTCACGAAACGGACTCACAGTGCTAGAGTGTCCAACTGTGCTAGGGTGATCAAGTCTTGATGGATGGCTGACCCGATGTTGAATATATCGAAGTTAAAGGACGCTGGTTTTAACGCTGACATTAATCAGGAGTTTGTGGAAAGCTAACCCTGGATTGCCATCAACGTCTCTTGATATAAACACTACGAGGAAGACACAACAGAGGATAAGGGACGGCAACACCGAGTGCGAAAAGGCCGATTTGTACAAAACCATCACTGGATTTATGCGATTTGTCTACGTGCCCAGAAAGCGCATGCATATACACTGTCAAAAATTACGCGAACTGTCCTCAGTGAAATACAATGATAAAAGAGTATTTGCCCGTCATATAATGACAGGTTGATAAAGAAAATGAATGGAATGATAGGAAGAGAACTGAATTTGTTTATTGAAATGCTTGATTATAAATCACATTTAGAGTGAAAATAACTGCAGTATATTGGTAGATGTAGGGGCAGACAGTTGCCTATGTTGATACAGGTACATGCATTTAGGTTGCAGATACTGCAGCGGCGTATAATTCAGAGCGTTAGTCTACGGCCTATGGCCATTGGTATATGCATGAGGGCGGGAGTCACATCCTCTGCGCCAGTCAAGGAGGCGACCTCTGGCGTCGACTGCGCAGTCGAGGGGCGACCACTGGCGTCGACTGCGACTTTTTCGTCGACTGCTGCGCAGTCGAGCAAACGACCTCTGGCGTTGACTGCGCCAGTCGAGGAGGCGACCTCTGGCGTCGACTGCGACTTTTTCGTCGACTGCTGCGCAGTCGAGCAAACGACCTCTGGCGTTGACTGCGCCAGTCGAGGAGGCGACCTCTGGCGTCGACTGTGCAGTCGAGGATGCGAAATCTGGCGTCGACTGCGACCTTTTTCGTCGACTGCCGCGCAGTCGACAGACGACCTCTGGCGTTGACTGCGCAGTCGAGGTGGCGAGGTCGGACGCCGACTGCTTCGCAGTCGAGGAGACGACCTGTGGAGTCCGGGGTAGCATGAGTCAGAGCGTTAAAGCATGACAGACAGACGGACGGATCAGGGCTTTTATATGTATAGATATCCTTGACTTAACCAAGAATTTTGACTAACTGATGGGTAGCAGCAGTCAAACACGATTCCCAGAATTGTATGAATGTTCGAACCTCCCATTCTACAGAGCGCAGTAAAATGCAAATGTAGGCCTATATCCAAGTTTGTATAGCTCATTTTCGTTCACCGTAAGAAATTGTGTGGATACTTCTGTCTTCTTCTGATGAACTCTTCATGCACTTAAGTATAATGGCCTGTGTGACACAGCCTGCAACTTCTTATGATAAAATCATTTATCTCAGCATAATAAACTTCCCGACACATTTATTTATCTTGTCATAAACTCGTTTACTTAGAAGTAATAAACTTTGCAACATACTTGAGAGTTCATCTTTATTATCTCTCTTCCATTTCATCAGAGTTAACTCGACCATTTCTCGCAGTTCGCATTCACAACCTGACTTCTTCTGTGTACCGTCATCGACAAGAAGAAAGTGTGTGTGATGCTGATTCAACAATGATCCAGTTGGATGATAATTCAACGATGATCCAGTTGGATTGCTATCAGACTCATAGCAATTTGAGCTAGATGAATCCTAGAGAAAATTGGCGGAAAGTAAAGGCAAGCGCGCACACACATACTAATTTTTCACTTAAATTTTTATGCCTAGTAATGCGAATAGGTGAACAAATAATATAACCCTCATGTGAGATTCTGCAAATGAAACTATTTAAATATAGCGTTGATTCCAGATTTATGCTATAAATATAGCGAGTGACATTAATGCATACTCTCTTCGCCAGGTTTCCCGCTGTCTTTCCCCCAATCTGCTGCTACTCTCGTTCATGCGTTCATTACCTGTCGGCTTGGCAACTGCTGCTCCCTCTATATTGGGCTTCCCTCACTCGACTGAATAGCCTCGAACGCGTACTGCGTTCCGCTGCACTTGATTTGGCGCACTCCTAAATTTGGCTATGTATCTGAATACACGCGAGACGCCCTCCACTGGTTATCACTCTCGCAATGCATTGTCTATCGGGTTTCTTCCATTGTCTGGCAATGTCAGCTTGGCCGTGCTCCATCCTATCTGCGCTAGCTCTGTTCTCGTGCCTCTGTTCCACCTGGTCATCGCTATCTTCGCTCTACCACCCGTGGCGACCTCTTTGTTCCTTTCGCACCCTCCGCCTCTATACAGCAGCACGCTTTCTCCTTGGTTGGAAAGGGCTCCCTCCTGAGCTGAGATCTCTTCCTCGAAACTCATCCACCGCTTTCTTCTCTGCTCTAAAGTCTGTCCTCTTTCGCCGGGGTTGGGCTGGGAGCGCCTCTGAATAACTTCCTTGAAGGGGCGCTATTTGAATGCTTGATTGATTGACACATACATGCATTCACACTCACACAGATGCTTGCAGAGTACGTTTGATCTTAGAACGTATACATGCAGTTTGTATACCCACATTACGGCCACTCATAATACGTTATTATTGTAATTATTATTTTTAATAATAAGAATAATAATAATAATAATAATAACAACAATAATAATTATTATTATTATTATTATTATTATTATTTTTATTATTATTACTATCATTATTATTGTTATTATTATTATTATTATTATTATTATTATTATTATTATTATTATTATTATTATTATTATTATTATTATTATTATTATTATTATGAGGCTATTATTAATACTGTCGTTACAAAAATATTTTACAGGCACAATGTCACACAGAAATGCGATCTGAGGCCCGGTTAGTTAGTCGCCAAGTGAAGGACAGTTAGATTTGTAGATGTTTGAAAGTCGCTGAGAAAATGTGAGTTTGGAGGTGTCTTTGAAAGAGTTACAACATCGGAGAAATATCGGTAGTCGATTCCATTGGGAAATCACTTATAGGCTATGCTACATGGCATGTGTGCCCGAGGTGAATTAAGAGATACCAAGTCCAAATATCTATGCCATTTGTGACGCCAGGGCTCAAATCCCGTCACTTGTCGGTTTCTGACCTTTTATATAGTCATATTCTACAATTAATCTGCTTCAAAATACTTTTTACAGAAATAAAATATATGTTTGCTAACTGAGGTAATGCTCGTTTGATTCTTTCATTAATATATAGCGAGAAAATCGAATAAAACTTTTCGGAATATTCGTGTCATCAAAGTCCTCAGCAACCATTACTTGATTGTACTACAATTTTGCTGGGCAATAAAGGGCTATATCCTGTATGGAATAAAACAAACGGCATCAAAATCGGATTACTACATTGCAAAATATGGCAAATTCATTGGCAACTAGTGAATTGAAGAATGTTCAATATTTTTGACCCCTCTCAGCTATTTCGGCTTCTAGCTCAATGTCTGGGAAGCGACAAGCGACGGGTTTTATGCCCTGGCGTCACATTGCATACTAAGCCCAATAAAATCCGTGCTGAGATTTAACTACGCCAAAAGAGACACAACATTTAAATTAATTATTTGCTGTATCGCCATTTTACAGGCTATGAGCGCAGTAAGAAGATAGAATACTTTACATTCAGAAGATATTTCTTCTCTGCAAGACATCCCCAGTGGCAGATTCCGAGAACAGCCTGTGGAATCTTCTCCCAATTGGCCAGTCTCAGCTTCACCTCCTTTCCGACGAGTTGGTCTACACCTTTGTTTAGTCCACCAGTGATTATCCAAGCATCTGGTTTCAATAATTTCATTATTTTATTTATTTTCGACTAATCTGACGGCAATGCCAATAAGTCTTTGTCAGAAGTGTGCGACAAGTGTGCGCGAACACTCGTGGTTGGCACACGGAGTTAGTGAGCAGGTTCGAGAGATAACAGATCCAGCGTTACCGAATACTTAACAAAGATTCGCTTAGGCCTATATGCAATCCTTTAAAGTAGTAAAATTTGGAATAGGAATTACTAACTTCTAACGGCAGAGCTGAAGTGCTGCCCAGCGCGTCCACAGGTGGCGGATAGTGGAACTGCCTTCAGTAAGAAGGGTAGCTGCGAAATAAGCAGGGATTTATCTCCTGACGAATAAGCAGTCGCGGACCCACAGCGGCAGTAGCATCAGGGTGCAGTGGGAAGGCGAGTGGCGTCGCCATCCACAAGAAAAGCTGCATAACCCATTTGATGAAACTGTGACAAGGCGGAAACAAGTCGGCTTTAAATAAACCTGGCCCCTGCTGCCCAGCAGGCACCTCGGGAGAGGGACAGGGCTGAGTGAAACAACTCTGAGGACAAACTGTATTTTATCGTTGGAAGATCCAGAGCTAGTCCCTAAAGAGGAGGGTCGGACGAATGGGTGCTGATACTTCGCCGTAAAGAAAAAGACGATAGAAATCCACTATGCAAAAGACGAAAGCAAAGAATACATACCGGCTCGGACGTCGCCCGGGTCAAAAAGGTCCGCGTCCCCAATCGAGCAACCAGGGTTGGGTCGGAAAATTGGATACTGGAAGAAGAAGAAGACAGGAACAGGAACAGATGGAACAACAGAGCATGAGAGTAGCGGAAGGGGAGTTTACGATAGGGACATGGAATGTACGCACACTGTGGGCAACGGGAAAACTAGAGTTACTGAGGAAAGAAATGGGGAGATATAGATTCGATATACTAGGACTACCAGAAGTAAGATGGACGGGATCTGGAGAAATGAACGGAGCGGAAGTGATTTGGTCAGGTGAAGAAAAAGAGCACAAGAGAGGGTGGGCTTCCTATTAAATGAGAAAGAGAGAGAAGCATTAATTGGCTATAAACCAGTGAACTCAAGAATAATTGTAGCAAGGTTTAAAGCCGATAAGTATAGCAGTAATACAAATTTATGCGCCAACTACCGATAGCTCAGAAGAAGAGATCGAAAGGTTTGATGAAAAGCTGGAGGAAACTATTAAGGAAATACCTAAGAAAGATGTCAAAATAATTATGGGAGACTGCAACGCAAAAATTGGATTAGACAACACAGGATGGGAGCAAGTAATGAGGAAGTATGGATATGGGAAAAGAAACGATAGAGGAGAAAAACTACTAGACTTTTCGGCAAAACAGAAACTCTAATCTGTAATACAATGTTCAAAGAAAAAGAGTGCCGGAATTGGACATGGAGATTACCAGATGGAAAGCACACAAATATGATAGACCTAATCATGATAGACAACAGATGGAAATCAGCAGTGAGGTTATGTAGAACCTTCCAAGGAGCAGACATAGCCTCTTACCACAGCTTGGTACTATGCAATATGCAGCTAAGACTTAAACGCATACCAAAAAAAACAACATATAAAGATACGGAATATGGAAATGTTAGAAGACCCGGTAATAGAAGAAACTTTGAAGAAGAGGTAAAAAATGGAATACATACTGCCATGAAGCAGGACCTTGGGATAGAACAAAGGACAGCGACAATAAACAAAATCATATTGAAGGCAGCAGAGCAGGCAATACTTGAAATGGAAAAGGCAAATTAGAAATGGATTTCAGCGGAGACCTTAGAATTGGCTAGAAGAAAAAGAGAAACAAAAACCAGAATGAAAGATTCACAGAAAATAACAGCACAATATAGAAAACTGTGTAATGAGGTAAAGACTGCAGCAAGGAAAGATAAACAGAAATGCATAAAGAAAAAATGCAGTCGAATAGAGAAGTGAACAATGGAAGAGAAAACCCGGGAGACATATAAGTTTGTGAAGGAGGTATGTAAGAAATGGCAACCGAAACAAACAGCAATAAAAGACAAGGATGGAAATATAGTAATGGACAAAGGAAAATGTAGACAAAGTTGGAAACAATACTGTAGCGAATTATACGAAGACCAGGGAGGAGACAACAAAACACAACAGGACTTAGAAATGATTAGTCCACCGTTAGTAGATGACACAAGAAATGATATCCTATATGAGGAAGTACAAAATGCAATTAAAAACCTAAAGAAAAGGAAAAGTCCTGGAGAAGATGGGATAACGGAAGAAATGATAGCGGCTGGAGGAGAAGATCTACATAAAGAAATACATAAATTATGCAACCAAGTTTGGAAGGAAGGCAAGATCCCGGAGACATGGACTAAATCCATCTTGACAGTAATACCAAAAAGGGAGACTTGATGGAATGCAAAAATAACAGAACAGTTGCACTAATGACCCATGTGGGGGAAAGTGATGATGAAGGTACTAACATACAGATTAAAGGATTAATCGGAAGATCATATTGCAGACGAACAAGCAGGATTTAGAAGAGATCCAAGTACTATACAGCAAATACTGATATTGATAGCAGAAAAAGCAAAAAGAAACAACAGAATGGTATACAATTGCTTCATAGATTTCCAAAAAGCATCTGACTCGGTCAAACAGAGTGTCATATGGACAACACTTCGATGGTATGGAGTTGGAAAAGAAATTGGTGCACAACGCTGGCGAACAGTCACATGCACCAGTAAGGAGAGACAGGGAACTAAGTGAATGGTTTAAAATCAGTATAGGCAATAAACAGGGAGACCCAGTCTCACCTATAGAATTCATTGGATACATGGAAAGAGTAATGGATGATGCAGAAGACAACGGGACGGGAATATCTGTGCAAGGCGAAACAATTAACAATTTTAGATTTCCTGATGACATAGATGTCTTAGAGGAAAATTTCGAAACACTTTAACAAAACGTGGAACTGCTGGACAGAGCAGACAAAAAGGAAAACTTGAAAATAAACATCGATAAAACAAAAGCAATGGCATTTGGGAATGAAGAAATAGAAAGTAACATCAAAGTTGGAGAAGAGACCATCGATAATGTCAAGAAATGTGTATACTTAGGGAGCCCCCTAACCTCAGATAACAACTGCACAAGGGAGATCAGAAGAAGAATTAATAAAGCAAAAGGGATAAATGGCAGGATTCATCAACATATGGAAGAGCAAAACAATGCCGCATACTTCAAAGAAAAGAATATTGGAAACATGCGTATTCAGCACAGCGTTGTACGCATGCGAAACCTGGACGTTGAAAAAGGAAGAAAAACAGAGGATAATAACGTTCGAAATGTACTGCTACAGAAGAATATTACAAATAAAATGGATACAGAAAATAACTAAAGTAGAAGTGCGAAGAAGATATGGTAGAAACCATAATGAAAATGAAACTGAAATATTCGGACATATTATATGTTGAGTGGGCAATGACAGAAAGATAAAGGGTATATAGGAATCATGGAGGGATCGGGGAGAAAGGGAAGACCATGCAGGGGATGGCTACAGGACATCGAGGAATGGTGAGGGATGAATATACAGGAACTGACACACCGGGCACAAGACAGGTCCTGGAAGAGAGTAATCAAATGCGCAGTGGACACCTACGGGATATTAGCCCATGGATCATGAAGAAGAAGAACTTCTAACGCGCCTGTATCTAACACACCAATTCATGCGTCAAATGTGATAGATAAAATAGTTGTTTTAAAATTTCATTATAATTTCAATGGTTATTTATTTGTTTGCATGTTTTCTTAAGTTTTCTATGGGGTCGCCTTTTCCATTCACCGACTACATGCATACCTAAACGCATATGTACATACATACATAAATACATACATACATTCATGCATACATACATACGTATTGACAGGCATACGGAACAGCGTATACGCACTTGATAAAGCCGCAGCTTCGACAAGAGTGCTGCAGAACGTTTTCCTGATGTTTTGAATCGATTCATTTGGCTTCGCATCAGTCACTTTGTGTCTTTTACCTGCGTCGCTATCGCAATCGCTGTCGGACAGGACCGAAAAGATTACGTCCGGGTTTACCATGCCCCATATGTCAAACAAATCCAAGATCTTGTTGGCGTTTGTCCAGCGATTCAGGCGGACATACTGCAATTTTTATACGAAGCACACAGACTTTGACAACAGAATAACAGAATTATGTTTGATAACTAGTGATGGGCACTAAACTATTTTTTTTTTAGTTAAACTAAAACTATTTTCCAACTAAAAAAATAGTTTAACTAAAGTTGGCAACTGATTTTGGAAATTAGTTAACTAAACTAAAAAAAGTAGTTAAACTTTTTCCAACTTTTTTCCAACTATTTATGACAAACATTTTCACAATAAAAGACGTTAAGTGAACTGTAATAATTCGAAGCGGCAATGACAATTTCACCTTCAAACCATGTAATGTGTACTGTTCTGGCATACAGTTACATGTGTACCGCAAGTAGTGTATGAATTTGAAAACACAGGCTGTTAATGCTAAAACCATGCAGTGTTAAAATGTATTTTTGCTGACAGTGTTCAATGTTCACTGTGGAAAAATAGTTGCATATTGCTGATTTTTTTAGTTAAACTTTTTAGTTGGCAACTAAAATTTTTTAGTTAAACTATGGTTTTAACTAAACAATTTGTTTTTAGTTAAACTTCACCCTTAACTAAAACGATAGAAACTAAATAAAAAACGAAAAAACGACTTTTTCAAACAAATACAAAACTTGAAAAAACGGAAAAACGGAAAAAGAAAATAATTTGACTTTCTCACATCTTGTAGGCCCTATTGCAATTTAAAATTAACAACCTTGTTTACAGAATTTAATTAGCAAATAAGGCAACACACCAAGTAACATCAATCTACAACAATTATTTTATTTCTAATAAGTTTGGTTTAAAAAGAAATTGACAAATTAAAAATACTGAAATCTATTCAAATTTAAATTGTAAACATAAGTCCACAATAAGTCCAAGCTGACTAAACTAACACAATTAAAAACTAAACTTTGGAGGTACAGACTATATAGTGTAAACTTTCTCACAGTAAATGCATTTCAATTTAGCCAATGCTGAGGTTTTGTCTTTCTCCTTTATCAAAGTAATGTGAATTCATTCCGCACACTTTTCTTTTGGCATTTTAGATAACTCAGAAATAACTTGATAAAGTTTTATTTCTTGTACTGTGCCATTTCATAAAGTATTTATTTCTCAAATGATGACGTACATAGTGAGGTAAATTAGGTGAATCCTAGGAAGTACGGAGACAACGAAAGGGACATTAGACAAAAAAATCAAATAGAAACTGAGAAACATAAACAGACAGTAAATAAGTAAATAAATAAAGTTACATAAAAAACGGTAAAAACGATAAGAAAAATAAAAAACGAAAGAGCCGACGTTTTTTGGAAAAAATAGAAAACGAAAAACGGTTTTAACATCTGTGGTTAAAAATTGACTGTAAAGATCAAGGAAGTATACTATAGGTATTTAATTAGATGACCCCACCCTGTCACAAAATTAGTCAGAGAGAAGAGATGTGCAGGACTGACAATGGGTTCACAGAGATGGATGATTGACAGGTAGAGGTTAAAGACGAGAGGGAAAAGGTTAATAAAGGACGAAGTGAATGACGAAGAGCCGATGATAAAGAGCATCTCGTTTGCTTCGCAGGTGACAACGATTACCCATGCGATAGAGAAGGCCTAAGTTCCACGAAGATTATCCGCCGAACTTTAGCACCACGCACCACCAAGATCCTGATAATCGCGAGGAACCCATCGATCCCTTCAGTACAATAACCTCGCACATCGTTTTAAAAAGACGACAGCAATCCATGGATCCATTAGGTTCGTATGTCAACATGTTAGCATTTTATGTACATTACGCATGTAGACCTATTGTCTGTGTATGCATGTATGTATGTGTGAATGCATTCACGTATGTATTAATGCCTTCAAGTATGTATTTTGAAGATGTACGTTTGGGTGTGTCGACAACTTCCGAAGTTGTTAATCGATCGGGTCTTTTTGGAAGAAACTTCATAGTGCAACCTACTACACGAGCTTAGTGTCCTTCCTCTCCCTCAATTTCATCAAGGATTGAATCTCATTCTTTTAGAACAAGATATGATGTTTTCAGGTCATGAGCACCCTTGAGTAATGTCTTAGAAAATGCACTATAATAATAACATTTTCTTTATTGAAACCAAAATATATTACAAGCAGCAGTGCACACATAAAACAATTCACGATGGTCGCAAAGGTAGGCCCTGAAGGGATGACTCCCGCTCATTAGTGGGGACACCTACTTACTAGTTGCATTGGTATGGCGAAAATCAACTTGAGGCTTAAGTTTCCAATTAGTATTACTAAACAAGAATCTGGGTAAATGGAACCAAGGATTGCCGCCAATTGGGCAGTGGAGGAAAAGCTAAGAGACTCAGCTCAACAAGGGGCAGAGTAAATGATCTCATAATACAATGCTTAACTAGTAGAAAAGAAAAAACAAAAGAAACTTAGGAACTCCGCTCAACAAGGGGGCGGAATAAAAAATTACTAACTGCAATTCTTAACTAGGAGGCTATGAGGCACGGTCAACGGCGGGTGAGGCAAATGGCGAGGTCATTCTCAATGAGGTATTGGCGAAGCTGTCGTTTGAATCCTGCAAGTGATCCCACCTGCTGTAGCGAGAGAGGGAGAGCATTCCATATCAGCTGTCCTGTGACGTTGATGGAGAATCGACGTGGATTGGAGTGAGCAAACGAGGGCCTATATTTGTTAGCACTCCTTGTGAAGTGGGAGTGGATGTCAGAGCCCATACACTATAGAGTTTTAAATTTAGCAGGTAAAAGATCTCGTGTAAATTTATATATAAAAACACCAATCTGAAAGTTCCTTATTTGGTGAATTTTTAGCATCCTATACCTGGAGAAGATGGGATTGGTATGGGAGCTCCAAGGGGAATTACTAATAGAACGCACTGCTCTTTTCTGTAAGATCACCAATTTTTTGGAGTCTGGTGTTGTAAGTTGAAGCCCATGCTACACTGCAATAAGATAGATATGGGTAAATTAGAGTATAATATAATTGAATACGAATGGAGGGCGAAGTTTGTTTGAGGCACGATGAATTACCCCTAGATTCTTAGCAATTTTAGTGGAGATGCATTTATTATGCTGATCCCATGACCCCTAAGAACTTAGTACAGTTAACTTGAGTAATTGGAATATTATTTATTAGGAGTCCAAGCGAGTCATCGGGTGGCCCCACCTTTCTATGTGACTTAAACAGTATAAAGGAAGTCTTGTCTAAGCTTAGGGATAGTTTGTTCGATAGCAACCATTCAGTTGCTAATAATGGGCATTATCATTGTATAGAAGGTTAAAAGCTTTTTGATTCTTAATAACCAATTGGCTAGAGAAGAACGCTATCTTGAGGAGCTTTGAGAACGCTATAATTTCGTTTCAACTGTATGTGTAAAATACGTTGGCTTGGTTTTTAGGCTGTGACCAAACGAAAGCGAAATGTTGTTCGGAATATGTTAATGAGTCCCAATACCCGTATGTTCTTCAGTTTAGTCTTCCAGTCAAAGTATTCCTGTTCATCTTCAACGAATTCGAGTTTTCCAAAGGCGTCGGTTGGAAAGGTTCTTGTAGAAAGTACCCACTCATACAACTCTGCGTCGAGGGCTTGATCGCTATGAATATCCCTGCTGCATCCACATTCACAGAACCTAAAGCAAGAAAGGTTGCCTTGGCGTTGCGATTTACAAAGACTTTTCTTATACGTTTTATGGATCTAAACTTGTAATTACTCATAGTAACATCTACACTGTACCTAATTTTAGTTTCTAATAAAGATTTGGTACATTTAAGAAAAATTTAGTAGTTGAATTATTATTCCACTTAAAGGTGCCGTTGTAGAAAATTGTAAGCTCATACACGGGTTCCCCAATACTGGTCGAACAAGTGCTTGCTGGAAAATAGCACTGCAGCACAAGGAAAGTTGTTCGCCATGACTGTGTCTTGTTCATTAGGCCAATGCTATCTCAGGCACATGTCTTACTATAAGAACTTACCAGGGCTGTAGTCGAGGGTATACGCAGGTACACAGTGTGTACTCACCTCTAGAGACCGTATACTCACCTCACAAAATATTTGCCCTCACCTCTAATTTATTTCGGAAAACTAACCGGTAGCGTGTTCTCGCCTCTAATTTGTTTTGGAAAACTAACCCGCAGCGTGTTCCGACCCCTAATTTTACCACTACAGCCCTGAATCTTACTGATTATATCTTGAATTTATCAGTGAAAATACTCTGTCCCTTTCACGCAGTGTCATCTTACCTAGTTACTTACTTATTTTCAGGTCAAATTTAAGGTAGCAATCTTCATCTGAAGCGTAGTCCTAAAGGCAATCCATATAGTACGTACACAAATATCCGGGATAGCCTACTTGGACCCCTCCCCTTCCTGTACTCACACGTATTTTTTCCATTCCCCACCTGCGTACGTACGCTTGACGCACCTCGCCTCCGTAAGACCAGCTGCAGAATGTGTCAGTACGACACTGGACCTTAGGCCAGATCAGTGGCGTACGGAGCTAAAATGCCGCCCGGGGCGAGGGCTAAATACGCCGCCCTTGGACACTTAATTTTCTATATGCTATTTTCTCTAAGATATTGCATAACGATCATATTACATAAGCTATTCAATTTTATTTGTGGAGTTTATAGGGGCCTAGCCATTCTGGATTTTTACTTTTCAATGTATTTATTTTGTAATTATCCGTTTTAGCTATACATTTTCAACTTACTGAAATTTATTTTATTACATAATTAAAAACATTTTATTGCATGACTTGCGACTGTCGCTGACTCACTGTGATATGTTGAAAGAATAAGACTTCAATAAGTGATCATTTCAAAATTAATGAAAAAATAATGCAGTCAGTATCTGTTAAAACCAGAAAAATTAAAAATTGTAATATTGATCTTAAAGAGTTAAACTAAGTGGTGAAATGCTGTGGTGGCGATATTGATAGTTTGTGATTAAATTTTATTCTAAGTAATTAATTCGTGTAGATACCTATACATATGATATATATATATGTATATATGTATATTATATGTATATATATATATATGTTATAATTATGAAGGGCGGCAAAAAACGAGAATATACTTTAAAGTTTGCTGTATGTAGTCTTTTACTCTGTTTTCTAGATAATGCGATTCTGCTTCCTTTACTACAATTCTACTGTTTAGTGTTTTATGAAGAGAATGTGATGTCGTCCATAACGATCAACGGAAGCCAAGCTGACTTGACTAAAGTGACGGTTTCTTTCCTTCTTTTTCTTTTTTTCTCTCCTACTTTTTCCTTTTTATATCCAAAATTCACTCTTTTTATTTTTCTTTTACCCTATTTTGCCGCCCCTAGAAAAGTGCCGCCCGGGGCGACTCGCCCCCTCTGCCCCCCGTTCGGTACGCCACTGGGCCAGATGGAAGGATGAGTAATCCTTGGACTCACTGCTGAGCTGTGTGATAGTTTAATAATAGCGTTCAGACCCAAGGACCCTTAGGCATGCAAGTCATAGTTGTTAAAAACGATAGAAACTACATTTAAAAAAACGAAAAAACGTCGTTTTTTTCTAAAAAATAAAAAACGATAAAAAACGAAAAAAAACGACAAAAGGAAATTATTTGATTTTCTCGCATCTTGTAGGCTCTATTGCAATTTAAAATTTAAAACCTTGTTTACAGTATTTAATCAGCAAATAGCACAACTTTACTAGTAAACACTAAATATCACCATTCTACAACAATTATTTTTATTTCTTATAGGTTTCGTTTAGTAATAAATTTAGAAATTAAAAATATTGAAATCTTTTCAAATTTAAATTGTAAACATCAATCAATCAATCAATAGCCTTTATTGGCGTCAACGACAGTATTTGAACATATCCTGCGAGTGATTACCATAAGTACTCGTCGGTATATGCTTAGGTCACAGTACAAGGCAAAAGAAAATTCAGAATAATTTTTTAACTAACATTTCGAAGTCGTTAAGAGTTAATTACTCATATTAACATAATAATGTCTTTAATACCTGGTTAAGAAAACATAGGACTGTCATCAACAGCAAATGGCATCCCCTAAGGGATATTACTCCCACTAATGCAGGGATGCCAATATGACAATGCACATTATTTATGTTGATGGAGTAGGACCGATCTATCTTTGACGATTCATATTACATACTCAGGTGAGTTGCAAAGAGTGAGCCTTAACTATCTTATCTAACCTTAACTATTGTTTCCGTCTACAGTGTGACATTCGGCTAGGACATTCAATTTTAGCTAATCATAATTATGCTAAGGCTGATTCAACTCGTATCGGAGGATACGAGAAAGTAACGCAGTTTCTTTTTAAACAGAAACATACTATTACTTAGGCTATTCTTATGTCAAGGGGTAATGAATTCCAAATGGATGGACCCATAGATTTTATGGAAAAGAATCTAACATTAGTGCGTGGTTTGACTGGGCGAAATAAAGAGGCTGACCTTGTGCTGTATTCATGCACCGTGGAAGCCAGCGCAAAGTAACCAGCGAACGAAACTGGGAGTGCGTCATTTACATATCCACATAAGTTCATGCTGACTAAACTAACACAATTAAAAACCAGACTTTGTAGGCAAAGATTATATAGTGTAAACTTTCTCACAGTAAATGCATTTCAGTTTAGCCAATGCTGAGATTTTGTCTTTCGCGTTTATCAATGTAACGTGAATCCATTCCGCACCCGTTTCTTTTGGCATTTTATATAACTTAGAAATAACTTTAAAAAATTTTATTTCTTGTACTGTGCTATTTCACAACGTAGGCCTATTTATTTCTCAAAATGATGACGTAATTAGTGACGTAAATTAGCTGAATCTTGAAAGTACGGAGACAACGTAGCCTAAGGGACATCAGACAAAATTAATCAGAAAATTAAAAAATTAACAGACAGTAAATAAATAAATAAAGTTACATACTAGAAATAAAAGACGGAAAAAACAATAAGAAAAATAAAAAACGAAAAAACGACGTTTTTTAGGAAAAAAAATAATAAGCTACAAAAACGGTTTTAACAACTATGATAGGGCCTACAAGTGACACCTCTCCCACAGTCCTGCTTCCCCTGTTAGTACCTGATAGCTGAAAAGGCTGAACTCTGGCTCTCGTGAAGGCTAATCAATTTGAAGGCCAATATAGACAGATAATAGGTTTTACTCCTCCGTTTCCTATGCGTACGTAATATATGGATGGCCCCTAAGCTCTCAGAATATTTATCTGCGGTGCAACCAATACAACAATTCAGCAAAGTTATATATGCTACGCCTCCCAACTATGCTGCGGCTGTGTTTTTGCCGTTCTTCATTTCATCCTCAAGTTCATCTCAAAGCTGAATTTGATTTAACATTTAATGATCAGATTGGATTACTTCTATGATCGATTTGGTGTTTAAGAGGATTTTATGAGTTTGCTATGATGTGAAATGTTCACTTATTATGAAAACGCTCAATACAAATCATAGCCTTTTGAATTCTATGAAGTTTTGCGCTTGCTTTTTAACGCTCTTTCGTTACTAATTTTGATGACAGATATAAGAGTACGGTCGCGGTTGTAGGTGATGGCAGGTTTCACAACCATATACCGTCTACCCGAAAACATTCCATCGTCAAGAGAATAGCTTCCGTTACAGAACGCCATGGTGGCTCGCGTAATGTCTGCATGCAGCGTCTTCTATCATAACTTACGTGCTACACCGTTGGACGATTTTGCTAACTGTCGCCCCTCTTTCTTTCTCTGGCTGTAGAAATCTCGAGATTTCGATTACAATTTCGTCTTCGACGCTGCTGTGTCCAGAATCTCTTAACACGGCATAATCTGTTAACTGTTTATGGGAACTCCCGATGACTATTTGCTTTATAAAAAATGTCTGCTATAATAAAATTATAACATTTTCCAGTTAATTTCATAGAGGGTAGCATAGAGAGCCTCGGAAAATTAATACTGAGGCGGCACTTAGACAACATATGCTAGCATACCAAGATATGGTGCGCCATCGGTTAATACCTTGTTCAATAGGCACTGGCGCCAAAAACAAGTTGCTAATCAATAATAATAATATGGAGCAAAGCAAAATTGTGGTTCTCACTCTGTTTCTGGCTGATTCGTGTCCCTTCGAAATCGATTGCATTCTCGCTTCTTGAAGTTATCGGTTATGAATTTGGTCAAAACGTCCTGTACAAAACGTTACCAGATAATGAAACCATTAGTAGGCCAGTTAAATCTATCCAATTTTTGGTTCACTTGCGCTTTATTGACAAGGTTGCCAGAAATGTGTGTTGAACTGAATCTTTGAAACAGTACATATTGTTTAAACGAAGGTTGCTGCAACGGTGATTAATTTAATTGTGCTTAATTTACAGTGCTAATTATTGGAAATGGGCAAATGATCACGAATTCCTTAGATTTCGCTAAATGACACAGTTTTTCAGAGGTGACTAATACGAAGACACCAATGAGACCCTATAATTGTAATTATACAAACACCGACACTATTGTATTGTATTGTATTCGGTTATTTATAAAGCGCTTCTAGCGGGAGGGCCATTCAGAAGCGCTCCCAGTGCGAGAGACCCCGAGAGTAAAAGCAAGTTTTAAGGGAGGCAAAAGAGCAAGAGACGTTACCTGAGAGAATGGAAGAACGAACGAACGGAGGAAGCTCATTCCAAAGAGCAGGGCCAATGGAAGCAAAAGACCTAGATTGAGCAAGTGAAGTCCTGTCACGGGGAACGAGGAGGTCCAAACGGTCAGAGGAACGAAGAGGATGAAGAGAAGCAGCAGAGTGAGGGCGATGAATTAAGTCACATAAATATTTCGGAGCGAGACCAAGTTGAGCCTTAGAGACAAGGATGAGGACCTTGAATTGGATGCGGGAAGAAAGCGGGAGCCAGTGGAGTTCTTCTGCCATAAAGTTGGTGATATGAAAGAATCGAGGAAGACGGGCAATTAGTCTAGCCGCAGCACTGAGAACGGACTGAAGACACTGACACTGACATTAGCATTTTAACAAGCGACTGGGAAACCAATGCTGATCGTATATAAAGTGTCAATAATTATAATTTGCTCATTGCACTTCGGGATCCTAAGATATCGCTGGAAGGTTTTTGAAAGATGTTGAGTAGTAGTTTCCAGTGTTAAACGACATCTTGTGGCTGCCCGGGTCGTTCACGTCGCCCTCCTTCTTTGTCCAGATATGGAACTTCACCACACGAAAATGGCAGAGGTATAGTCTGAAGGAAGATTTGTTATGTAATTTTATTAGCAGCTGATTGAGCGCTTTTGCGGTGCATTTAGTTACATTATCCAACGCTTCACAATTTGACTTCTTATAAATAATAACAACATTACCCTTAACACCAGCTTCATCGCCGACATTATCACTAGCATTAGTAACAATGCTAACGCTAACACTAACAATATCCTATATGAGACGAAATGTCCTACAGTATGATAAAAATTACATGCTATTAGATGACAACAGACATGGAATATTGTGATATATTTACATTGTCTGATTTCCGTTTAAGTTTTGTTCCAGGCATTTTGCTATCCTTATCAGTTTGATATTCACCACCACATCCAGCGCACTTCCTGTCCGGCCGTGAGATCTGACCTGTGTCTGTAAATTAATTTCAAACTTTCCAACAGCAGTACGTAATAGAAGAAACGCCTTTCGCAAAAACGCAACACTTAGTAGTCTATTGATATCGATCCTTTTGATCGATATTGAAGAAAGAGACAAGGTTGCTATGTTTCTTTTGTCTTTCAAACATAACGTCTCACTCTCTAGTAATTACCAAATGGGCAAGACCGCATTCTTTCCTTCCTAATGCGTTATATTAAGTGTCTTGATATATACATAATTACATATACACATGCATACATATTTACGTACGCACATAATGTGCATGTGTACATACATGTACTTCTTCTTCTTCTTCTTCTTCTGGTTCTCTGCCTTCAGGCAGGTTCAAACGTCAGACGTCGTCACTTCACTCGATTTTGAGCCTCTTCTTTGAGTCTTCTATATCCTTCCTTCATCATCCAATCCAGCATCATCTTTTTTGGTCTTCCCCTTGTCCTCCTCCCCTTCATTTTTCCCTCTATGACATTTCTTAGGGGAGAGTCCCCTCTCAGCGTGTGTCCAATCCATTTTCTCTGCCTCATTCTTAATGTGTGTATCAGGGATCTTTCTTCTTCAATCCTTCCCAACACTTCTTCATTTGTTCAATGTTCTGTCCAGCTGATCTTCTCCATTCTTCTCCAAATCCACATCTCGAATGCCTCCAGTTTCTTGATGTCTTCTTTCCTCATGGTCCACGTCTCTGATCCATACAACACCACACTCCACACCAGTGTCTTTACCATTTTTTTCTTCAGATTTCTGTTCATTTGTCCTCTCAATAGCTCTTCCCGTTTTGTGAATGCCTCTTTACCCAGTGCTATTCTTCTTCTGATTTCCTTATGGCAGTTGGCATCTGTCGTAATTTTGCTCCCCAGGTAGCAGAATTCTTTTACTTTTACTTTATTTCCTCTCCACCAATTTTTATTCTGATCTTAGTTTCTTTTCCTTTACTTATCTTCATTGCCTTCGTCTTTTTGATGTTTATTTTCATACCGTATTCAAGTGATATGGTGTTTAGTCGGTCCATCATTATCTGTAGGCCTCTCTGGCTTCCCGCCATCATCGTATGGTCATCTGCGATCCTGAGAGCCATAATCAGTCTGCCTCCAACTTTGATCCCCTCCTCCATGTCAATACATGTACATAAAACGTATATACGTAGGCACATAAAAACATTCAAACAAACATCCATTTGATTCCTGGGTAGCCGTGACTGAGCGCCTTTGTGAGTTAAGCTAACAAACAAGGACGCTATACAAGTGATCTCATACATACATACATACATATATACCTACAGTCCTACATACAGTAATACATACGTAGGGGTAGGCCTATAAGATGCATTCCGATCCCGTCTGGACTGGTCATTATAATCACCTTGCCAGTGGGTGGCCAGCCTTCAAAGGAATGTATGCAGTCTGATCGTGGGGGGTTGGCAGTTGGCACGTGCAGACAGACTGACTGGCGCCATGTAAAGGTATGCCGTGTATAGGGCTATATAAATGGTAGCCCTTGAGGTAGAGAAGAGCAGAGAGAGATCGGGATGCAGCGCGTAGGTCACACGGCTTAGGCCGGACCTCTCTCTCTCTCTCTCTCTCTCTCTCTCTCTCTCTCTCTCTCTCTCTCTCTCTCTCTCTCTCTCTGTCTCTGTCTCTGTCTCTCTGTCTCTGTCTCTCTGTCTCTGTCTCTGTCTCTGTCTCTGTCTCTGTCTCTGTCTCTGTCTCTGTCTCTGTCTCTGTCTCTGTCTCTGTCTCTGTCTCTGTCTCTGTCTCTGTCTCTGTCTCTGTCTCTGTCTCTGTCTCTGTCTCTGTCTCTGTCTCTCTCTCTCTCTCTCTCTCTCTCTCTCTCTCTCTCTCTCTCTCTCTCTCTCTCTCTCTCTCTCTCTCTCTCTCTCTCTCTCTCTCTCTCTCTCTCTCTGTCGATCTACATCTCACCAGAAACTCCGGAAACAGCCGACCAACCCATAAGGCAGGTGTTGGAAGGGCAGCACCGGCTTCTTTACCCAGCCAGGAGAGGAATGGTGGCCACTTGGCACAGGGACAAGAAATTTTACATGCTTTGCACACTTATAAAGAATTCAGTTAAAGACGTTTGCGAATCTCCTCTAAAAAAAGAAGGGGAGGACCGTGTCCGGCAGGAATGGGAGTAGGAAGGCCACTCGGTCGTAAACCAGCGAAATCCTTGCAACAAACGAGATCAACACGATAATTTATTTAATTCCAGAGGAGAGGCCCGCATCTCTACCTGGAACGTGAGAACACTATATGCAGCTGGCCAACACGATAAATACTGCTGCATCAACTCGAAAATATTAGGTGGAACACCATCGGACACTATGAGGTGAGGGGCACTGGGGCTGGGGAATGTGACAAGAACGGCAGGAGAACAAGAAGGTAATAATATTATACTCCGGAAGGTTAGACGACAGACATAGGAGATGGTGGCACTGATCTTGAATTATTATTATTATTATTATTATTATTATTATTATTATTATTTAAATTTATATTATTTGTATTATTATTATTATTATTATTATTATTATTATTATTATTATTATTATTATTATTATTATTATTATTATTGCACACACACACACACACACACACACACACACACACACACACACACACACACACACACACACACACACACACACACACACACACACACAAACACAGGTTTCATCTCTTTCCCTTTTGTTCAGCAGATGTTCGCAGATACCAAGTGGGACAAAATAGTAATCTTTTATTACGATAATACTTAGTCTACGAAATTCAAATCAAAATTATCGTTTATAAATTTTTATTTTTACTATTACTATGAGATTACTTCGACAGTGGTGCAATATTAAAAGTGCGTTAGAATAAATAGTAAGCGAATTGTCTAACGCCGAGTGTATTCATGGGCGTCCGCAGGAATATTCTAGGGTAGCAAAATGAGGTCATTTTGCATAGAATAGCTGACTTAGCTAAATAATTAAGTGTTTTAGCAATGAAAATCGTATTGTCAATGCTGGAATAATCATAATAATCAATTTTTTGATTTTTGTAAAATATTTTCAAAATCCAAGGGGCAAATGCCTCATCCCCCCCCCGGACGCCAATGAGTGTATTGCAAATTACTTAAAATACTCCTGCAGTTGTGCAAGTGCCTCGCCTCCGCATATCACTTTTAAGGGGTTCCTAAAATGAGCTTTATAAAAGTCCAGATACATACATACACACATACATAAACACAGATATACGCACACATCAATGTCAACATAATTCTGTCCTGTACTGGACCTTCCTCTTGGAACAGCATTGCACTACACTGTCATTATGTCCTCGTTTTTTCCCACTGACAGAACGCAGTGAGGTCCAGATAACTTGGGCGCTTATTATATATAATTATATATATATATATATATATATATATATATATATATATCTAATAACCGTTTTTTAAAACGTCATGCGAGCCAGAAAGTTCCTATTATCTTTGATAGGAAGGGAAAACGGATGCAGTCTGGGTCTTAAATTGTGCCACATGTCCCCCTCTCAGTGCTTCATAGCGGTCATAAAACATGCTTCCTGTGACGTTTAGATATAATAGTCCTAAACAGATTTTCATCTGTTCAGCGACCAATATCAAACAGCTGTAAAACGTAATTGTCTAAACACATACATACACACATAGACTACATGCATATATACATACGTATATGCGTACATACATAAGTCTACTGAACCTTGCCCCTATCTACCTCCTGTACAAATGTATATATATAAATGTAAATGTAAATCTCCGAAATTTCTCAGCGCCACACAAAAGCCACGTCAGGGAGACCAGCTTAACACCGGCGCTACATCATATCAAGTCCGCAATACCGTGGAAAGCAGCGGAGGGCAGTACGTACCTGCATACGTATGTGCATGTAGGACATTGTATGTCTATTATGTACATACTGCTGTTCGCTTTATATTGATTTTCCGGCTGGACGACTGGGGTGCCTGTGTCGGGTCCGACGCTCCGCTGCCCGCCTTATTGAAACAGCCGTTTATATATCTTTTTCAACTAATTATATTTAATTATATAAGCCGATGAACGCAAAGCAAGACTACAACCATTAGAGCATGGATGCGAGGAATACTTCGATGCACTGTTCCCATCAAAATGTCTGAATCCCTTAACACGGAGTCTGCTCACAGTATGCAAGTGTGCAAGCAAGTGCGACACTCGACGCTGAGTCTGCCGTCTTGCCTCAGTTTAATGTGCGTATATTTTGCTGGGAAAACAGAAAACTTGTCCTGTAAAAACCTACAACGCAAAGACTAATTTTCTTGCACACATTCAACACAATCTTAATTAACATTTTTGAAGACAATCTTAATTGATGTGACCAGGAAAGCCACTAACCTCCTGGACAGGTTTATCCCATAACCATTAGGCCTAGATGAGGCATAAAGAAATAACACCTAGGATAGATCTTTGGGTGATCGAATATGAAGGCTTTGCCACTTACCTCTAAAATTGCAGATTTTTTGACTGCTTTCTTTCTATGTTAATAAGAGTCTTGCTACTGTAGGACGGATGGCTATAAAAAAGAACCACCGGTACGCGTCTTCTATCGACAGTGGACGGCCGGCCATGACCCTGCATAACTTGACCTAGATTTGTTGAATATGATAGGCTGGTCCTGCAGTCTGTTTGCAACGACTAACACTCGAGTGCTCAAGGTGCAGGCAGAAGACGCGTCGACAAGGTGTGGTCAACCAACCTCACACGGTTGGTAAATTTTCCACAAGCTTTCCACTGCAAATTTAAGTCCCACCTCTTGAAGAACTTCTATCCTAATCCATCCGATCATCCACCTTCCAATTATTCTCGTCCTCAACGGAATCCGCCTTAGCAGCTCCTCTGCCTCTTCTGTCTGGCCTCTCTAGCAACCGGAGACGGATTTTCACTTGGAATCCCAGTACAACAGGACCGCAAATCCTGAGTAAGGAAGGGAGGGAATTCCCTGCCAACTTTGAAGATTGGGGAGGGAACGTAAAGCAGTTCCCTTCCCATAAATTTTGCCAAGCTGTGTCGTAGATATTATGGCGCCAGCCCCAATTAGCAACCACAGGATGTTCCTTTGCGAGTATTCACATTTTTAGGGCAATGCTTGAATTTGTTCCGATATAACCCCCAAACAGCTTGACCCGCTTCTGTGCACCAAAAGTGCTTGCTTCTTGACTACTGGCCTGAGGCTCTGAGCCAGGCGGAAGTCAGGCAGACACTGTTTTCTCGTGTTGGTATGGACGTGGTTGTTTCTCACTTAAGAGGTCGGAGTATTTCATCTCCAATTCTCCCAAAATGAATGCTCTCTTTAAAGAAGCATCAACTGGACATGGAGATTCCTTCACAATTGCCCTCTTTGCCCTACTAGATGGCTTATTAAAGCAAAGCACGCAATTTACGAACATTCAAATTCACTACGGAAGGATGCGTACGATGATAGCCTAGAGGAATTCAGCAACGACAGCAGGCTCAGTAGCGACAACCCAGTGTGATTCTTGTTAAAGATAACGGTAACGAAAATGTTCGTTAAAAGAAAAGAAAATGATTTCGTTCACGATGACTATGACTGTAACTTAAAATATCATCAACTGTAACTACAACTATAACGAAAATTCATAGTTATTTTCGTTACATAAAAAAGAAGTGCAATATCGATAAACATTAGAACGTGAAAAAGCGCTACAATTCCTGTAGAGAATAAGGAGTGATCGAGTGACAATGATCGAGCCAGCCGTTTTCTCAAATTCCCTTAGCTGTCTGCCTAGTAGCCATGCTTTCACAGAACCACATAGAGCAGTTCCTCCAACGCACAACAGGGTCTATTAATAAATTTATGCTGTATACGACTATACGTGCTGAAAATTATCACTCATTTAGACCTATACATGCATTTACTAACAGTCCAGCTCTAAAAACAACAAGATATTACATGAAATGCAGATAATTATATATGCGCATGACAATCGCTCAATCCGAAACACTCTACCTCTCCTTGTGCACAACTCTCCTAACGACGTGTAGCTACATGTTAAGTTCAAACTGAATCAGAGTAAGACCTGTGAGATGCTTGCTAGGACGAAGAGGGGCGGGGTGGCAGAGGATGGTTCCAACAGTCACACCCGGAGTTACTAGAGTAGATGAAATGACTGTTCCAGGGGTAACGTTCACGGAAACCCTTAGCTTTGAAACGCATATCACCCGGATATGCTGCAAGGCCAAGCAGTCGTTGTACGCATTGCGCATTTAGAAGCTCACGGCCTTGAGGGTCCAAACATATTGATCGCGGTTTGCGCCACCACTGTAGCGCGTATGCTGTATGCGAGCCCTGCATTGGGAGTTTTGCTCGGCAGAAGGATAAAAATAAGCTTCAATCCATCATAGGCAGGTTAATA
Source organism: Allolobophora icterica (assembly GCA_963556255.1). Taxonomy (NCBI): domain Eukaryota; kingdom Metazoa; phylum Annelida; class Clitellata; order Crassiclitellata; family Lumbricidae; genus Allolobophora; species Allolobophora icterica. The sequence goes on along the minus strand of OY744603.1, from coordinate 15,072,917 downwards.
CTATAACTAAAATGAAAACCATTAGCTATAACTGTTACTATAACCAAAATAAAATCTGTAAGGAGAATCACAATGAGGAAAAGCTTATTATTTTGGTGCTCGCTGACAGTGGATTTCTTCTGCGGTACATATCTCGTATAAGGCTCTATTCATATACTTTTTACTCATCGCTTGGTGCATATTATTTTTATTCTCTTGTTCAGCGCATTGTAAAAGAATAGCCACACTGTGGCTTAACTTGATGATCAAACATTTAACACGAAAGAACGCAGAAATGGGTAGTAGTTCGGCTTACAAACGAGTTGCTAAAGATGGATGTCTACTAAGTCATGCATAGGCGTAAAGTTATGCAGGAAGTCAAAATGAAGATCTAAAAGAGTGACTGAATAATACTTTAAACTTTTTGGGCACCATGCGGTCCGAATCTAAATGTAGTTGTGCGATCAAATAACGTTTGTTAACAGTAACCACGTGTGTAAATGAACTCAGTATGGGAATCAGTCATTAGCCGGTAGTGGAAGTATGCAATATTGTTTTGCTCAATGCATCAATTAATTACGATTCCTAAGCAATGCGTAGGCCTATATTAAGGGCTATATATTAAGTATCTCGATACATACATACACACATACAATGCTTTAAATGGGCTTCATAGTAGTTTTCCCTCTCCACATGTTGAAACAGATTTACGGCCCTGCAGGAACCCTCTCTGATTCGACTTGCGCTCGCGAATAAGCTAGTGTCCTGTGCTTAACTTTGAAGTCGCGCTGTATAAACTTGGAGAATTTCGATTGCGATGACCAACTGATATAGGTAAACATAGGCCTACGTATTGTGTTGGTCGCTATAGGCCTAAGTGCAAGTGGCGCGCTATAAACACAACGTTGCGTGTATAATCTACATTGGTTAAGTTATTACAGTTGTTTAGCTTTCTAGAAATTTAAAATACCGTCTTTTAAACATTTCACAAAAACGGTACCACGCTTGGCTGAGCAACTCAGCACATCAGTGTTATTATTAATTGTGTTATCAGGTAAAAATGCAATCATTTATGAATTTCATGACACCCTTCATTCACTGTATCCGTTCATTGACAGCTCAGTTGCCTTCGAAAAGAAAACTATAGCTGCTTCAATTAGCCCCTCCCTCGGACATAGGTATTTACTTTCTGCTTATAACGCTTATAAACGGATCAACCTATCACACGTCGTCAGTTTCGCAATTGTCTTGTTGTCTTGTCTTCAACCTTCCTCAATCCGAGGGTTGGTCGCTTCATGGACAAGTTTCCTCCATCTCCTCCTGTCCTTCGTCTCCGACAACACTTGATTGAACGATAAATCCATCCAAGTTCTGATGTTGGTGATCCATCCCATCCTCGGTCTCCCTTGTGCTCTTGCCCCTGGGACTGTACCCTGCACTATCTCTTTTTCCAGGCAGTCTCCCTTCTTCCTCATCAGGTGTCCATAGTAAGAAAGCTTCTTTCGCTTGATCGAGTTAAACAAGCTTCTTTCTGTTCCTATCTTCTCCAGTACCCATTCATTTGTTTTTTTTTCGTCCACGATACTCTCAGAATCTGTCTTAAGCATTTCATTTCGAATGCTTCTATTCTTTCTTCGTCTCTTTTCTTGATAGTCCAGCTTTCACAACCATACGTTGCCACTGGCCAGACAAGGGCCTTCATGAGTCGTAACTTAGTAGGCAGTTTCGCAATTAACTTACATAATAACCGTTGTACGTCTGTCTGTCTGTCTGTCTGTCTATCCGTCCCGTAACAAACACTATTGTGACGTCACTATACTGCCGCCTTGGCGACGGTTTCTTGACGACGGCGATCTTGACGACGGCTATAGGCCTATAATATGACGTCATAATATAACGGGCTAATACTCTATTTTGGCCTGTGATTTTTCACGGGTTACAGCTAGTAGTATATAAACTCTGTAGCCAAAGTCTTGAAACCACTTTATAGCTGTTCATGTCATATTTCCACCTACTAAATTATTGTCCCATATCAACGCAAACGAATACTTTAAAAATCGCCTTACTATGTTGAGCCGATAGTGGGCTGAATTGGAGCTGTCTGTGCCATGAGACAGGCTTGGAACAACATCGGTGCATACACCGATCTTCATTACACTTCATTGAGTTTTCTGTATCCTTCCTTCATCACCCAATCCAACATCATCTGTCTTGGTCATCCCATTGTCCTCCTCCACTCCATTTCTCCATTCTTCCCTCGATGACACTTCTTAGGAAAGAGTCTCTCCTCTCAGCGTTTGTCCGATCCTGAGAGGAGACTCTGTGTTGCCTGGCAGGCTGGCGCTTGTAAATTGCCAAAGGAAATAGCTATGCTGTGCTGGCCGCTCACTGGGACGGAAGCCGCCCACTGATCCGGTCGGAATCCGTATATCTGCGTAGAAATTAGAAGGATGAGTCAGTCTAAGAAGTTGTGGACTCTTCGCTTTATCGTCTGACCTTTCTACTGCTTTTTACTTATCTCTCTATTCTTACTAATGTTAACGTCGTTTAGGCTAGCAAAGTCGGAGCCTCTAATTAGTTTTTGTTGAAGCGGCTCTATAAAAATGTCTGTATATTTCATAGCTTAGCTAGTTTAAATCTCCATTCTATCGAAAGAAGGTTTGTTCAAAATGCAGTTAGACCAATCGCATACATAAACAGCCAGGGTTAAAGTCCCTCTTTGTCGTTTACTACCAAACAATGTTTAAAAATGCTATAAAAGGTCAGATAGATGTGTGGTAATAGGACATACAACTCCGCCTCAGATTATCTGCGGATGGTCTGAGCCTGTCCCAAGCCAGGATAAGGGAGGCTCAGATACATCGACAGATCAGCTCAACAAGGCTAGGCTAGGGCAATGACTTCAGCTCATGCAGGAGATTGGATGGTGGTATTGCCAATAGCTTCATGTTGGCTGTGTTTTAGCGACGAGGCTGTCCGAGTGGCGATAGGCCTACGCCTAGGCTTGGACCTCAGCGAGCCACACCAGTGCCAGTGCGGTGTGATGACGGACCAGTGAGGACATCATTGACTAGTCTGTAGACTGTCTGGAGGGCGAACAAGCATTTTACAATAAATGATATCATCTGGAGACCCCCCCCCAGCGAGCTGAAGTTCCGAGCACCAAAACAACCAACAGGATTATTTCGAAGGGATGGTAAAAAACTAGATGGAGCAACATTGATCCCGTGGTCAAGAGGGAAATACATGACTTGGGACGCCATCAGTGTAAACACGTATGCAAACTCCTATGTACATCTGACCTCCTTAACGCCAGGAGCAGCAGCAGAAATGCCAGCCACCAGGAAGACCACTAAGTATGCACAAACCCCCACTGCCCACAATTTCATTCCAGTGGTACTGGAAACCCTGGGTCTCATCAATGCACAGGGCTGGGAGTTCTTATCAGAACTAGGTCGGCGTTTGACCATTGTTTCGGGGGAACCGCTTTTTAAGCGTATTTCAATTTGCGCGCAGCGATTTAATGCCGTTGGATTTCGCAGCACTTTTACACAATTGACCGGTGAAGATGACAAAGCTCTTTGGATAGCTTCTTAGAGTCTGAGGGATTATTTCTACCTCGGGCGTTAAAAAATAATAACAATAATGATGATAATAATATAACGTACTAAAATAAATATGTTATAAGCGGTAATGTACTTACCCAAAGCTTAACGAATATTATATAGGTTTTCGATCTTGTATATCCGAGTGCGTTCGGTCTAACTGTCTGTTTGACACTGGTTGTGTTTTGATTCGATTGTCGTATTTTGGCTTCTTTGTCAACCAGTTATCAAACATTGCAGAGAGCATAAACTTACATGTAGAGGAGACAATAATAGAGAAATAAACAATGCGATTAACGCTGCTGCTGATGATGTTCGGCGAGGTACGACTGCCAACTACGGTACAGACTACGGCGCTGTTTGCCCCAACGTATCAGTGGCCGAGGCTTGTATGAAACTGAGGAGAATGTAACACAACGGTTTTCAAACGGTGGTACGCGTACCGCTAGTGGTACCACAGGAGTCGCTAAGTAGCACGCGAAAAAGAATGTGTGCCCATCTAAATCTGTGTCTGTCGAAACAAGCCCACAGCTCACATTAACACTCTCTAGTTGTGATTTTATTTTTTCTTTAAATGTTGATATGAATACATTCTTAAAATTATATATTAATTTTTGAATTTGTCTACCTACGGCCCCGCGTTTAATGCGAGGTATTTCGCGCTCGCCTGTTATTATCGCCAACATTCGACTTTTTACCTGGTGGTATAATAAAAATAGAGTTTGAAAACCGCTGGACTAACATACACTACTCTGCCTACGGCTAGTCTGCTTCAGGCTACGCGACCTCTGCAGGGCCTATCACCCGCACTTGTGGGTAGTCCCCGGAGTCAGTCGCTAAGGAGTTAGCGACTGACTTGATGAGTTAACGACTAAACTGAGTCGCATGTTTATCGACTGACTAAGTCGCTTAGACTTATCGACTGACTTAGTGACTTGCTATCGACTTCTAAGGTAATTAATCAGATGTGTCTGTTGGACATACCTGATTACCTAACAATATAATGCATTTTACCGCATACTGTGCTGACCGTGCCATCATTTCCGTTGGCATTAGATGGAACCCACATCCAATATGGGACGTGGGCATGCTGACAGAGGACAGACCGATGACTGTGAAATTTGATGTTAATGTGAATTCGTGAAATTAAGCGCTTGATAAATCGAATGAAGCGAGGAGGATTTATAGCAGTACCCGATCTTACGGCCAACCAGTTGGCCGAAACTCCTGATACGTGCCTCTTTCAGGAAGTAGCAGAGAACGAGAATCATGTACTCCTGCACTTACTCCCAGTGTGACGGTTGTAGAAAAAAGACTGGGGGTTAGACTTGGATCCACGTGGAGTTGACTATTTTATTCGTATTTTGCAAACTGATGTCAGCGAAATTTGAAAGCAGCAGATTTCTACACAGCAACGTTAGCAGTTTTGCAAGTCAAACTCGAATCAAAATCAGTTCCTTTGTTGAGAAAATTCAAGAATGCATACATGATACACCATGGAAATTTCTTCACTTTGTCAGAGATTCAGAAACAAATAATGCTAAATTACACCAGCACAACCGCGGGGTTGGAAATGACCCTCTGATTGTGCACTGACGACAACTGTTGGGATCCAAAGTTAGACCCCCAATCCAGGCAATTCTAACCCTGCGTATTTCCCCTCGTTGTAATCATCAACACCATCTTCGTAATATAATGTATAAATTCACTTTACCAAAATGGACAACAACTATATACCCCGTATTCTCTGTAAGAACTCTTACCAATAGAGCATACTCTCTCACTTATAATGTACCAAGTTACGGCATGTCTGCTTGTTTTCCTCAACAAAATGAATATTGTATTGTATTGTATTGTGTTTGTCAGCTTGTTTTCATCAACAAAATGAATATTGTATTGTAATGTATTCTATTTGTTGCTCATGTCCTGCTGCTGATATCTTCGTCAAATCGAAAATTTGAAACCGTGGTAAAAACAACAAGCAAAATATTACATGAACGAAGTCGCTAGCAGTCGATAGCTTAGCGACTGGTTTCGACTTGAGAGCTTAGCGGCGGCGGCGGCGGCGGATGGCGGCGGCGGCGGCGGATGGCGGCGGCGGCGGATGGCGGCGGCGCCGGGGACTACTTGTGGGTAGAAGTTGCTGTGCTCAGTCGCACTAGATTAAGCTGTACGCTTAGTTGATGCTAGAAGTGATTCTGGAGCTGGGCGTGGAAGTCTGTGCGTATTTGTGCGTACATTAGTATTCGTAATCGTAATCTCCAAACTTCTAAAACACCACTCAAAGGCCATGCGCAGGGCACCAGCCTATAGATTCACGAGCGCTACGTCAGATTAGAGGGGGTTTTCCAGAGAGTAGTGCAAGAGGTCCGAGTCCGGTTTCAAGAAGGCCAAATAAAAGCAGAGGGGAATTTCCAGAGAGTAATCCAAAAGAGGTCCGACCCGGTTTCCAAAAGGCCAAATCAAATCAGAGGTGGTTTTCCAGTGAATAGTCCAAAAGAGGTCCGTGTCCGGTTTCCAGAGGGCCAGAGTTATGTCGGTGAGTTCGTGCCAGTTTCTCACTTAAACTGTACGAGTCTATTACTACCCGTAGTGTATCGAGTTACAATTAAACAATAATCATATTTCAAACACTTTTGGCGACCCACACAAAATCGGATCGCGACCCACCAGTGGGTCGCGACCGACACTTTGGGAAACGCTGCTCTGGAGAATAAAATGTCAGACTGGGGCAGCAATATGTCTGATCGATTAAAACACTTGACTTTGCGTATTGAAGCGATGGAAAATCGGCCTGCAGAAATAACCGCGAACCCTCACTTCTCGCATACAGTAGTGGCGTAAAGAATTGACAAATGCAAAATTCCTCCCCAAGATTAGGATGGCGATGCGTGTGTCCCCACACATCGTTACTACCATCTACCCAGAGCTGTAGACGAGGGCATACGCGGGTGTACAGCGTGTACTCACCTCTAGAGACCTATGCTCACCTCACAAGATGCTTTTTTGATTTTAATCACCTCTGGAGAGCGTGTACTCACCTCCAGAACGTACTTTAACATATTTTTAATACTGTAGCGTGTAGACTAACTTAAACAACATTTCAGTTTGAAAGTTATTTATTTCTGTTTGCTTGACCTAGGGATCTGCAAAACAACTTCAAAATTTTCATCGTCCTAAACGGTTTTAGGACCCCTACCGTTTGAAGCAGGAACACTCCCATGTCCAGAAGCGGCATTTGACAGGTGGGGGACCACTTTTGAACTGGGTCAACATTTATTTTTGGTCTAATCGGAAGCGTGTACTCACCGCTAATCTTACCACTACAGCCCTGCATCTACCTAGACCAAGTTATATATATATATATATATATATATATATATATATATATATATATATATATATATATATATATATATATATATATATATACTTTTTAACTGTGTTTATTAGATGTCTGTACAACGAAGTGCGATTTGCAATTGCCTTCCACTGGTCCGCCCACTATAGCCAGATTTAGACCTAATGAGGTCCTAAGCTATATAAATCTGGGAGGCACCTTGTTAAAAAATTTCACCAGAAGGTCTCACAAAACTTGAAAACATATATGGCTTTTAATTATTTAATAGTGAAAAGGTCTTACAAAACTGGAAAACATATATGACTTGTAATTATTTAATAGCGAAACTTCAACTTATTTTCAAATGAATTAAATAACTCAGGCGAGATGGAATTTCCAACACTGCCGCTTATAAAGAATTCTATCGCCGAGAAAAGCCTTAACTATTACAACTGGTCACCAATAATGGAGACGACAACTACGGTCAACTATACAAAGTCGACGAGAACCAAAACACATACTCTAAAGTCAACCAACAGGCGTTCGATCAGATTAATGAGCTCAACAAAAGTCACACCAACATGGCTGCCAAATGAATACAAAAGACCTCACGAACTACGCAATCTCGCGCTATTTATAGCAGAAGCCACTCCTTATCATACAGAGAATAGTGAGAATAGCTATGTAGCAGCCTATGACGTGTTAAGCAACCCAATGACACGTGTCCACATGCAACATAGCCTACCCTCTGAATGAGTCGCAACCAAATAGGTTGACTACGGAATGACAACTGTTCCTTAATGCAACTCTCCAACCAGGAAAACCTATAAAAGGCGCGTTTACGGAAAACGGGGCCCTAGGCGGAAACATTTTGGGGGCCCTTCTGAACTTTAAGACAGAGTCTGATACTCTGGTGGTGTTTAGCCTATCATGTGCTGCTGTGCAAAAACCGGCGAAGTTGAACTTGAAGCCGTTTTTGTAAAAAAATATGCGCGATTTTCTATAGCGTCCGTATGACCTCGACCCTTCTCATTTTTCAATGAATTGATCGGGTGAGATCCTTCACCACCGCTGCCCGTTTGAATGGTTGCCACGCCATTTAAGGTCCCCGTGTACGGAAGGTGCTAGCCCGAGATTGAAATCTCTGAAAGAAGCCACCTTCTGGAAGCGAACCGCGAATCGCATGCTCTCTAGCACAGAGGCGCATGAGACGCAGCCTACGCTCTTACCGATGTAGCAACTGTGAGTGCTATTGACACGGTGGCTATAGTTAGATTAGTTATAGAAGCTATTCTTAAGGAATGTGAAGTTATTTGATTTATTGATTATAGTAATTACAATAATATAGGCTACTTTTATGTGAACGCTGACCTGTGAAAAATAGAAAATAGGTTATATTCAAAATAATTCAGAATTCACAGATGTTACTTTTTATAATTGAAAATATTTTCCTTCGTTTGGGGCCCCCTGAGATTTGGGGGCCTTAGGCGCGCGCCTTGTGCGCCTACACGTAAACGCGCCTCTGAAAAGAAACACTTCAAGTCGAAGAACTGGCCTGTCTGTTTAATATAAAAGTCGTCGCAGAATATCCAACCGTCGACAATCCTGGCATCCTTTCTTGTCACTGTCGTACGTACAACAGCTGTTGAGGAGAACATCCTATTACTGAGACTGACGCACAAATCATCAGCCAAATAAGGAAAATCCGAAGCCTCGTAACCGAGGTGTTTAATAGTCGTCCAGGAACGTTGCGCGCATCGAGTCCCGAGCCACAAGTCCAACACAGCAACTTTTTGTCGACCATCGCCAACTGAAGTAACTGCAACGACCAACAGTAGGGCGACCAGATACATCACATTCGTCCATTGGTAGAAAGTCCTGTTGAGAAACGATAACGCCTGCGACGTTCCTTCTCCCACTGCAAGTGCACAACTCTCACACCAGCATGAGAATCATGATAAACTGTCACAATCTTCTCAATACTTTTCAATGAACTCACACAGCCTTTTGCAAACTCAGTGAACCATGAACTCACACATATCCAATCTATACCATTGTACACCATAACAGGCGACCAAATCTCAAGTTCTTGACTAACGTAACAGGCAAGTCCAACTAACAACCACCATATCACATACATCAAACATGGCATCCCACGTTCAGACTCGGTCTCACGCAACAAAAACCTGACTGTGTTCACACTTCTTATATGCAATAGCTCCACATGAACGAACTTCCAATCACAAATGTAAGCAATATAACTGTCCACAACAATCACCATCAAACAAAACAATATTCCACAGAAAACCAACTGCTCTAGCGTCTGACCATAAGAATTCGCACATTGAACCATTGCTTCGCTTACATCAACAAGTTCCACACAAGCATTCTTTATCATATCTGAGCATTTCAATTTCTTTTACACCATGATTACTTCATCAAATGAAGCATGCCTGTGACATTTGTGCCAAACACCAATTCATTCACCTTCAAATTTACTGTTACAGCCTGACGCTCATGATCAAAAACATAACTCGGAATCACACTCTCATTCACTTCAACAGAAGATATTGGAAGATTGGACATGTTTGAGTTCATGGTTCACTGAGTTTGTAAAAGGTTGTGTGAGTTCACTGAAAAGTATTGAGAAGATGGTGATAGCTTATCATGATTCTCATGCTGGTATCCACACCACTCACACTTGATGTAATTTCACTCATATCAACAACGAAAGCTTTCGTAAGCACACCAATATATGCAATCAACATTCCTATGCACAACTCACAGCCATTCTTATTGTTGACGACTAGCTCTTTCAGTTCACTATTTTCAACGACAGGTGTCAAATCATACGCATCTCTACCTAAGCAAATCACATCAACTAGAGAAACATCAGCATTTACCTCAGACACATTCAACCTCACATGCAACGACTTATCCTGACCACTCTGAACGACATCAACTACTTGCAACAACGAATCATTCGACCTTGGCACAAGAATTAAATCCTCCGTCGATACAAAATTATCAACCACAGAACAATTTGCATCCTACTCATCAAACTATCGACTTAAATTAGACGCTTCCGTCTCGTCACATCTCACTGACTCCACCAACCACTCATGTCGATAAAGCATAGTCACTCCGTCCATCTTCGACCAACTCTGCATTCTCCGCAAGTACAGACAAATGTTTCAAAGTATCATCAGCACGTTGCATACAAGTTAACTCTACTCTCGAAACAAACTCCTGTACATCATTTTCAGAGTTAAACAAGCGTCCTAAATTATTCTCGTGCAACATATCAGTGCATTGAACTAGTACCCGGAGTCAGTCGCTAGAGTTGCCGACTGACTTGAAGAGATAGCGACTGACTTAGCGATTCAGTCGACTAAGTCGCATGCTTATCAACTGACTAAGTCGCTTAGACATGGTTCATCTTAGATAGGCACAGTTCATCCTGATCAATTCTCATTCTTCAACTATTTGCAAGAACTGCAAACGATTAAGATTTCTCTGGCCAAAGCCACACGATGAAACTTCGAAATCAACATGTCATTTATTACACACTTTCGGTAACTATATTAAGAAAGCAAACTGGGTTAAACGTTAGCACAGCTCATATATAAAACAAACAAATCTTGTACAACAACGCTTAAATATATGTTAGAGTAATAGGCATCGTTCATCTTAGATAGGCACAGTTCATCCTGATCAATTCTCATTCTTCAACTATTTGCAAGAACTGCAAACGATTAAGATTTCTCTGGCCAAAGCCACACGATGAAACTTGGAAATCAACATGTCATATATTACACACTTTCGGTAACTATATTAAGAAAGCAAACTGGGTTAGACGTTAGCACAGCTCATATATGAATAAATGAATGAATGAATGAATATATAAACAAACAAATCTTGTATAGCAACGCTAAAATATGTGTTAGAGTAAATAGGCATCGTTCATCTTAGATAGGCACAGTTCATCCTGATCAATTCTCATTCTTAAACTATTTGCGAGAACTGCAAACGAAAAATATTTCTCTGGCCAAAGCCACACGATGAAACTTCCAAATCAGCATGTTATTTATTACACACTTTCGGTAACTATAGTTAGAAAGCAAACTGGGTTAGACGTTAGCACAGCTCATATATAAAACAAACAAATCTTGTACAACAACGCTAAAATATATGTTAGAGTAATAGGCATCGTTCATCTTAGATAGGCACAGTTCATCCTGATCAATTCTCATTCTTAAACTATTTGCGAGAACTGCAAACGAAAAATATTTCTCTGGCCAAAGCCACACGATGAAACTTCCAAATCAGCATGTCATTTATTACACACTTTCGGTAACTATATTTAGAAAGCAAACTGGGTTAGACGTTAGCACAGCTCATATATAAAACAAACAAATCTTGTACAACAACGCTAAAATATATGTTAGAGTAATAGGCATCGTTCATCTTAGATAGGCACAGTTCATCCTGATCAATTCTCATTCTTAAACTATTTGCGAGAACTGCAAACGAAAAATATTTCTCTGGCCAAAGCCACACGATGAAACTTCCAAATCAACATGTCATTTATTACACACTTTCGGTAACTATATTAAGAAAGCAAACTGGGTTAGACTTTAGCACAGCTCATATATAAAACAAACAAATCTTGTACAACAACGCTAAAATATGTGTTAGAGTAAATAGGCATCGCTCATCTTTAATAGGCATCGTTCATCTTTAATAGGCATCGTTCATTTTGAATCTTTCTTCTCCCCGCATCAATTGCCCGCACCAGTCGATTCAAAATTTGCAATTGTTTCTAGATGAAAACAAATAATCAGAATGATGCTTCCATATTCTACTCAAACTTCGAAGTATCAGATGCAATGATTCTCAAAGTTATTTGTGATTTAGGCATATTGTTACGTTGTCTTGGCCTCCATATATTTCTATCTCTCTTACTCTTTAACTCACTCTATCTTTTTACGTATCTATACAGCTCTCTCTATATATCTCCATATCTAACTGACTATCTATCTGCCATCACTCATTTATTTATTTCTCCTTCTGTATAATTATCTTTCTGTATCTATCGCTCTTACCGTCTCTCTCTCTCTCTCTCTCTCTCTCTCTCTCTCTCTCTCTCTCTCTCTCTCTCTCTCTCTCTCTCTCTCTCTCTCTCTCTCTCTCTCTCTCTCTCTCTCGTATTCTCTCTCTCATTCTATCTCTCTCTCATGCTCACACTCAATACATAACGAATACGATGAGGCCTTTGTTATATGAGTTGTGTACATTTTTGGCTAGAACAGAATTATACACAATTTTGTTGTTCAACCAAGCAGTGACCAGCGTACAGTCGTAATTACTTAAGAATGCTAACTAAGCACAGTAGCGAGTGTGTTTCCACTTCACAACATAGAACAGGGGTTCTCAAACTTTATTTTTATTGTACCCCCAGGTAAAAAAATCGAGTGCTGGCGTACCCCCAGCAAAAAATTCTTCTTCGATGGCCTGTTCATGTTAATATCTAACATAAGTTACACCATCAATTGAGCAAAGTTTGTAACATCTGTACTCTCATCTAACTGATGAGAGTAGGGCCTATCGTCTTTACTTCAGAAGCTAAATCTTGAATGCGTCGGGAAACAGTGCTATATTCGACAAAGGAACAATGTCCAATTTTTGGCAGCATTTTTGTCCCAGCAGACAAGTCACAATATCTTTGGCAGCAGGCAATATTAAACTCTCCCTAATCGTGTGCGGTTTTCCTGTTTCAGCTATTCGCAAACTGACCAAATAAGATGCTTCTACTGCTTGTTGAGCTAGCTGCAGTAAACGACTTTAAACTTTTCTTACTTTGTAGCATTTCCATTTTTCTTTGTTTAAAAAATTCAAGTGGTTTACCTTGAAGAAGTAAATGTTTTGTATTGAAATGTCGCTGAAGAACAGAAGGTTTCATTGAATTATTTGACAGTTTTTCACTGGAGATGACACATTGAGGTTTCAGCAGTGGTTAAAGTGGTTTGGGTGAGCAGTGGGAACGCCAAAGAAGAGTTTCATTGGAACGCATGCATGCGTGAGCAGTGGGAACGTAAGCAAAGAATTTCAAGAGCAGTGGGAACGCCGTTCCCACCCACTTTAACCCCTGGGTTTCAGCTCATTTTCATTACCACACCACGTAAATCCAAAGGATAAATAGCTCTCGTCATACCGTCTAATCTTACGCTGCATACCAGTGCCGTCGTCCTCGTTAGGGGTATACTCTGGCGTCTGGCAGACTGGAGTGTCAGTCTCGGTAGATTCAATGCTAACGGTTACATTGAGAGGTTCTGGCTTTCTTTTAAGCAGTTGTTTTTTCAACCATTTATCCGTTCTTAGTTTCAAAATGATAATGCTACTTTACAGTATTGTAGTTAGGCCCTACTTGTATAATAATTATTTGTTGTGAAAAAATAAATGACGCGGCTGTGACCTTTCAACATTAAAAATATATCATAGACATAGCTAATCAAAGAAAGATGGGCAATAACTCATAGAAAATTTAAACTTTTAAGAAAAGAAGCGCGTGGTGGACGTAGAATATAACTTCAATAGTCAATAGCTAATCAAAGAAACATAAGAATAAGCTCATGGAAAAAAATTTCAAATTTTTTTCGCGTACCCCTTAGTGACACCTGGCGTACCCCTAGGGGTACGCGTACCACCGTTTGAGAACCCCTGACATAGAACTTAACTTATAATCAAAGGTTAGTAAGTAAGCAAGTATATTCTTTATTAATCAATTGGCAATCGCACTTTGGTGTACAGAAACTTCTATTAAACACAGTTAAAAACTATATAACATCCTAACACAATCCTAACAAACATAGCAATCAATCCTAACACCCTAACAATAAAGATGAGCTGACAGTTTATACTGGATCGAGAACAGCAGAAATTCCGAAGCGACACATTAATAATTAATTTTGTTTAGTTATGCAGTAGATTCAAATATTTCTAGCGACTTTAAAATATCCTATCAGTACCCTTGAATAAGTTAGCGCCTGCGTTTGGCTAAAAGTAAAGTTTTGTAATTCGAAATTTCAGATCAAATAACGATTAACAAATTGCTACAGTTGGGGCGAGTCAGTTCGATTGAATATTTGGAAATGGTCGACAATAACTGTCGAAAAGCTAGAAGTTTTTACTCACCATGGTACCAGTTTCTTCACTTGATAGTTCTTTCATCTGAAAGTATATTGATAAGATATGGGTTATTGCTATCAGCTAGCACACTAGTATAACTTTGTATTATTCTCCTTAGAAGTGCAACTCAGGGAAATCTGAATCAGTCGTATTTGATCTTAGACATTTTGTAGCTCCGATTCTCCTGATCCATTTGATAGGAAACCTATCGGATTGCTTGAAAATTATAATTATTATTTAAAAGAGGCAGAACCTTATCATCAGGATGTTAGTATTGGGCGTGAAATATAAATGTTGTAAAAAATTTTGAATTTTAAAATCCAAAACATTTTGATTAATTTTAAAACATTATATCTACATGAGACGAATAAGTGAATAAATATTGTTACATGTGATGACTGACTTCATTTTTAATCTGTTCGATAAGGTATGTGATCCATGGCATTGGCATCTCGTTGTTAGAAGTTTCAGACTCTATTCGAGGCACAGGCCTGTACAAAATCACATTGTCACATGCATAATTCATTTACTAAACCTATGGACAAATGATCTTGGGATGTGCATGGTCTATGGTGTATTGGCTTTCACTCCTCAATGGAGGAAGGTAGTTTCTGCTTAATGACTCTGTATCATAATGAGGATCGTAAGCATCGCCCTGCAACTCTATCTAGGGTTTCGCAATAACCTGTTAGAATTTCAGTTTAAGTGCTTTTTACTTCCATTCTTTTAGAATAGTTTTCTTTATTTTATTTTCTGAAATAACATACGATGCGTTGGCAATTATATTTCACTGAGCGTGCTAACGATGTGTAAGAGCATGCCTGGATGCTTTTCGTGATTCCAATCTGACATAATGACTTCTACAGAGCGCAACCGCAACGCAAAAGGCATTAACATTGGAGGATTTAATTTAATACATTGGAGGATTTAATTTGATTTATATTTCTTTTTTATCTCTTTATATATATATATATTACTTATATATATATATTACTTATATTGTTTTTTCTCTCTCCAGGTTGTTTGTGCCAGTTCTTGATGTCTTGTTTCTTGCACTTGTATAACCCGTTTGTTAGCCGCAGTGAGTTTGCAGGCGGAGCATTAAAGTCCATACTTACTTACTTACTTACTTACTTATTAGACGATGGTCAGTGCAAGGAACCTAGTAGCATAAAATCATAATCTTTAGGAGCAGCTCGGTTGAAAGTGGTTTGAAGTTTCAAAAGGGTATATGTGACAGGAGCGGGGTGACTGCACTGAATACATCTGTCATATGCATTAATTGTGGGTAGTTGTTTTGTTAGGCTTTAGAGTAGGTAGGCGTGGTTTATATGTAATTATGTATATGCTTGTATAGCATAATGACAGTATGTAGCCCTATATTTATAAAGTTCCTAGGATTGGACAATTTCTAATTAGTATAGTGCATACGGCCTTAGCCAATCAAACGAGCTGTATGCGCAATTGCGCATGTCTGTGAAAGTGTACTGTATATAAAAAATTCGTGTTTGACATTATTAAATCAGTCATAACTTGTGTGTGACTCGTTGTTGGTCAATAAGGCTGACATTTTGGTGGCAGCTTTGGGGGGATACGGATTATCCCCGGCTACGCAACAGAAGAGACTGTTGATGTGTGACCAAGGTAGAGAGATAACTACAACAAAATAGTTATCTGTGTCTGAGTGGTCGAGTGGGCCAATCCACAAGTCGAACTCGGACTGAAGTCAGCAGTTGGTTAGCGGGTGCAATGAGGGCTGATCATATTTAGGTCTAAGTTGCATTCGTTGCCTTCTGTGTGACTTGGGTGCAACGGAGGAGGTCAAAGCTGATTCGGAATCAAGGAAATCAGACGAAGCCAAGCAGTTCGGTATCCAGGTCTACAGTACACGCAGTGGCTGAATCGGACGGTTTCTGGTGCCGTGAATTGGAGAGCAAGCTGTGCAACGGATTGACACGCGAAGTTCTGGATCGACAGACGGTGAACAAGTCGGAGACAACCTGACCTGTCGATGATTTCAACGACAACGGAAGAAAAGAATACCGTGGTTGAAGATAAGTTGAACTTGTGTGCACAATAATTAGACATTAATCACTTTTGGGTGTAATTTTGATTTCTGTGCTGATTTTTTGGTACTTAAATAACGTTTCAAGTGAAAGACAAGCTCAAATAAAGAAAATGTCGACCGAGAGGGTAAGACAAGCGTTGGTAAGGTATGGTAAGTCGGAGGATGAATTGTTTTTGCTTGACAGAGAATCCCTTTTGGAAGAGTTGTCTGTGGCGTGGATTGCAGAAGAAGGAGCGGAATATGAAAGAGCGTTTGCAAAAGTGGAAGAAGAGAGTAGAGAGTTGGACGGGGAGAGGCAAAGAAGGATGAGTGCAGATCGAGAGGAGAGATTGAGAATGGAGGCTATAGCACTGAAAAGAGAGGAGAGAAGAGAAGAAGTAGCTTTGAAAGAAATGGTTTTAAGAAGAGAGGAAATGGAGATGAGAAAAGAGGAGATGGCTTTTCAGAAAAAACAATTGCAGATGCATATGGAGAACATGGAGACAGAAAGATTGAAATGGAGAGAGCGTGAAGAAGAAAGAGTAAGGAAGGAGGAGGAGGAGGAGGAGGAGAAAATGACTATTGTGAAAATGAAAAGGCTAGGTGATGCAATGAGGCATGTTTTACCTAGGATGCCTGCTGATTTGGGAGACATACCACTGTATTTTGAAAATGCTTTCAAAAGTTTTAAAGTTGAAAAGGCGTTTTGGGTGAAACTGCTCTTACCGTTAATGACATGCAAAGCCAGAGCAGTGTTAAACAGACTGGCTTTTCAGGACCATGATGATTATGATCGGGTCAAAGATTACATCCTCCGAAAATTTAATCTGACATCCCTTGAATACCGATTGAATTTCATTCTGGCCAAGAAATTGCCTGATGAGACATTCACTCTGTTTAACACCAGATTAAAGAACATTTTAAATTATTATTTACGGAGCAGAGATGTCAAACAGAGTTTTGAAAAGCTGGCTGATCTAATGGTGGCTGACAGGCTGAAAGAATCCTTGGTACCGGGACCACTTCAGTTTGTTCTAATGAAAGAGGGAACAGATTGTTTGACATCTGATGCTATCGCCGATTTGGCCGATCTCCACGTAAATAATAAAATTGGTTGTTTGGGTCAACCGAAAGCATTTTACAGTCAACCAAAACCTCAAGATAATTATGTTCAGCAGGGCAAGGTTCAAGGTAATGGAGGCATGAAGGACAGGTTTGTTAAGGAAAAAGTATTTCTTAGTAAGTATGTAAGACCTGAGGAGAAGAAAGGTTTTACAGCAGAAAAGAGTGAGGGAAGGTGCTGGGCTTGTGGTGATAGGTCATATCTTTTAAAGAATTGCTGGAAAAAGCAGCCTAAAGAAGTTTCTTCTAGGGCGTGTGCCTTAGAAGAAATGGAAACGCCGACTATACAGGTGATTAACAGACCAGAAAATGAAGTTGTAGAACAAACAGAGACTGAAGCAAAGCTCGTAATGAAATGTGTCATGGAGAAAGGAAAGAAGGTATGCAGGGCAGAGAATGAAAGAATGAAGGAAGAAAATTTCAATTGCCCTAAGCGTGACGTGGTTCTCAAAAAGGCGACTTTACAACACGTAGGAATTGAAATCAGACAGAATGGAAGTGAGAAGAGACGGATAAATTGTTTTTTTGATTCAGGAACAGAACTTCCAGTGATTAGTAGGGAAATAATAAAACGCAAGCAAGTGGAGGAAATGGGAACAGTAAGCCTTCGGTGCGCTGCTGGAGATCCCATTTTGGCTAAATTGGTCAAGCTTGAATTGAGAATGGCGAATGAGGAAACGGACAAAGACAACAAGTGGTTAAAGATTGGACCCTTTTTGCCTGTATTATGTGCAGTTGTTGAAAACATGACGGGAAAATAAATTTTTTTGCTTCATCCCGAGGTCATAGCAGAATTTATGACGTTGCCACAAATTCCGATATTGTACGCACATGTGCAGTCAAATGTGATGACAAGGGTACAAGAGAGAGTTGAACAAGAGATGAGTAAAGAAGTAAGCATAAGTGAAGAGGCAGATGATTTGGAGAAATCTGAAACAACAGATTTACATTTGGATAGTCTTTTTGACACAGAGAAAACTGGAAGTGGTATAGATAATAGTGCATTATCGTCACAACAGCAATTAGCATCATCACAACAACAATTAACATCATCACAGCAACAACTACACCAGCCTGTAGGTTTATCAGATTCCGTTTTGTTTGCCAAGCAACAACAGGAAGATGTGTCATTGAGGAAATGGCTTGATAAGGTAAGGGAAGGCAATTCTGAATTTTGTTTATACAATGGTCTGTTGTATAAAAGAGCTATTATCTCAGGCCAGATCGTTTTCCAATTGGCAGTTCCCCAGGAAAGGCGAAAGCAGATTATGGAATTCACTCATGCCTTTGTGTTCGGTGGGCATTTTGCCGAGGAGAAAACCCGTGAGCGGATATCTTTATCTTTTATTTGGCCGGGGATCAGACACGATATTAGTGAGTGGTGTAAACGCTGCGCTGCGTGCCAACTGAAAGCTTTGAAAAATGCTGGCATACACACTCAGTTGAAACAAGAACAATTTGTCCATCAGTACATTAAACATGTTAAAAAGAAATCTTTAGAACCGGGAGACACAGTTAATGTTTTGTTCCACACGTCATCTAACAAATTAATGTCTAGATGGTATGGTCCTTGCAACATCATGCAGAAAAGATTAAAGGGCTCATATTTGGTGGACATGGGTGATGGTAGTAAAAGGGTTGTACATGCCAATAAAATTCGCAGATTTGTAACAAGAGCCTTAGCGTGTGGTCTGGGTGTGGCCTATGATGGAGCGTTTGGAAAGGTACATGAAATGCCAGTGAAAACTGAAATCAAAACTAAGCCGTTGCAAATAGATCATGAACAATTTGATCATTTGACTGTTATACAACAGAAACAATAATTGTTGAATGTTTTGCATAAATATTCTGATCGTTTTTCTGACAAAATTGGTTTGTGTTCTGTAGTTGAACATGCGATTAAACTGCGTCCTGACTTTGTACCCAAAGAGTTTGCTGCGTACCGTGTACCACTGACTTATCGATCTGAAGTCAAGAGACAGATCGAATATCTGAATGCCATGGGTACAGTCTTATGGCTGCGCCATTGGTGACAGTAAAGAAAAAGGATGGCTCGCTTCGATTGGCTTGTAACTATTATATCGATAGTTTTACAATTGAATGTCAATATCCGATGTCTATTGTTGATGAAATTCGTATGAAGGTTGGTTAGGCTAATGTCATTTCAGTGTGTTTGATTGCAGAAGTGTAAATTGGACATGTAATTGGTTCGAGTTATAAGAAAATGGACCCTGACAAACTGAAGACAATGACAGACATGACTAGACCATCAACTAAGACGCAATTGAGACGTTTGAGTTGTTTTGTTTAGTTAGTACAGACAGTTTATAAAAGACTTTGCCAAAATCACGAAACTAATAACTGATGAAACGGGGAAGAAAAAGCATGAAAGTGTGTGTTGGATAGAAGATCATCTGAGAGTATTTGATGAATTTAAACATTGTTTGTGTCATAATGTGGTACTTGAACTATTTCAGTTAGTTCAACCAGTAAATTTGTATTGTGATAGCATGTGCGGCAGGTGTTGGTAGATCCTGCCCAGCCACATCCGTGTGTCCCTGAAATGGACTGTTTTGGGATAATTCATGACAGATAGAGAGATTCAGTTGTGATCCAGACAGTCAGAGCAATTCGTTTTTATTATTAGCATTGTTTATTTTTATTAATATAAAAAAATGTGCATGTGCAAAAAGGCACAACAGTTCGAATCATGTTTATTGGTGGCCAACAAGTTACTAGGTTGCAGTGCTGCTAGATATCCTCGTGGTTGAAAGCCAGTGTGTGAAGGAATGGTTTTTGGGTGTTGCCTTAAGATAAACAATTAATTTGATGTTCAGAGATCGATTGTCACCTTTAGTCCAGTGCCATGCTCTCTCCTATGACAATCCTGCACAGTAACATAGATAGTGGAGTCATGAAGATTAAAAGACTTTTAATGCTGACCGTATAACGGGCCAGATTATTTTATCAGTCAGAAATTGACTGCTAGCCAACAAAATTGGGCAAGAAGCATATGCCGTCGTTTGGGCGTTGTCTAAATTAAAAGATATTATTCTGGGCTCTCACATAATGGTTTACACAGACCTACTTAAGCACGACCATGTCCAAGTCAGTCAAACCAGTAAGATGGGGGTTGGCAATACAAACCTTTGATTTAGAAATTAAATACAAGAAGGGAAAATTGAACGTGGTTGCGGAATGTCTGTCTAGACTGTAGATTAGGAGCCAGAAATGTAATGTAATGTACATATGGGTCCAGGGAAAACATATGTAGTGTATAATTTTTGTGTTTTTATGTGTTTTTGAATTATTATTGTGTTGATAATTGCATTGTATTCGAGTTTGCAAATTTAGATGATTTGCAAAGTTGAAAAAGAAGGATAAAAGGTAATGTCATATGCATTAATTGTGGGTAGTTGTTTTGTTAGGCTTTAGAGTAGGTAGGCGTGGTTTATATGTAATTATGTATATGCTTGTATAGTATAATGACAGTATGTATATTTATAAACGTTCCGAGGATTGGACAATTTCTAATTAGTATAGTGCATACGGCCTTAGCCAATCAAACGAGCTGTATGCGCATGTCTGTGAAAGTGTACTGTATATAAAATATATTATTCGTGTTTGACATTATTAAATCAGTCATAACTCTCGTTCATGCTTTCATTACCTGTCGACTTGATTACTGCTGTTCTCTCTATATTGGTCTCCCTCACACTCGACTGCATTGCCTTGAACGCGTTCTACGCTCTGCTGCGCGCCTCGTTGGGCGCATTCCTAAGTTTGGTCACGTGTCTGACTACATGCGTGACGTCCTCCACTGGCTTCCTTTTTCGCAACGCATTGTATACCGGGTTGCTTCTATTGTCTGGCAGTGTCAGCTTGGCCGCGCTCCTTTCTATCTACGTGAGCTCTGTTTTCCAGCGTCTGCACTTCTTGGTCGCCGTTCACTCCGTTCCACCGCCCGCGGTGACTTACATGTTCCTTTCGCTCGCACTGCAACCATGCAGCAGCGAGCATTCTCCGTTGCCGGTCCCACTATCTGGAATGGCCTTCCTGTTGGACTGCGGTCTCTCCCTCGAGACTCCTCCACCTCTTTCTTCTCTGCTCTTAAGGCTGTTCTCTTTCGTCGAGGTTGGGCTGGGAGCGCCTCTGAATAGTTGCCTTGAAGAGCGCGCTATATAAATGTCTAATTGATTGATTGATTGATTGTGTGTGACTCGTTGTTGGTCAATAAGGCTGACAACATCCCAGTGGAAAATGTCTAAACAAGTCAAGCAGAAACTCCATCTAAATTGGAAATAGGAAATATTTTGCTCATAAATTATTATTTATTTATAAAAAATAACAGAAAGTATTATTAGTTTCCTCCTACTATTACACCCAGAGTAAAACGATAGATTACTTGATCGCTGCATTATGACGCTGTGTGCATGGATTAGAAACGGCTGCCGAATTAGGACTTTAAGCACGCTTTGGACGCAAAATATTTAATTACCATCGATTGATGTTTTCATACTAGTTCATAGCGCTGCACAAATAAAACAACTAACATGACATCAATAAATGCACCCAAAATGTTTATTATTTATCGTTTACAATTATAATAATTGACGTTTGCTTACTGATATGAAATTTAGCACGATTACAGTAGGTCTACTATAGCCTTTAAGGGTTGGTATATTGAGCGTGTATTGAACTCACTTATTTACTTAGTATAATATTTTCCTTATGTGCTTTGATGTGATGATAAATTATCCAGAAACATTAGACAGATGTTATTAAATACTGCATGAATATTACTTACCATCCTTTTCTTCCTTTGTTTTCTTGGTAATACTCTCTTACCATGAAACGCTCCCAGTATTTCAATTGTCTCCTCCATTCTTCTGCCTTCCGAATCTCTTCTGGAAATCCGAAATCAACAATCCAATAATAATGAAAAATTTCTCCGTTAGGCGTAATTTGATTCAAAGACCTGTCCTAGGCCCTACGGTATTAATAACACCCTACAATTTTCTCTCGTATGCCCAAGCTAAGTTCACTATGCATCTATGTATGAAAGTTATTGTAATATGTAATTTCGCCATAGATAGACGTGAAACCATTGCATCAATATAAGTGTTTGCTTTTCTGTTGCGTTTAATAAAAATAAAGGAGAATATCCAATGAAGTTCTGTAGGTAATTAACTACTAGCAAGCATGCTTGCAAGGACCTCTAATCTTCATATCTGTCTTTGCACAGATTATGCAAATACCAATAAAACTATTAAAAAAAATAATCAAACACAATGGAGTAGCCTACAAGCTGCATGTCTTATTGCCTTAGACAGATCATTGGAAATTTGCTTTAATGATCTTTCTTTTGTGTGTATAGTAATTCTGCCAGTCACTGTCAATATTCTATTAAACATATATAATATAATCCTCATTTTAGTACCAGCAGCTTCAGGCGACTGTTTCAATGGACTTGATTCCCTGCAGGTGCACAGGAGCGATCGTAGTTGTGCGCAGTTTTCTTCTTCACCCAAGTCTTTGCAAAGATTAAACAAAAATGTAATAATGAACTGCGGATAAGTGTTATGTATATGTTGGCATATTCAATGCACAAGCCGTGTGATATTATTTTATGTACAGCACGAAACGGAATATATATCGACAGCGATGGGTGGTGCACAGTCACTGGGCGGTGTGCACAAGGGAGGACTTTTATGTGAAATAAATCGGGAATCCTCAGCAATAAGTATTAAGTAATCGCACACAAGACATGAGAAACCCACATTTAATGTGTATGTCTTATTACCTCAGCCAAGATATCCTTCAGATCATTTGAAATTTGCTTTGATGATCTTTGTTTTGTTGTGCAGGTTATAATAAATCTGGCACACAGGCACAATCAATATTCTGTTCGACGTATAAATATATAGATACACATATATATTTATATATATATATATTAATCTTGCATTTAGTACCAACAGCTACAGGCGAATGTTTCAATGGACTTGATTCTTTGTCGTGTTTTCCACCTTTGTTTTGGTAAGCTTTCAGTTGGTAAGCTGAAAGGTGCTGACGCCTAGGGGTCGGGTATGACGTTGTTGTTGTCGTGTGAGTGTCCATAGCTGGGTTGCATATTGGAAGGGTTGGCGCTATGGCATCAGTGTACTATCCCAGCCGGTCCGAAAGGACGGGTATGGGTTTGGCCACATCAACCCGTAGGACACCCCCCTCTTCGGCGGCGCCTCTGCGTGATCTTGCTGGGGGACCTCTATTGCTGCTATTGCTCACGCTGGGTTGCTCTAGTTCGTGGTCCTCGTTAGAGAGAGGATCCGACCTTTCCAGGTCCATCCCAGTTGCTAACCAGGGATGTTGGGTAGATCTGTACTCAGGGACTGTGGGGTAGAAAGTTGAAGAATGAGCCTCTTCTGGTTCGAGTGCAGAGTGCCCAGCCCTGATGGTCTCAGGCGAATGATGCCGGTGAACCTCGGCTGCGACCTGGAAGTGCACCTTAGGAGTGCGGGTGGCTAGCCTTGCACTTCGGCGCAATCTGGTTCCTAGGAGGAGGGGATCATGAGAGGATGGAGCGAACTCCACCTCTCCCTCCTCATTCCTTGACGAGTGGCTGGTGGCCAGGCCGTGCTCGGATCTTGAGCAAAAGGTCAGATCCTGACCTTCTGAGTCCGGATTAGCAGCTCTAAAGCCTGATTCCATATGGGATATGCGGGAGGACAAGCTAAGCAGACCATCTGACAATCGGTTATGCTGGGAAGCCAGTGTGGATTGTGTGCTGTGTAGTGCAGAAAGTTTGAAGGTCATCGCTGTCTGCTGGGAGGCCAGTACAGACTGTCCTTGAGTCACACTGGCTATCTGGGAAGTAATAGACGACTGCTGGGAAGCCAATGCAGACTGCTGAGAAGCTATCTCAGACTGTCCTTGCATTAGAGCATTAAATCGGGAAGCCAGTACAGACTGCTGGGAAGCCAGTGCAGACTGTCCTTGAGTCACACTAGCCAACTGTGAAGTAATGGCTGACTGGCTTTGTGTCAACTGGTGTAGACCGGCTAAGATCTGGCTTAGCATAGGGGCTTCGGCGATCACCTTATCATTACCTCGGGTACCATCATCCTCACTATCGCTGCCCGTAGTAGCCGGGGGTGAGAACTTGGAACAAGACATAGTTGTAATAATTATTATTATATTATTCTCATATACAACAATATATTTATGTCTTACAAACTAGGCCTATAATAATCAAACAGTTAATCTAATCAATCAGGGAAACTCAAGCTGATCCCATACGAACAGTATTAATATATATATATATATATATATATATATATATATATATATATATTAGGGTGGTCCACGACTGCATGGGAAAAAATAAAGTTTGAGTTTCTTAATATTAGAAGGTGCCAAGTTAGTCCATTATACAAAAAAAAATTCAGGTGCAATTTCATCTAAATTTGAGAATATTTAGGGGTTGCACAAGTGACTGAAAGTTTCACGCACCCTGCTATTCGATGGGCATGCATCTGCAAAATTCTGTATACTTCATTCTTCTTGCACGCGTTTACTGTTTATCTACTTATATGTGATTAGTACTTACTTTCATTAACTGGGCGTTCCTAGTTGCTCAGACAGAAGGTCGAAGGGGTTATATGACAGGAGAGGATAGAATATTGATTCTTAAAATGGATAAGAAACTTATTAAAGCGAAAGCTGCAGAAGAGCGGCGTGAGAGATTAGAGAATGATGTGGAGGTTCTAACAAGCAAGGAGATCCGGAGTCGACTCAGGTTGTGGTAGTCTATCAAAGAGGATGAATAAAGAACAACTATGTTATAAACAGCTAAGCAAGAGACCCTTTGTGATTAATCGGGTAGCTGTAGCATTGGATCGAACTAAAGTCACTGACAGAAAATCACCACATCTATATTGGCTACTACTGCTCAACCTCTAGGCCATGATGTTCGAGGCTTGCCTTTGAGTCGCAGTTCTATTCGCCAAGCCAGAAGATTATATCGAGAAGAGCTCGCCAGTACGATGAAAAATGAATTCTCCAGATTGTGCATTGGGACGGTAAGCTGTCGCCCGACATCACTGGCTGCGAGAAGGTAGATTGGCTGCCTGTTATTGTGTCTAGTATTGGAACAGAACTTCTTGGTGTCCCGAAGATTAACTCAGGCAATGGAGAAGCTCAGAAATGTGCCGTGATCCGATGTCTTGATGACTGGAACCTGAGAACGAAGATCAAGGGGATGTGCTTTGACACCACAGCGAGCAATACTGCTCATGCATGCACTTTGATAGAAAATGGACCTGGTTGGAACTTAATCTAGCAGGTAGTCACCATGTGATGGAAATCGTTGCTGAATTCAGTGTCATGAAAATTGCTCCCTCCACTGGTCCAGATATTCTAATATATCGCCGTTTACGTGACCATTTGAGTCGAACTCAAATAGATTTGAGACAGCAGTGGATCTGGTAGACTCACTGCTGTCTGAATTCAGAAGGCAAGTTATTTAACTGAGTTATGAAACAAAGCTGGAGGCCAATCATCAAAGAGATGACTATAAGGAGCTCCTTGAATTTGTACTAATCATTTTTCTTGGTTGAGCACCAATTCGAGGAATTCTCTTTACAGCACCTGGAACTTTTCATTGGGCTCGTTGGATGGCGAGAATAATATATTCATCAGGGGTCAGCCGGAAATCGCCTCGGACATTTGCCTCGGCCGAATATCCCGATTTTTTGCACTATTCGGAAGTATTCGCCTCGGCAAATACTGTACACACAAATAGTTGCTTGTCTGCCTCACATGCCGGAATTTGTAGGCTCATAACATCAGCTTAGAGCTTCACCTAGCATATTCATTTTAAGAAGAAAAGTACAAAAAAACACCAACACCGGAAGTCTACAACAGATGTCAAGTCCATTTTACTGATTATTTATTTTTAAAATTCAAAATGTATTAGTCAGTTATTACAAGTACAGAAATTTATTTCGATAATTTTTCATTGCATGAAAATGTGAAGCTTCGCATATGGAACATATGGTACTCGGTTTCGTACCCGGATTCGGCAAATAGTGCATCCAAATACTCGGATTCGGTACTCGGTGGAATATGTCTACCCGGCTGACCCCTAATATTCATTCAAGATGTGGATGTTTCGATCTCAATTCAAACTGAAGCCAGTCGATGAAACGGGTATCTTCAATTTCCTTCTATTTATCTGTAATGTGTACTTCCAGGCATGGTTTCAAGCTCCCGTCCTCTCTCGGCTTCTGCAAACGATCTTCGCTCTCTTCAACAATTGGCTGAATGCAGAAACCAAGAAATTCGTCAGGCCTCCACTACAGCATTTCATAGACATCTGTGGTACCTGAGTGAGGTCACAGTTGGACTGCCTTTCTTCGATCCAATCATTGAGTTTGCTCAGAAAGAAAGAATGGTAGACAATTTGTGTCAGTAGCATGGATCGAAGCACAAACATCCCAAGCTGACATCTGTTGATGTTAACAAACGGTCACTCAGTTCTTTTATCACCACCAATACAGTACAATTTTTTATATCCTGGCACCAAAGGATTCATTTCTGCAGTTTACAATGAAAAGCTGGAATGATTATGAAGATTATCTTAAATCACATGAAGTCGTGATGACACTCAGAGTAAGCTTAGTCAACGACACAGCAGAGATAGATGTATAGACCTAATCCAGGATTAAAACTCAATCCTGACAAATGAAACAGTATTTGCATTTAGTTTTTAATGCGCATCGCCATCAATTTCCTGACCCGAACAGGAAGACATTGCTGGCAGTATGGAAACGACTGCTACTCAATGATGACATATCGAAACATTTCTGCCATTATTTTCGGTCTAAAACTTGCAGTTTGCGAACACAAAATGCTATTTAATCACAGAGTTTAATTGCTGAAACCATGAATACATTGTAACGCTTTTGTAACCGATGTTTGTTTGCCATCAATACATCGTGTGGATTTGAAGTATGCATAACATACTTTGGTTGACTTGTGCAACCCCTAAATATGGTTCAAATTGGTTGAAATTTTCAGCATATTAATTTTTCAATAGATGAACTGCAATGGTGGGTTCTAACTTTGACCTTTAAAAAAATGTTTTTTGGACCACACTAATATATATATATATATATATATATATATATATATATATGTATATATATACATATATATATATATATACAATCCTGTTCTATATGTACGAAAATCACCAGCTTCCTGATGTATTTGCTGGGTATTTTACGCTTGCCTCTTCATTACATGACCATCATACGAGAGGTGCTGTGTTATATCGACCAATCCGAGCGCGCACGAACATCAGATTATTCAGTATAAAGTCTACCGGTCCAACTACTTGGAATTCGTTCCCGAGAGAAATTCGCAACTCAAAGAATAAATACGAGTTTAAAAAGAAATTACGATTACTTCTTGCTGCCTCTGAATTGGTCTCCTATAGATTCCATCAAGTGAGACAGTCGTCGGGCGTTGTCAGGGTGTCGCACTGGAGCCTAAACCTGTAGTTAAGTATAGTTAAGCTATTACAGTAAATAAATGTGCACCCCTGTAAATTCTTCTCACGATTCTCAATATTGCGGGGTGTCAACAGTCTACTGCCATTCACTGACTAAGTAAGTGATGGTTAGGGTGCCCTATTTAGCGGGACGAACATCCCTTAGGGGTCACCCATTGTTGTCGATGACAGTTTGGCCTATTTTGCATTTCAGATTCTTTTCTCTTCTTGATTTACATTAACATGAACTTCTGTATACTTTCTGTTTAATATAGTTTAGTTGTCTAAATTAGGCTGGTATTGTGTTAGTACATGTTAACTATGAACAAACTTCAGTTGTTGTTAATGACTGTCATTGATGGCAATAAAAAGATATTGAATTGAATTGAATTGAATTGAATATATATATATATATATATATATATATATATATATATATATATATATATATATATATATATGAACTGGGCGGGGCAATAGGCTAAGGGCAAATCAATTTACTAATAGAGAGATACGAATTTGGTCCTATTCTGATCCTTGTGCTTGATGCTGATAGACAGGCTTCGAATCCTTTCTCTTCGTATAGACGTGTAGTCCTTCTCCTTGCGAAGCAGATCCGCGTAATGTCCGTATTTCTAATCGTTACTGATTACGTCGGTCTTCATCTACTTATAAGTTCGTATCTATCGAATAGCACGCACGGTTACTTTAGCTCAGCGTCGGCTATTCTCAATCGTCTATCGCATCAATCGTCTATCGCATCGCTGGGTTGGCCTGGGAAGTAGGTAAGGTAGACATCATCATCTCGTCTCCTGTAGTCGATCGTAGTTCGATTCGTCAATCCGTGTCTTCAGAATCCTTCGTAGTGCAGGGCTGTAGACGATCATCCGTCCGGTGTCTTCGGTGTCAACTTCGTACTGCCTTGTCCTGGATTGTGACCCGGTATATATAGGGCGCGACTCGCATTCTCAGACAGATTACTCAAATGTCATTCAATTCTCCAGACAGGCGTCTGTGCGCGCGCGCCTGACATGCCATTCTTAAGATACTCAGCGCGTGTGCCATATCTCACGTAGCTGAGATGTCATTCTAATAATAACTGAGCTCGCCCTCACGCAGCCTGGATGCCATTCTCAACGTGCCATTCCTTGCGTGCTTTGGCGGTGAGGCCTATAACGCTGCGTGCCACTCTCGTGTACGGTGTAGGCCTATCAGTTTTAATGTGCATTCCATAGCTGCATGCAGTTCATTGTGATGCTGAAATGCAGGTCTTACTTCTTGTCCGTGGCATTCTTCTCATTCAAAGCATTAGCTATATAACCTGTAAAAAGGCTCTTTTACAAAGCGAGCGTGGTGCGAACCTCCTCTCTTCACGCAATTCTTTGCAAAGATGAAGCAAATATATGATAATGAAATGCCTATAATTGTCATTTGGGAGGACTGTCACTTTTATGTGAAATAAATCGGTAATCCACAATAATAAGTAATGGCACACAAGACGGGAGAAACCTACATGTGATGTGTATGTCTTATTACTCTAAACAGTTACAAACTATCCTTCACATCATTATAAATTTCCTTCAATGATCTTTGTTTTGTTGTGCAGGATATAATAACTATGTCAAACAGTCACTGTCAATATTCTATTTAACATGTATATATAATAATCCTCCATTAGTACCAGCTGCCGCTTCAGGACAACTTTCCAATGGTCTTGATTCTTCGTCGTATTGTTCGGGTTCGTAGTAGGAGAGCGAGCGTATACAGTTACACGCACTTTTCGTCATCACCACAGTCTTTGCAATTGCAAAGATTAAGCAACTTATGTATATATATATATATATATATATATATATATATATATATATATATATATATATATATATATATATATATATATATATATATATATATATATATATGAGACCAGAAATGTCACTGTGTCCAATTTGCATTTTACACTCCTCTCAATGGTCGCTTTCAACTAATGAATATTCGCAATCGTAATCGTAATCGTAATCTCCAAACTTCTAAAGCGCCACTCGAAGGCCAAGCGCAGGGTTCCAGCTTATTCACGAGCGCTACGTTAAATAATAAGGTTTTCCAGAGAGTAGTCCAAGAGACAGAGGTGCATTTACAGAAAACGGGGCCCTAGGCGCAAACATTTTTGGGGGCCTAAGTGCCTGAGACTCTGGTAGTGTTCAGCCTATCATTTGGAAAAACCAGCGAAGTTGAACTTAAAGCCGTTTTTGTTAGTGTAATTATGCTTATAGAAGCTATTTTCAAGGAATTTGAAGTTATGTGATTTCGGCCTAATGATTTTAGTAAAAAAAAGCTAAAATATTTATAAGTGTACAGTACTCGTTTGTTGCAATGCAATGCAGAAAAGCTACAATATATAATATAGAAATGCTTGGAAAAATTAATTCTTTGAAATTGAACCGGTGTTAGAGCGACATCTTCTTCTTTGGTTCTCTGCCCTTAGGCAGGTTCGTATGTCCAACGGCGCCATTCCTCTCGATGTTGAGCTTCTGCTTTCATCTGTCTGTAGCCGTCCCTCTTTATTGTCCAGTCTAAGAACATCATTCTTGGCCTTCCTCGAGTCTTTTTCCCCTCCATTCTACCTTCGATGATATTTCTCAACAGAGAATCCCCTCTCATTATATGGCCAATCCATCTTCTTTGGCGCTCTCTGATTGTCCTCATCATGGATCCCTCCTCTCCCACTATTTCCAGTACTTCGTCATTTGTCTTGTGCTCTGTCCAGCTGATTCTCTCCATTCTACGCCATATCCACATTTCGAAGGCTTCTATCCTTTTGATGTCCTCCCTCTTATAGTCCACGTTTCAGATCCGTATAGGACCACACTCCATACCAGCGTCTTAACCATTCGCTTCTTCAGATTCCTATTTAATTTTCCTCTCAAGAGCTCCTTTCTTTTTATAGAATGCATCTTTTCCCATGGCTATTCTTCTTTTTATCTCCGCATGGAACTTCACATCCCTCGTGACCATACTTCCTAGATAACAGAATCTCTCAACTTGTTCAATGACCACTTCATTTACAGTTATTCTAACTTCTTTTCTTCTCTTTTGCTTATCCTCATGACCTTTGTCTTCTTGGTATTTATTTTCATTTCGTATTCTGTTGAGATCATATTCAGGCGATCCATCATTCTCTGTAGTCCTTCTTGGCTTCTTGCTAACATTGCCTGATCATCCGCAAATCTCAGCGCTTTCACCAACCTACCCGCAACCTTTATTCCCTCGTTAGGGAATAAATAAGAGCGACATAATAATAATAATAATAATAATAATAATAATAATAATAATAATAATAATAATAATAATAATAATAATAATAATAATAATAATAATAATAATAATAATAATAATAATAATAATAATAATAATAATAATAATAATATGTATTCTTTAATTAAGCGCCTGCAAACTCACTGCGCTGTACATGTACATGTCATGCGATAAACCTTAACTACTAACATAACATATTGGCCTATGTAGGCCTACGAGTAACAAATGCATCAAGTTAGTCTTTGTCTTCTTAGCTCACTTATCGCATGCTCACGCTTCTTTCGTTTTGCAAATCCAGATTCATAGCAAGGTTCGTTTCATTGCGTCAAATTTTAATCGATATTTATTATTATAACAAATTTTAATTATTTTTACGGGTTAACAATACTAATTAAAGTTTTAAGTACTTTTAAAGACTAAAAATTAAGCACTCATCAGACTAAACCTTTCAACAAGTAAACTGCAGCAAACGGCCGTTGCGGATTCTTGCTAACAAGTTTCATACGTTAGTTTGCACAAAGTCAAAATGAATTATTAGCCAAGGTGAAGAAAACAATTATAAATTACAATAATATACTTTATGTGAATGCTAAACTGTAAAAATAGAAAATAGGTTATATATAAAATAATTCAAAAATATCATTTTTCATAATTAAAAATAATTATTTTTATCCGTTTGGGGGCCCCCTTAGATTTGGGGGCCCTAGGCGCGCGCCTATAGTGCGCCTACAGGTAAACGCGCCTCTGCCAAGAGATGTCCGAGTCCGACTTCCAGAAGGCCAAATCAAATCAGAGGGGATTTTCCAAAGAGTAGTCCAAAGGAGTTCCAAGTCCAATTTCCAGGGGTCCAGATCAAGAGAGGAGGCAGAGCAGCTGTCAAGGCATGTTTCGTTTTGGGCGAGAATAAGTGGAAGGGGGAGGATCAGATGAGTCAGGGTAGGGAGTACTTGAAAAGGTGAGACTTCCATTTTGAGTGGAAAGCCGGGGGGTTATAGATAGAGGAACATGAGGAGGAGGATAGACAACAGTTTGCAATGATGATGGCGGAACGGAGAATCTGCGGAATTCAGGGAGGAGATCATTCCAGAGGCGTTGTGCTGTGTTGCATATGGCTCGGTTGGAGAACTTGGGATGAGTAGTGACTCCTGGACGAGAAAGACTGAGATAGGAGGATCGGGTGGAGCGGGTTTCCTTGATGGTGAAGAGATCACCGAGGTACTCGGGCTGGGAATATTGTAGATGGTTGTAGGCAGTGTTGGGTAAACTCATACAAGAAATGAGTTTAAATCAAAACTCAACTCATGCACCTCAAAATGAGTTTAAACTCAAACTCAACTCATCCTAAGTGAAATGAGTTAACTCAAACTCAGTTGTTAAATGAGTTAACTCATAAACTCACACGTTTCATACTACCACGTTCTAATCGAGCAACAATTTTTCCATCACGCCTACTTGTAACAGAAAAATATTTTCCATCAAGAATACACGGTACTTCAGCCATGTTGTTCTTAACTGTTCACAATATACAAAATATGCAGTGCTTAAATACTGTCCGGTAGCAGTGTTTATGAGCCTCCCTGCCGTCACGACTCACCAGTATGGAAAGCCGACGATATAAAAAAAGGCTTGTTTCAACATAATATGTGCCGAGTGCCGAAGAGTGAGTTGAGTTTAAAATAATTGACAGTTATAACTCAAACTCACAGAAAATATGAGTTAACTCAAACTCATAACTCACACTCTTTAAGGTGAGTTAACTCAAACTCATAAATCACAGCAAGTGAGTTAACTCGTGAGTTTAAACTCATATGAGTTAACTCATACCCAACACTGGTTGTAGGTTAGTGATAGGACTTTGAAGTGAATTCGCTCTGGGATTTTTAGAAAATGGAGTGACTTTGAAGTGAATTCGCTTTGGAATTGTTAGCCAATGGAGTGAGTTGAGGATGGGATATGATGGTGTTTGGGCGTTCTAGTGACAGCTCTGGCACGTGAGTTTTGAATAAGTTGGAGACGCTTGATCTTGGATTTTCTTGGTTATTGCCTCACCTCCTGCCCTAATAACTTCTCCCGTGATGTGATCTGTTCCAGGCGCCTTGTTGTCTTTTAACTTGTTTATGGCTGCTTCCACCTCTGCCATGAGGATATCGTCTTCTTCATCTTCCTTCGCTGGTGGGGGCTATCTCCTCAAGATCCTTGATGACATCGTCGCTGTTCTCCGTTGCTTGGTACAGTTCGCTGCAGTATTCCGTCCATCTCTTTTTTATTTCCTCTTTGTCCTGCAGGATCTTCCCATCCTTATCCGCTATTGCCGTTTGTCTTGGCTTCCATGGTCTACTTATCTTCTTTATGAGTTGGTAAGTTTGCCTGCATCTGTTGTTCGCTGCTGATTCTTCTATGGCTGTGTGCTGTTCCCGCAGCCAGTTTTCTTTAACCTTTCTTGCCGCTTTCCTGACCTTGTTGCATTGGCATCTGTATTCAGCAGCTTTCTTATCCGAATCTAATCGTCTCTGCTTCATTTGCGCTTTTGTCTCGCCAGATCCAGTGTGTGATTGGAGATCCATGGTTTGTTGCGTCTGCAGACTGTTGGCACTGTGGCCTCCATAGCTTGTTGAATGGCCCTGCTGAGGTTGCTAACCTTTTTGTTCAAATCGTTCGCTTCTCCTTCTTCGTCTTGAGTGGTAAGCCTCGTCTCTAGCTCCCTGTAGTAGGCCTCCTGTATCTCCTTTGTTTTGAGTGCCTCCATGGCCAATTGCTGCTCGAATTTCTTTCGTTCTCTTGTTTGTTTTAGTCTTGTTTGTTTTAGTCTTGTCTCTAATTTCGCCAATACTAAGCTGTGGTCTGATGATATGTCAGCTCCCTGAGAGGTCCTGCAGTTCCATATCGCTGATTTCCATCTTCTTTCCACCAGTATTAGATCTATTATGTTTGTGTGTTTCCCATCTGAGGCCAGCCATGTCCATTTCCTGCTGTCCCTTTGTTGGAACCTTGTACTTGTACATGTTATCTTCTTCTTCTTCTTCTATGTTTCTCTTCCGTCAGGCCGGGGCCGACGATGAGTCATCAACTTGACGTCTCCAGGTTTCTCTGTTCCTGATTTTTTCTATTGCCTCTCTCATATTCATGTTTATTTTCTCCAGATCCTCTCGTATGTTATCCATCCATGTTTTTTGCTGTCTTCCTCGACTTCTGTCTCCCTCCACGTATCCGTGCAGTGCCGCAGCGGCAGTCTGGAAATGTACATGTTATGTTTGGTAGCAAATTCGAGGAGTCTCTCGCCTCTCTCGTTCCTTTCACCGTGTCCGTATCTTCCCATAGCCATTTCCCAGCTTTTGTTGTCTTTCCCCACCTTCGCATTCCAGTCTCCCATAATTATTTTTATATCTTTTTTCGGTATTTCGTCTATCGTCTTCTCGAGGCTGTCGTAGAAATCTTCTATGCATTCCTCCGTACTATCTGCTGTAGGCGCGTATATTTGGGTCACTGCGATGTTATGTGGTGCTCCTCGAAATCTTGCTGTAATGATTCGTGCATTCACTGGGTTGTATTCAAGCAGTGCATCCTTGGCCCTTCTGCTGAGCAGAAAGCCCATTCCTTTGTAGTGTCCTTCCTCTTCGCCAGTCCATATGACCACCCCTCCGTTCAACTCTCCCGCTCCTGTCCATCTCATCTCCGCCATTCCTAGTAGGCCTATGTCACATTTTTAAGGTTCGATTTCTTTCCTTAGAAGCTCCAGTTTCCCGCTGCTATTGAGCGTTTGTACATTCCATGTGCCAATTTTCAGGGTTTTCTTGGCCACCCTTAGCGTTCCGGTAACCAATTTTTCGACCTTGCCCCGGTTACGCGACTGGGGACGCGGACCATTTTCATCCGGGCGACGTGCGGGCCGACATCCTTTCCTCTGTTTGTGTGTCAACATGCGATTGATTTCTGTCGTGTTTGGTTTTACGATCGAGAGATACCAAATCTTTACTTCCTGCTAATTAGTTGAGTCGATTAATATTTTTGTGCTAACAATCCTCTACCATATGAAGGTCATAATAAATTTCACGTCATAGGACGGGGAAACATCTAGTATGTAATAATGAAATGCGGGTGTTTTATGCAAGGCACGTGACATTGTTTTATGTATAGCACAAAACGGAATATACATTGACGTCGTTATATTGCCCAGTGACTGGCGGTGTGCAAGAGGGTGCACTCTCACTTTCATATAAATAAATCGGGAATAAAATCGGGAATACAACACATATTGACGACGAGGATACGAACTTAAATTTATAATGTATTCGAAAATAAAAGATTTCGACGCAACAGTGGAGACTTGGAAACATTTTTTAAATGCGTTAAGTTTTATTTCGTTGAAAAGGAAATAGATAAGTCTGAAACAGGCGTTTTGAAACGTTTTAGAACAATGGCGATTGGCATATTTAACAGATATTGTGACATTCATGCTGGAAGGGGAGAACGAACATTTTGAGAAAATAAAGAAGAGAAATGAAGCCATAGCTAATCATCGACCTTTGAAAATTGCTGAACGCTTTCTCCTTTTATACAAGACGGCAACAGCGAGGAGAGACGATGGCAGGTAGGTTCCAAGGTCTGGCGTCGGCAAAACGACCAACTTATCACGCGTGTGAAAGATCATTAAAAATTGGCTTAAGTAATCTTTGTTTTCTTGTGCAGGATACAATGATTATCCCTAGAGTAATGTCAATAATCATCTTATATTTCTTACCAGAAGCTTTAGGTGAATTTTTTGATGATCCTGATTCTTCGCCGTTATGTCCGTCTTCCACATCCTGCGTTACGCTGCAGCCGTGCGAGATTGGAACGGGTTCAATAAGTCTATCTGTTTGCGAGGGCTCCTCGTCTTCACCCCTGTCTTTACATCGATTATACAAATACTTGGTAATGAAATACGGATAAGAAATCGCACACAAGTGAGTTGCTATCTACATTGAATTATATCCCGTGATCGATTGAGTCGAGCTGCTACGATCGACTTGGCTCGGCCGACGATCGACTCGATTGACTTTGTCGACTAGTCGACCTCTCGTCGACTCGATCGACTTGCCAAATAAGCGGGTCGACTTCGTCGACTTTATCGACTTGGACTGCATCTCTTGGCCAGGGGCCCGGAAGCCATGACGCCAAAGGTGCCGATGATCACGCAAGTTTTTTGTTCTGTGACGCCGAGGCAGGAGGATGCTCACACAACTTTTGGCTGAGGCTTTTTACTTGATGCTTGCTAAAGTAGTTCTTGACTTATTGTGCTACAGACGCTTTTCATTTTATGAATATGTAGTATAATAAACTTGTCCACTGATTGTAAAAAAATGACAAAATAATCATATTGGTTTTTATCGGATGCAGGGCCGGATTAACCACTCGGGGGCCCTATGCTAATTATACACGGGGGCCCTTTTCGTGTTGAGCATGGAATTATGGGGACATGACAATCAACGTGTAGTAAAGCAGGGTCAATTTGTTGTGCTACTCAAATTAGTAGTCAATGCATTTTCTTAGTTGACGTTTGCCAAGAAAAAAAACATCTCCATTAAACTGGCGATTTTGCTCCTTGCACAAAGTTGACACTGCTTTACAATGTCGTTGTGACGCAGGGTAATCATTGGACTCGTTTCTTGAGGTTTCTGATCCATTTTCGAGTCGATACTCAATAGTGAAAGCTGCAATAGTACTGGCAGCCACTCATCAGTCGAGTGACAAAGGAGTTTTGTAACCTTTGAGACTCGTTTTCAGACGGACGTGTTACAATTGTTTAATTAAGTTCAGTATTGTGAGTCCCACATCTTTGAGCATGACCATCTGTGGGCATATGTGCGGTGTCATGCGTGTAGTCACAACTCACAGTTAGTAGCAATAGGAGTGGAGCATCCCTATATATTTTGACGTCGACCCAAGAGTATCAAGCAAATCCATTGGCTGTGTCCTATTTATCGCTGCCTTTTACTTTGGCTCGTGCAAGAAATACATACAAACACAGCGGTGAAGCACACATTCTCAGTCTTTTCTTTAGCAAGTTGGCGTTTCTTAATTAGCATCGGAAAGCAGAAAGGTTCTAGGCATCGTAGGCCTATACGTTTACAAACATTAAAGCTAAAACTTAAATCCAGGGAACGTATCGCGTAACGTAAAAGCAATGCCAGTATAGATATTGACAGAGAGAAGTTGAGTCAAAAGAATCGCATGTACACAGCTGTTGGTTACATGGTTGACACTTCAAATTTGCAATTTGCCTAGTGCAAATTCTTGCTTAAACTGAATCTAAGAGATAATAATTATTAACCAATAATTTGGTTAGTAAATTCTGCGTTTGTCTTATAGCATCCCGACTCCGGTCGGGGGGGGGGCATGCTAAAGCATATTGAGCATACTGGTTAATCCGGCCCTGATCGGATGTAATGTATAATTCTAGCCATCTTAGGCCTGTACTTGGCTGAAGTTAGCTCACGGAACTTTTAAACACTTCCCGGGCCACTGCTTTTGGCCAAAATTGCTGACGACTGTTGTATTCTTATATTCCAGTACCTAAAATAATTAGTAATAAATTTCAATTGCACACTCTTCCTCAAACTGTAAAACTGTAATTGAACTGGTATGTACAATTTAAGGTATTATAATGATGTCGGGTGTGGTTGACTTGAGCTACTCTGTAAAACATTCATACTGCACACTCCAGGCAAGTCATCTGCACACTGGACAATGTCAGCTGCACTGTGTGTCAGAAGACACGCGATTTTAATCCCTGTTATGTTCATGTGACTATTAGGCCACGCTGTCGCAGTTGACTCGATCAGCTAGCCTACATAAATTAGCACAAGTTCCACACATAAGACGGCAGTACATGACTGCAGTGTCTAGTTAATGGTTATTGTAAGGAACTTCATGCTGCTTAAGATTACGGAAGTTGGTGAGTGTATATAGTAGTCTGTAGTGTAGTGCATAGATTAAGCATTCAGTTCCGTCTTAGCATAAGACATTCGAATGTCTTGAGATCGTTGTTACTGACGACAGATCTTAAATTTCCTGAAAAGCGCATTGTTTAACGCATCTTAATCTGTCCATTTCACCGTAAAACTGCGAAAAAGTATCTGCAGCTTCCACTATACGAAATCACTAAAAGGCTCATAATTTGCACTGACCTTTAGAGAGTGACACGGGGACAGAAAAGTGTCCCCATTCCCACCCCGAATTTGTATTTTAAACCCCATCCCATCCCGTCCCCGCAGGACCATGTCCCCATCCCCTCACCATACCCGCAACCTTCATCTCCATCCCCTCACCATTCCCGCATAATGGATTTTCATCCCCGCAACGTCCCCGCGTCTTAAAAGTAAGAAATATACCTCGTAATATTATAATTGATAGCATATTGAAATTCATGAAATTGACAAAACTAAATATTCTGCACCTCATCTTGTTTGTTGTGTAATCCGTGAATGAATAGAAGATCATTTATAGTGTTATAACTCAGTTGAAAATAAATGAATAAATGAAATTTATGAACTCTGTAACCATTACCGCGGTATTACCGCAGCTTCCATACCCATCCCCGCGGTATTACCGTCCAGTGTTTCTCCATTACCGTACTCTTAGCGCAATTTTTTTTAAATCTACCCCACTTCCGCGGGATTCCCGCGGTTACCGCGGAATTACCGCGGTAACCGTTACCGTGTCACTCTCTACTGAACTTCAAATTAGGTTAATACGGTATAGTTGTGCGTTTACAAAGAATTACGTCATCACATCATGTGGGACATTTTGTGACCAATCCACAAAAATACTAAGAAAATATTTCATAGTCGAGTCAAGTCGAGGAAACGACGATCAACTCGACTTGGCAAAACACACGATCGACTCGACTTGCAATCGATCGAGTCGAAGATTTTTCGACTTGATCGACTGACTCGATCGATCACGGGGTATACGTTGAATGTGTTGTTATTACTCGAAGCAGTCACAAGTTATCCTTCAGATCATTAGAAATTTACTTTAACAATATCAATATTCTATTTAACGCATATGCAATAATCTTGCATTCCTTACCAGAAGCTTTAGGCAAACTTTCGGATGGTTTTGATTCTTCACCGTTGTGTCCGCCTTCTACATCTTTCGTACTTTCTGAGTTTTCATTGACTTTAAGGCACTTTGTTTTACGCAACCATTTGCATAGGTTCTTAATAATCAGGTAGGGATAGGCAATCACACACAAGGGACGAGGAATCATCGAATGGTCACAGAACTCGCTGATGAGTCGATATCGCTGCATCTTTGAAACTTGTTTCTGCTTATCGTTTATAATCGTAAATGTGGCGCTAAAATATTAACATATTTTGTTTTACTTGGCATTTGAATTACGGCTTTATAGCTTGTCAAAATATGCATTTAAGTTGAGAAATAATAGAAATTCGAAAACTTCGTAAAATTTAACAGCCACAAAGGTTACTGCTGAGAGACACCGAATGAGAGCCAAGTTTGTACAGAATGTAAAGGAAGCCAGTAATTGCCAAAACTTGCAGATATGCAGCGAATCATTCAAACGAATTATAAATTGAAGAAATAACTGAAGAAAGGATTAAGTTAAATGAAATGAAATAATTAATTAAAAAAATCGAGTATTATCCTAATATACAACCATTAGCAATATGCAAAACGTTCAGAAACGTCAGCATATCTAGAAATGTGAGTATATCAAAGCGTATGAAATGAACCAATCAAAAGAAGAAAGATGTCATACTTTGGGCACATAATGAGGAAACAGGGAGATTGCTTAGAGAAAGAAATTATGCAGGGAACGGTACCGGGAACAAGAACAAGAGGAAGACCAAGGAAGAGGTGGGTGGACAACATTGGCGAATGGTTGGGATTATCAACAGAGAGGTTGCTGCGAGTAGCCGAGGACAGGAAAGGATGGAGAAGAATCGTCTACAATGCGACCAACCCTCGTATCGAGGACGGTTAAGGAGAGAGAGAGAGAGAGAGAGAGAGAGAGAGAGAGAGAGAGAGAGAGAGAGAGAGAGAGAGAGAGAGAGAGAGAGAGAGAGAGAGAGAGATGAAATGAAACTGAAGCATTCACATACTTGAACATGGCAATGAGCACATTCAGCAGCATTATGCATGTTATTAAGGAATAGAGAGCTAGTATAACGGAAACAATCCAGTTGTTCGCAGGACACCGATTTTCTTTGCACGACTCGTAGTCAATATCGTCATTGAATACTGTACTTGAACAATATTCGGCTGTGATATTTGCGTCGGGATTATCCTTTTTGCAATTTAAACCTACAATACTCAAAAACTATCATCTTGTAGATCACATTTAAAATTCACGTAGGCCTAGTTATGAACTTATGACATATATTTATTACATTTAAGGCAGCAATTTAACTCTTTCTAAATCTGGTGAAGCTTTCCTTTTCTTTCACGAATTGTGTCTTCTCGATTTTTTTTAATCTCACGGCGATTAATTGTAGGGCCTACAGCATGAAATAATTTTACTCCCACAGGTCTGAGTCCTATGGAGAATCAGAATCTATTAGGAATCTAGTTTTGTGTTTTTCCTTTTATTGCATTCGATTGCCACAATAGCCGTCGTAATAGTTGCATTTTTCCTCCTCAGGGATAGAGAACAGTAAGACAACAATTCCGCATTGCCTTAAGTCTGAAAAGTTTGATAAAAATCAGAGCTATTCTAATTACTCTAAAGCTAAAACTAATTGCAATAGAACCCGACTAAAATTTCTAAAGGCCTCTTACACAGTTCAAAAGTCACATTAAAGGTGGACAGCAGGAACCATTAAGAATCCTAATCTCACTGAAAGAAGTAAGTTTCAGTTTTGATCAAAAGATATCCTCGGCAACATAGTACCGGAAGGAGAAATCAGCAACTGTGACTGAAAACGGGCCAAAAACAAGATGTGTACGAAGCGCAAAAGCTGTCTAGAAAATGTTAACCGAAGAACGAATCGCGCTTAGCACAACACGGAACAATTCTGTCTCGCTAGTTGATTGTTTGAACCTTAGAAGTCGAATATAATTTACCTGATGCATCTTCACGGTTGAAATTTTGGATGACAGACCACCATGCGTCGTAGAAGACATTCTTAAGAAGTACAGCATTCAGTGGTTGATTTGGATACAGGATGACGTTCGAAACAACACCGTATGCTGATACGAAGACACCCAATATCAGCATAAAACCGACGAGATCTGCAACCTACAATGTTGCCACGATATTCAAGAAAAATACGCACATCAGTAACAATATTTAGCGTGTTGATGCCAGATGTCCACTGGTTAAATTGGCAACTGCCATTCTTTATTGTTAATGTTTGAGGAATAACTTCTAATTTAGTCGGTGGACATAGAACCAACACGCTAATTATTCTTGCAAATGGTGGTAGTGTTGTCGTTTATTTGTTATACGTTTGCTTTTCTGTTTGTATTTCAACATATCACGAGTTTCTTAGTGTTAGAAGATTAACTTCCAATTTGACCGGTGGACATCTGGTATCAAAGCGCTAAATATTGTTACTAATGTGTGTATTTTTCTTATTTTACGTTTGCTTTTCTATTTGTATTTGAATCTTATCGGCAGCTGTCTCAACAACTGTCACATTGTTATAACACCTTTAGCTAACATTTCTTTAATCGACAATCGGTGGATATTGCCGCCATTCTCAGTTTAGAGCATGTGATATATTTTTAATATTTTCTTAGTTGAGTGCACTGTTGTATCGCAATTCTAATCTCGAAATTTCTACAGCGCCCAAAAAGCGAAGTCGGGGGAACCAACTTATTCACAAGAGCGCTTAGTCAAAACATTATGGATAGACAGTTCCAGGTTATCCAAAGAGACCAGGCAGGCAGTCTGCTGCTAAGGTGGATAGTGCTTAGAGCTGAAACGGCGACGAAGGGGAAGAAAAGGAATCAGGATAGCATTAGTAAAATAGCAGTGTTTTCAGTTTTGAGTAAAGGGCAGATAAGTGTTAGGGCGGAAGAGGAGCGGGTTGAGTTAAGGGGCTAGACCGTGAAAAGCTGAGGTAGGTAGGAGGGCTGAGAGGTGAAGTGTATTGTTAGAGAGTGATATGAGTTTATATTGTATTCTTTCCGGTATTTTAAGCCAGTTGAGTGATGTGAGGATTTTTCTGATTCTTCACTGAACTGTAATAAACGAGACTTTGACGTCTTCAAAGTTTATTTAAACAAACTAACAAGAGAAATCAAATGTCCGTTCATTGTACGCTAATATACTATAAACATTTAATAATTATACTTATATGCACTCAGTCCGTCGAGAACTTAACAGCCGGCCTTCGTTTTCTGTCCGTTGAGAGCTTAACATCGACTGACTAAATTTCCTTATGTCTCAACAGCACCAGACTTCCGGTGAAACCCATTCAGCCATTGGTCACAGTCAAACCAAAGACCAATTTGGCGCGCTCTCGTATACGCCTAATTGCAGGTGCACAGGGTCTAACCGCTTATTAAGGGCCCAACCAATACCAATACTAAGCGCAATTCGTCACAAGTGATATTAGGACAGGATTAAGATGGTGGTGTTTGGGAGTAATCTACTTGGAGACGGTTTATTTGGGTGTTGTCTATGTTCAGGGACAGCGAATTGCAGTAGTCTAATTGAGCGTGAACTACAGATTGTAGATGCAGTTTTGATATGCAGCATGGGGCGATTTCTGCGACAGTCACGAATATGCATGAAACAAGAGAGGGAAATTGTTGTTTGAACCATCTATTAGCTACTCACGAGTTGACGCATCATGTAAATCTTGGGACCAAGAGTGTCGTACAATGATAGAAACTGGAGCATTCGGCAGAAGAAGATCAACAGACTAAATGCCAGAACGATCCGAGCCACGTATAGACAATCAGGACAAATCGTAGGACTGCCGTGGTAAATCATGCGTAGTATGAACCCAATGATGTAAAGGGTCAGGAATCCAATATCGCAATAATTCCATTCGTTGATCCAGTATTCATATTTGTCAACTATGGACTGAAATGAAAAAGCAAGTTAAGCAAATGTTGAAAAACAATGTTTAAACGGTGTTTATTCCAAGAGTTACTGTAATAACACGACAGACTTGTAAAATCTTTCACAGACACGAAATTAATGCAGTCTTAATCGCTATCATAATCTCCTCATTTTTGATTCGCTCTCGAATCGTATGCAGATTTCCTTAACCTCCTCATTTCAGTGTGCACACCGCAAGTTTCAATTAACAGAATCTGCACTTGTTGCTGTTCATAATGGCATCGTACTCCATAAGGGTTAGGCGATAGCACTTGTTCTTCTTGACTTGTCTGCTGCTTTCGATCATGTGGACCATTCTTTTCTTTTGATCGTCTGCAACACTGGTTTGTTTTTTTATGGTTCTACACTGAATAGTTTAGTATCATACCTTAGTCCACGCATCCAATCAATATATTTATATAATTATTCAACTAGTTTTTTGTTGACATGTGGTGTTCCGCAGGTCCTCTTTTGCTCACATTACACGCAGCACCACTAGGGACCCTGTATATTTTCGGTTTTACTTTTGCGTGTTTGTCTTATAATATTTAGATTAGCCAATGATACTTTTTAAAAATTCTCAACTTTTCTTGGATTATGCTAGTCACATGTACTGTGTCCTTAACTGTTGCCTCAACTGTATCGTACAATATTTCAATATAAATTAATCAGATGTCACGATGAGGGATAATTGGGCTGTTTCTTACTTGTCAACAAATTCTTCAGTTGGCTGGGACTGCGGCAGAGCTGGCGGTAGCTACGAATTATGTCAACTATAATGTAGTCCACTTTTTGAAACACACGATTTTGTTCTTCTGTCCTTTGAAAGCCTCACTCTGATTAA
This sequence comes from Allolobophora icterica, assembly GCA_963556255.1. Classification (NCBI taxonomy): domain Eukaryota; kingdom Metazoa; phylum Annelida; class Clitellata; order Crassiclitellata; family Lumbricidae; genus Allolobophora; species Allolobophora icterica. The sequence continues at coordinate 15,028,867 of OY744603.1, read as the reverse complement.
TTCTCCTGCTCTTATTGCTGATAGGCCTATAGGACTCCGACTCAGCGTAACTCACATTTTAGGGGATGCCCTCAACATGACGATCTGCTTCAATGCCTCTATCCATTTCAAATCTTCTGCTTTTCGCAGAGCATGCCCTCTACCAGAACCAGATGTCATTTGCAAGTTTTTGGCAATCTCTGTCTGCTGAGGCATTGCTCTTATATCGATAAAAAAAATAGTAATTTCTTTTCGTACTTATTTACTATTAATAACTAAATGTTAAGAGTAAATACACGTCTTAATAATTATTGTTATCCTTCATTGTCGTAATTCCCATCGCCGTCATATTTACATTAGAATCAACGTGATTTGAATGCATTGGTTGCCTACCTGTCTAACTTCTTCTATGAGCAGAATGAATGTCCAAATGATGAGAACAATTTCCGATGGACTTATATTAGCCCGAAAGTTAGTGAGCAACACAATGGAAAAGAGTGTCAAATAGGCAAGGTAGGAAATCTAAAATGTAGTACGTCATAGTTCATTTGATATAAAAAAGTGAAAATCAATATAATAGAATATTGTTTACTAAACCAATTGCGAACCGCATTTTGGTGCACATAAACATATCAAAACATTCTCACATTCACAGCCGTGCAAAAGAGGCAGTGAGCAAACGGGATGTTTATATATAAACATGTTACAGCATGTAGACTTATATGCCAAGTTATGAAAACAACATCCTAGTGAAGAAAGCTTTCGTCATGAGAGTGTCAGCTGAAGGAAGGGAACGGTCATGGGCTGGGATCGCAGTGCATATCCGGTAACCTTAACAGGCGAAAGACTATAATAAATACCCCCTCCCGAACTCAATATCTGCAGCCTGTTCGGTAAAATGTCATTTCTGGCAATTACATCAGGTTGGCCAGTTTATGCCAAAGAAAATTGTCAGATGCTAGAGCGAGCAAATTCTGTAATAATTTACCTGAGGATACGCGAATGAAGTAATAGTTAATGTTTAACTAAGGGAATCATTTTGTTAGTAACCAAATACACAACTACACTGATTTTTAGTGTAGGCCTACATAGCGCTTTATGGGACATCACAATAACGCTGCACATACATGTATGTCTATGTAACTGCTTTAACACTTTATCGACGAGGGTGCACTGAAAGTGACTGGGAAAACAATGCAGCTCATCGCTAAAATGTTAAACACATGCGTTTCACGGCTTTATAAAATGTTTCCTGAAGAGAGTCCGATGCAAAACCTTACTGCGGGCGATGCTCCAAGATTAAAGTTTAGGACAGGCGAAGGCATGATGGCTTGACTTGATGTTGGCATAGTATGTTAGTATTTAGCAATATAACTGAAAAGACAACATCTAAAAAAGCGTTTAGCAAAATGAACAGATAAATGAGATCACGTACCAATGCGTATGAAAATTTCACAAGTGGAGTTTGTACGAAATTTTTACATTTCCGGAAATAGCTGTTCACAGCTCTGAAACGTAAATGTTACAGATATTGCAAATCCATAATCTGTCGGCATCAAGATTTGCTTAGTATTTAGTATAATTTACAGTCTTTGTTCGGTCTGCACACCGGGCATGGCAGCTTCTCTCTTTTCCTTCCATTGGAAGTCTTCTTACCTCATCAGATGACACCTCAAGGTATTGAAGATCATCGCCAATGGTCTATGCCAATTCTTTCTTAAGTCTTCTTTGTTCACATCAAGGAGACAATTGTCTGGCTCTTCTATCTTTGTTCAATGTTCATACGAACCACATGTCTCAACCATAACAGTCTTGGCTTTCTGGGGATATACTATGTTTCCTATTGTCCTTTCCTCCACGTATATCTTAATATATTCTGTCGAGACACTTGTCAGGCCAATGGGGCATCGAAAATGTGTATAACGAGATAACGTAAGCCTATCAAAAGCACAAGTAGGAAATTGTGCGTGTTACAAATAGCGTATGGTTCAGCTATCTTCCATGTTATCTTGAAATCTATCAAGAAATTTTATGACAAAGTCAGTCATATATTCGCGAGATAAGTAAAGTCCAATGCAAGGAATCATTTAAAGTCCTATGGTCCAAAATAACCAAATACGGCATGAAGTCTGTGTTAAAAATTGCAAATTACGGAGCTAACAGTTTCAAGAGAAGTACGGTAAGGCCGCTCGTTATCATATTATAACCAACCTGAGGAATTTGACATAGGAAATAAACGCTATTGTAACTGATCTATTAATGTTAGATTATTGGCATAAAAATACGCAAGTTAATTATCTAATTTAATCCCTTAATTATCGCGGTTGTCATAATGCCAAAGGCATGAATCGATTGCAGTTACAAGCGAAATTGTAATTAAAACTCAAAATCCGTTGGAGAAACCTTGTTGAATTCCGAAATGTAAGAGAATACATAAGCCATGCTACGGAGGGTAAGCCAGCTGAAAGACGTGAATTTTTAGGTTAGACCTTTCACCTGATTGACATGAGAAATGGCAGCGAGTAGAAGTTGGCAGCGAATTCCAAAGCTTTCGACTAGCTACCCATCACTGTTCTGGTACGAGACAGGCACAATTTCTAATGATCGTGTGCAACATTTGTTAGTATAAGGGGTGCACGTGAAACAGAAACATACCGGTTTATTTATATGTAGAACTTATGAACTAAGGAACAGATTTTAAATGGACTCTTCGCTCATCGGGAATCCATTATAACGAGTGCAATATGAGTATGATAAGCTTATAGTTAAGGGTGTTTGCTGTGGCTCTGGCTACACACGTTTGAACTATCTGTAGTTTGTGTAAATCTCTCAGAGGTAATAAATGAGAATTGAGTTACAAATGAAAGTGACTTGACTTGCATGTGGTCTGAAAATGGTCAGAAAAAACATTACGGAGTTTAAAAATTATACACAGACAGGTACATTGATTGTGATCAAAGAGCAGATAACCGAGTTGAGCCGACTTAAGCCAGTAAAATTTGGCAGAGCTGCTGACTTGTGTCCAGTGGAAGGATTTGGTCTTATATGTGTAATGATAGAATGCTTCTCTTCTTCTTTCTTCTCTTCCATCAGTTTCCCGACGATGAGGCTCTTATGAAGTTTCTCCATAGTGTTCTGTCTCTGACAGTTTCGCGCACCATGGTTAAGTCCGTGCCTTTGCTCTTCAAGTCTTCCTTGACATTGTCCATCCACGTTTTTGATAGAATGCAAATTTGGTAAAATGAAGTGGCTAAAACTGGCTCCATTTGGCAGCAAATGCTCTAAAATGTGCTGTCGGCTGGGGCTCCACCCAGACCTCGCTAGGGGAGCTAGCGACGCTCCCAGACCCGTAGTCGTAACCAACTTTGTCCCAGGAGTCAAAATCTCTTAAAATACGTACTGGGCCAAAGTCAAGACATGTACCAGAAACAACATACTTTCCAGCAAACGCTGGTCGAAAAGGGGGTCAGCTGTTTACAAAGCTACTGAGTGTAGGCCTAACTATGGATAATTAGGAGGATTGCAAGACTATAATGACTATAACGCGCTTCGTATACGAGTACTGATATCCTACATGTAGCTGGAAGTTGATGCGCTCAGATACAGGTAGCCAGTGTAGATAACAAAAGCAGGTGTGACAATATAGATTAAATTTTATAATTTTAAATAAATGATTGGCAACTGAGGCATAATTAGGTCATTTATTTCTACAACAACATTCCAATTTCACGTGACGAGCGCAGCTTGTGCAGGAGCCCTACGAAGTGGCGAAACACCATTAAGACGAGGCAAATTATTTTTTACTTGGTAGGGCCTAAAATTTTAAATTAATCATTGCTATTATGTGGTTATAAATTCTAGAAGATATTGCCAATTTCAAGTGACGCGACCTGCTTGTGCAGCACGTAGTGGCGAAACGCTATAAAGCCGAGGAAATTCAATTTTGACTCCAATAATTTAAAACTGGGACTGCAATAATTTAATACTAAAGCATTGTACGGTTATTTATTTCTACAACAAAATTTGGCCAATTTCACTTTACGAGACAAGCTCTTGCAGTAGACCTACGTAATGGTGAAATATGATGAAGCCGAGGCAATTTAATTTTGACTGCAATTTAGATTAACTTTCTAATTTTAAATAGGGTGACCACATGTCCCAGATTGACCGGAACAGTCCAGGATTTTGAAAAAAGTCCTGCGTCCCAGACACAGCCTTTCCTCGACAATGAAACGTCCAGGGATGATTGTTTTCTATAATTAAATATGTCGAATTTGCTATTTTAAGTTTCCAATAATTATAGAGTAAAGAGAAGGAGAGGACGACCGCGACAGATGATGCTGGGATGGATGATGACCGAAAGATACAGCGGACTGAAGAGAAGAGCACAGCGAAGAGAGGAATGGCGTCATTGGAAGTGGAAACCTGCCGAAGGGCAGAGAACTTAAAGTAGAATAATTGCGTACTTATAGCGCTCTTCTCAGTGAGCCCAGCTTCTAATTGAATTTAACTTCGATTGGAAGTTCTGTGGTGTCTCGGAATGGCAGAAAGAAATGTGGTCACCCTAATTTTAAATGAATGATTAGCAAATGAGACATTACTCGGTTATTAATTTCTGCAACAAATTGCGCATTTCACTTGACGCTTTCTGTTTGTGTAGAGCGTGATGGGGGAACTCACCCGATAGTTCAAATAACTAAATTTTGACTAGCTAGTCTGTGGAATAGGTAGCTTGTCTCAAGTGTGTCGTGTGTTGCATCCGTCAACCTTCGTCCCAGTTCCGACACAAAATCCAAACCTTCCGAAATCCAAGCACCGCCACAAAAGCATGCGTTCGGGTGATTTTGGCGTATTTCGATCTTTTGACGGCGGTTGGCCGGTTTGCGGCTTCACCTGCTCCTTGTGATGTTGCTGCCAGATGTAACGTTGCAAATGTGTCCGAAACGGTCACATCCAAATTGAGGCACCTTACGCATGACCACGGGAAAAGTGTCACGCCGTCTGGTCGTTTGCCATTTTCCCTGGTGAGGCCCAACGGCTCCTTGTGTGAATGGATGTTTGCTCTTTTCAACGATCTCCATACTATGTCATTGAGCATGTTTCCCGTTGTTGTGTGCCAGGGTTTTTCTGCAGGCAACACCGTCGAGTCCTCTGGCATCGACTCTCTCGCCACAGTGACACAGCTGTGGTTCGCATAATGTCGTTCCGAGTCGCATTCCACCTGCAATTAGTATCACTTCATAAGACGAGCTGACCGTCGTCCCAACACTCCATCCTTAACGACTTCTTAGCCTCGTTCACCGCTAAGGTTCATAACATTCGCAAAGATGCTGCTGGTTCTCCTCCAACAGTCTTCCACCTGCAGCCTGTCTACTATGACCGCTGTCACCAGCGCAGACTCCGCTAGGGGAGCTTACGACGCTCTCCCAGATCCCCCAGTCGTGGCCGACTTTGTCCCAGTAGTCAAAATCTCTTAAAATATGCACTGGCTATTTATAAGCAGATCAAAGTAATATCTTACTTGCATCTTTGAGCAGTCTTGCTGTTCTGTAGCTCATCCTGAAATAGAATTTGTAAACAAAGCTAGAACAGTTTTTTTTCTTCAATCCGTCATTTGATGAACTTATAGCACGACTCTCAATAGAAGAGAAGTAAAGAATCATTTTCCAACGTCCATTCTATTCTGCGATGAATGGTATGCAGCTCATTTCGACTTGTAAGATTCTGCTGTCCTGTCTCTTATGTGACTGGCCGCCGAGCCCTTCACTCTTCTTCGGCGGGTGAGCTCTTGGTTCTACAACCGCATCTAGGCAGCGTCGTGCTTTCTCTGTGGTCGGCCCCTCCATCTGGAATCAACTGCCATTGCAGATACGCCTGTTGCCTAAGAATAGTTCTCTTCTGTTTTATGAGTAACTTAAGTTCAGTTTATGTTGCCGTGGTTGTGCTGGGAGCGCTTCTGAGTAGGTAACTTGAGGGGGCGCTTCATTAAATTTTCGAAATGAATGAATGAATAATTATGAATGTTGCCACAATCTTAGCAACAGATCTTCTTTACCTAATAGTTCTGCTCTCTAGATTATTCTTGATACAACTGTGGTTTGTCACCGATAATCGCAATGTATTTCCTTCAATGATGATCAACAAAAGCGATTTCTGATTGTGATTTAAGCAAGCTTTGTCGTTATCTCTCGAGAAGCGACTTTGAAAGGTCACACACTTTAACGACGAGCTGAATTGGTTTCCAAGTCACGTTTACTCTTGTCGTTAAAGTATTAAGGTAGGATCAAGTACAATATATGTCTTCATCCTGCCTCCCCTCTCTGGCACAGTGGTTTTCAAGCGGAGTTCGGCGGGCATCGTCCAAATGTTCCGCCGCAGTTCAATATAAAAGTTAAAAATTCAACTGAATTGACAACAGAATTAGCAACGAGCAGAATTATTCGCAGCACGCAGTCATTCTTGTTTGACACGATGTAGGAAAAAATAATTATCAAAATTACGTGAATGTATTGTTCAGTTATATGTTATTATATTATATGGCTCTATCAGCCTACTTTTGACTTGTAAGTTGGAAGAGACATGAATTAAATGGGATTCTAGGTACATTTCCAATTTTCGTTCAGGCATAGGGCCTAGTACCGGGAAATGTTACCGTCGATGTTTTGAACCATGTTGGTGCTCTGTTCAACAGCCTGAATAACTATTTTCCATCAGCATCAACTTGGTCATAACTTGGTAAGAAAGCCATTCGTAGGAATTAATTCTTATCTGGGTCAGTTCACTTTGAAAGGGGAGTGAGAAATCGTTTAAATCGCGACTGATAGAACGCTCAAATTGAAGCATGCAAATTGGACTTGGACTCGGTTTGGATATTGGTCGAAAAGGAATATGCATTTATTGTTCAGAAGGTTTTGCGAATTCTAATGCAGTTTTCGACTACTTACTTACGTGAGCAGGCCCGGATTTAGGCATGGTCATCATGTGCCAGTGCACAGGGGCCCCCACCACATGGGACCTCCACCACAAAGGTGCAAGACATTTTTTGACTTGTGTTTCATAATTGAGTTTAAAGTATTTCAGTAGCGCACATACATAATTTAACACAATATTATACAAAACTAAGAAACAGTTAAAAAGTCAGAAGTCTGGGGTGTGAAGTCATGTCAAATTAATGAAACTGGAGTATTAGTCCGTTCTGTTAGTGTAACATTGTGCATTTTCCGCGTACAAGCAAAAACTTTAAATATTTGGAATCAGCTAGGAGTGCAGATAATGATTTGATACCTGCACAATTTCTAAAGTGAAAAAAAAAATCGAAAATTTTATGTTACATTAGCCACTATACATCGGGGTCAGTCCATTGGAAATCACCAAGGGCCTGCATGCGTCCTATCTCAGATTTGGCTGTAATTTTGCTGTTTTGTAGTTTGATATGTTTGTACATCATATTGAAATTTTTAGAAGCCTATCACCATGTATCTGCATTGTATAGCTGACGGTAATGGAGGTGGTTTGAAGCACTCGCGACATGTTTGAACTTGACATGTTCAGAGGCCTGTATCTCAGGAACGGATGCACATAGGCTGGCAAATTTTGGTGATTTTGTACGACGTTTTGTGTACTTTCTGATTCTGTAAATTATTCTGAATTGAAACAATAGTTTCCCACTAATATTGGTATAAAAGTGGCCAAAAACGCAGTTGCATATTTAATCTGCAATATTCATGGCGTTGCAACAGTGAATACCAACACAAGCTATTGCAAATATTGTAAAAAAAATTCTGTAATCTGCACATAGTTCTCTGTATGTAACAAATGATAACCTTATTGCTCTATGTCTTCATGGTGATAAGAGTCTTCAAAGTTGGTCCGTCCCATAAACTGCTTCATCTTCGGCTGCAAGTAGGCTATGCGCATGTGGGACAAAAGATAGAACAATGCTTTTGACTTAGCGTTGTAGAGCTTGAACAGACCTTTCCAGTAATATATAATTTGTTTTGTGCATGCAAGTCCCCAATTTTTTCTAAACTCTTTTTGTTTTTAAAACAAATATCAGTTTATATGCAACAGGGTTCCCACTCATTTATTGTTTTAAAATTTCCTGACTTTCCAGATAACTTTCCACAAAATTCCAGATACATTGATTAACGAAGTTTGAACAATAAAACTACTTTTAATATTTTTTATCAGCTCCTCCTCCCCTACACGTGGTGGACATGTGCTGTGTATGACCCTGGTGCTGTGGCATGGCTATTTTGGAGGAATGTCTCAATGGGAGAGGGTACTACCCTCCTGGCTGTAATATACAGTCGGTTTACTTCTTAATCATTCACTATGCCAAATCGAGGGTTTCCCACTCCTATCTCTACATTATCAGATGCTCTATCAGCATCTACCAGGATGGCTGAACGACTGTCAACGGTTCCGGTCTGGAAGCGAGGTTTGAACAAAAGGCTGCCTCAGGATTCGAACTGGGCCCAAACACAGTTTTAATTGAAGTATCTAGGGCAAATCGCTCCTGTCTAGGCTTCTCCTATCTGGGTCTTCAATCGCAGCCTGGGATCGAACCTCCCACTGGTCTAAGTCATCCTCAACTAAGGAAGCTGGCACCTTAAATACTTCTTCTAAGAGCGCTAATAATCTTCGTGTTCTCTCCACATTTAGACTAGGATCACTGAACACAAAACCCACAATCTGAGGTTCACTTAAACTCATGTTTTAATTTGTAAATTAAGACAACTTAGATGCAATAACGGCAACTTCAGACAGATTCTCAGTCAATAAGTGTCTCTCACAGAACATTTATGGAGCCAAATAATTATAAACTGTCACTACCAGTCACAATTGACTGCTATTCTCTCTTCCGTCAGGCGTGCGCCGACGATGAGGCCTCAACGTGACGTCTCCAAACAGCTCTGTCCCTGATTTTTTCAACAGCATCCCTCACCTCCATGTTTATTGACTGCTATGCACATTTACAACTTAGGTGCATGATAGCAGTCAATTGACTGCTATGCACACTTACAACTTAAATTCAACAGAAAGACCTTCACACAGAAATTATTTCACTTAATGGTCTGCAACAATGGTCACTGAACTCACTATGGCACAGCAAGGGGAAATCTCTACTTCCTAAGCGCTGCTCACACAAGCAAAGGGGCCTCAACTTGCGCTACCAATGCAATAACTCACAATATTAACTATATACAGCAAGCAGGTTTCTATAAGCTAAATCTATGGCCACATTCAACTATCTTCCAGTATAGTTTGAACATAACAGTTATACTGCAGCTAAGACTAGTACAATAACGTCACTCATGGTAGCAGTTTCAGTCACTACGAGTGTCTGCAGTCAAGTTGTAATTGCAGTATTTCTTCATCTCTTTAATTTTCTCTAGTTCAGCTCTTTCAATGTCACGTTTATGTCTCCAACACTTGCTTGACTTTCGGCACTCACACTGGGTTCACTTCTTGTAGCACTCACAATGGGTTGACTTTGTGAACCACCAACCAGTGATGGTGCTACACCAGGGCAAATGCCCTGGTAAGAAAGCCTTTGCATTGGTCGTTGCCCTGCCAACATTTTTTCCCTGCTTTGTTCAGGGCAAAAATCGCCATCTGCACTGGTTACATCTATTACTGCCCTGGCTATGCCCTGGTTACAAAAAATATCTGCGCCGCCACTGCCACCAACACCTATAACTGCGGATGTTGAAACCTGACAGCCTTGTGGATATGAGGCTGAAAAAAGATGTCAAAATTCCTGTCAGACGCTCAATGTGCTTCATATCCTTCGTATACTTTGCATGGCTGTTTAATATTGCCTTATGTCCCATGTTGTTTAAGTGGATAATTCTTTTGCAGCCATTGCAAAAGGTTTCCGGTGTAGAGTTTTGATTCTCCTGAGGCCATGCAGAAAATTCTGGATAACATCTGGATCTAGCCGAAGTTCATTGAATACAGTTCTTTGTTGCACAACATGATTTTCAATTTAAAATTATGAGTTCTCACAACAACAATGGCATTCACCATACCTGAAACAAAAATAATCACATTTAACTCAGACATCTTCAACAATGATCACACATATTTAAGTGTACATTATTATTATTCTAACCTACATCTACTTGCTGACTGCATAGTACATGGTCATCGTATGCGACAACAATATCTAAGCCCTCCTGTCCCTTCTCTCGGACATTTATACTGCCATTGACAGGTCTCATTTGACGCTTCTAGCGCTCTTTGATGTTTCCTCGGCCTTCGACATGGTTGACCATGAAATCCTACTTCGACGTCTTGAACTATCTTGTGGTCTCAGTGGTCTCCCTCTTCTTTGGTTCAAATCTTACCTCTCTGACCGTACTCAGAGGATTGTCCTTGGTGACTCCAGAACTGCCTGGGTTAGAGTTGAGTATGGTGTCCCACAGGGTTCTGTCCTTGGCCCCATTCTGTACTTACTCTACACAGCTGACATACCTTCTATATTTACTAAACACTTTACCTCTGGTCACCTTTATGCAGATGACGTTCAGATCTTTGTCCAAGGCCCATCCTCTCAGCAGATCTCCCTTGTTGGATCCATTCATTCCCTCTCACATGATCTCCACTCTTGGATGTCATCAAATCGACTTAACCTTAACTCTTCTAAGACCCAACTGATCTGGTTTGGCACTAAACAGCAACTTTCTAAACTTGATATCCCACTTCTGTCGTCAATATACCCTGCTTTTTCATTTTCATCCAGTGTTCGGGATTTGGGTGTCACCCTTGATAGTACCCTCTCGTTTTCTGAACACCTCTCCCACCTGACACGTTCCTGTTTCTATCATCTGAGGCGTTTGAGGGCTGTAAGAAGATCAGTTTCTCCTTCAGTGTTCACTACTATGGTCCATGCCTTCATTTGCTGCCGCATTGACTATTGCAATTCATTGTTTGCTGGGCTCCCTAAAGCGCGCCTTTCATCTCTGCAGTCTGTTCTGAATGCGGCTGCCAGGCTCATTGCCCGTTTTCCTCGCTTCTCTCACATAACTACCTTTATGACTGATGTACTTCACTGGCTTCCTGTTGCTTCCCGCATCCAATACAAGGTTCTTCTCCTGGTCTCTAGGACTCAACTGGGAAAAGCTCCTAAATACCTCTGTGACCTAATGCGCAAACCTCTATCTGCTCTGTCTTCCCGCCCTCTTCGGTCTGCTGACCGCTTTGATCTGCTTGTCCCTCGCGCAAGGACTTCGATGGCTCAGCATCGTGCTTTTGCCATCCTTGGCCCTTCCCTTTGGAATGACTTGCCCCCCTCTCTCCGTAGCAAGATATTGCTTGGGATCTCGCCTTCTTCTCTCCGCTGCCTAAAGACCTTTCTTTTCCCTCGGGGCTGACACGCTGGGAGCGCCTCTGAATAGTCTATGCTGTGAGAGGCGCTTTATAAATAATCATATAAGATAAGATAAGATAAGCTCTGGACTTTGACAAAACAGAGTGAATGCATGAAAGGGATATTGTTTTACTATATTCCTAAAACTTTCTGCTACCACCAGGATTAAGCATTCGCGCAATCACAGCTCCATCCAAAACACAACATTCTACACTCATTCATTCGTATCTCTTCCACATATGCGAAAACATACTGAACTAAATGCGGTCTGTACAAAACCTGACGTTGAAATTGACAAGCGCGGCAAACACTCAAGAGCTTCATATTCGTCTGAGCTGTGATTGGTCAGTTCTTGGTCATTTATTCATTCATTCATTCATATGGAGAATTTATATAGCGCCTCTTCAAGGCTATCTACTTAGAAGCACTCCCGACCCAACCCCGGCTGAAGAGCACAGTCTTGAGCTTTGAATAAAATGTGGCGGAATGAGTACTTGGGACCAAGCGAAGCGCTACAGGGAGCCCATTCCAGATTGCAGGGCCAGCGATGGAAAAATCACGGCGCTGCCTAAGGGCGGTCCGTGAGCGGGGAACTAGAAGCTCAGCCTGCTTAGAAGAACGCAGGGAACCACGGCGCTGGATGTTCAGGGTGGAGCGGCAATGCTCTCGCACATACACAGGGGCCTCACCCACAAGGCAGCGCCACACTAGGGCAGAGACCCGATAGGCAATACGCTGCGGGATAGGAAGCCAATGCAAAACATCCCGCATGTACTCGGTGACATGGCCAAATCTCGGGATGCGACCAATAAGGCGTGCCGCTGCGCGCAACACCCGGTCCAAGCACCCAATCCGAGCCGCTGGGAGACCGAGGTAGAGAGTACTGCAATAGTCAAGGCGAGATACGACAAATGAGTGGACAAGCGTGGAAGCAGCAGTGGAGGTTAGAGAGCGAGAGACTACTCTAAGCTGGCGCAGCTGATAGTAGCAGTTACGGCAAAGCAGGTTTATGTGTTGCGTAAAGGTCAGCTCTTGGTCCAGTATGACACCAAGGTCTCAGACCGAAGATGAGAGAGTGAGCAATGGAAACTCCAGGGCCAGAGCCTCCAAGTCAATCTTGGCAAGCTGCTGGCGTGTGCCGAACCAGATTAGCTGGGTCTTAGCAGAATTCAGACACAAACATTTGGAAGACATCCAGTCCTCCAGGTCCTCGATGGCTCGGCTCATGGTACGGACCGCAGTTATGGCTGCTGAGGCAGGACAGTGCAGATATGCCTGCAAGTCATCCGCGTACGACTGACTCAGGACTGCACTTGCCGCCAGGAGGGGACCAAGGTCAGCAGGTATGGACATGGGCGTCCGGAGGGGGAGAGGGAATTTGCCCCCTGGATTTTGCAAATATTTTACAAAAATTATATCTTTTGATCATTATTACAACAGTATTATGATTATTACAACAGTCCCAATATGATTTTCAATGCGAAAATAATTATTTAGGTAAAGTCCTTGATCATTATTTATTTTTTTTAAATTTATATGCAAAAACGCCATTTTGCCCCCGTAAAAATGTTTGCCCCCCTAAAAAAATTCCTGCAGAAGCCCATGCCTCTGAACCTTGGTTGTGAAGTCGCTATCGCACCCGTTCAAGTGTGGTTGAGTGCAGCCTTTGCCTGTATGTTGGATGCCAACATGCATTGTTTCTTTTGCAGGTGCTTTCGATACCATCCCCTTCATCCCATGAATTCACATTAATGCCATCTGGAAATGATCCTAGCTCTTGAAACCCGCTTACGATATCAGAGAGTTTTGTAGCGTAGACCAGAATAATTGCTCTTGACAAACCTGGGCAACGCATGTTTTCCCGTGTTAACTTACTGGCCCAGTTAGAAACATCGGTAAGAGCGTAGGCTGCGTCTCGTGCGCCTCTGTGTTACAGTGCATGCGGACCGCGGTTCGATTCCCGAAGGTGGCTTATTTCAGAGATTTAAACTAGCACGGTCCCAACACGGGGACCTTAAATGGCGTGGCACCCATTTAAACAGGCAGCGGTGGTGAAGGATCTCACCTTATCAATTCATTGAAAAATTAGCAGGGTCGAGGCCATATACAGTCGTTATAGAAAATCGCGTACATTTACTTTCTGACAGAAAATGCAGCGGGTCCAATCCACGGAATTGCGCCTGGTTCAGGATCCATTGTAGAGCAACATACAGGTTAGATAAGTACGATAATGTCTTACCAAAACCACTTAAATTTCTTTCAAACAATCATTTACAAGAAATATCAAAAGTTTGGAAAATTTGTCAACTTCGAGAATACTAACCGGAAGTGTCCAAAAGTAGCACAAACCATTTTATTTTTCAGGAATTAGGCCAAAAAATAGCCCAAGTTAACGTAATAAACTGTGCCAAAATAAGATTAAATTTCTACTTTCTCGGATGCAATTAAAAATGTGCAGGTATCTATTTCGCGTACTCACATCATAAGTAACTCATAAAAATATTCATGCTTGTACGCAGTGTTTGCACAATGTAACGGTTAAGTGATTTTAACAAAATGCACTATATCAGCCGATATATGAAATGCTCTTGAGGGACATATTAAGCTTGTTGAATGTGTCCACAAAGTCAACAAACTGCACACGCTCATTTCCTAAGCATGCATCAAGGTCGTCTTTATAGACCTCAATGAGATTCAATGCCGCTGCCAATATGTGTAGGAACTTAGTAGGGTCTGCGGGTATACCCGTACCCGCGGGTTTACCCGTACCCGACCCGTACCCACGGGTCGGGTACGGATCGGGTACGAATCTCACGGGTCGGGTTGGGTATGGGTAGGAGCATCACGGGTACGGGTATACCCGGTTTTACCCGTACCAAACTCAAGTTTTGGGGTTAAATTGTCACCGTTACATATAGGGCCTAATAGTGAATCTTGCACAGGGAAAGATTTACTATAGGCTACCTGGCAGATTCTAAATCTTAGTACCAAATGTCTGCGTTGACTGTCTGTCCGTGGACCTTCGTGAACTTGGCATTTATTAATTGGTGTTCAAATTACAGTTACAAAGTGGCTTATCTCCATTACCACAGTCGGGATGCTTTTACACATGTCTGATCTGGTTTCCTGTCCGGCAAGAAGAGGGTCAAAGGTCGCTGAGCTGGAACCCGTGATTCTGGCAGTCTTGTTTTCCTTACAACAGGCTGATACAGTCCAAGCTAGATATAATGGCATTCCTTAACTTCTGAGAAATGCTTAAACTGGTCAATTAGCGGTATTTTGTGGGCAAACAGCCGTGTTAAGCTCGGCTGCCTATGGATGTAGGGCTTCGCCTTCTATACCCGGGGTCCGCGATGTATCGAATCACATCTTCCAGATGGACATTATCAACTTCTGAAGTTCTGACATGCCATCAGCTGTTGACTTGGGTGTCGGTGGGACAGACCATGCAGGCTGGAGAGATGATTAATGGCAGGACCGAGGTGGCGATAAGCCGCCACAGCCATGAGGTTTACTCATATACAGGAGTTCATTCCACAGCCTACGGATAAGGTTTGCTTACTATAAGTTTTATTGATACGTCAACAATTTTTGCTTGTGCACAGTAGCCTACGTGTCGGATATTTCAAAAGTTAGACAATGATATATTTGATTCTGAGTTTTCTGACATCAAATTATGTAAGTAATAAAGTTACGTACATTACACTAATATTGGTTAGTCGTTTGATTGTGAGCCCCAAATCTCGAACAGACACCCCAGACAGTAGCAAATTGAGTTGGGCAGTGCGATAGTTCAGGCATAAACGGGTTTTCTGTCATCGAATACATACTATTACTTTCTTAATCGTAGTTGTTTAATATATATGACACGGCGATGGGTGGAGAGAACTCCAGTGGTGGCCACCAGCCCTCAAATGCCGAGGCCAAGAAAAAGAAGTTGCTAACACTTCATATACGTGGCTGCCTCAGAACTAGCGTAATGGACTTCTTCCCCTCATCTTCCCCCTCCTCTTCCTCCTCCTCTTCTTCTTCTGCCTCTTCCTCTTCTTCTTTCTTCCTCTTCCTCCGCTTCCTCTTCTTCTTTCTCTTCCTCTTCCTCACCATATTCTTCCTCTTCCTCTTCTTCTTCCGCTTCCTCTTCTTCTTTTTTCCTCTACCTCTTCTTCTTTCTTCCTCCTCCTTCTCCTCCTCATTCCTTTTACACTTCTTCTTTCTTCCTCTTCCCCTTCCTCTTACTCTTTTTTCTCCCCTCGTCTTGCTCCTCTTCTTCCTCCCCTTCTTCTTCCTCTTCCTCTTACTCAGGTGCAAGTAACGGGTTCCCTAAGTTGACTGATTACGACTGCTACTACAACTACTACTACTGCCACTACTAGTACTATTGTTACTACTGCTACCACTATTATCGTCATCAGCCTATTTTTTTTATTGTTGCAACATACTGAGTTGTAACTCTATCAGCGTGTATGGTTGGGACTGGGGCGAAGGCGCGCTAATGACGTGGTGGGTACGTTACGGGTACGGGTATACCCGCGGGTATGGGTCGAGTCGGGTAGTAATTTTGACTACGGGTCGGGTACGGGTACGGGTAACGGTCCTGCGTTACGGGTACGGATCGGGTAGCAAAAATGCTCCACCCGCAGACCTCTAGTAGGAAGCCGAACCGAGATGAAATAAACTTGTACGCACCAAACCGATGTTGCAAAGCAGTAACAAACTGATCAATGACTGGTAGAAAGTTTTGTATTCGAAATATATCTGACTGCGTCAACTTCATCCGCGGAATAGAGTGACGAGGTTGATCGAGCGGATCAAGTCTTCTGAATGTATTCTGTCGTTCAGAGTTTCTCAATGCCTTCTTTCTCGAACTCTTGAAGCAATCTCGCTTGGACTCGACGAACGTTTTCAGTGATTTTACCACGACAACAGCGGAGTTCAGATCAAACTGGGGGTCATGCAGCGTCTTGCTGGTGGCATTGGCTCCTTCCAGAAGACACATTAACAAATTGGTCTCAAGCTGACAAAATCTCTCTGAAAGTCCACGGTCTTGCAAAGCACGTCTGCCAGCTCATCTATGTCGTCAGAAATTTGAGCGAGAGCTTAAAAAAACTGGATATATCCTTGCGATAGAGCTTTCGTGGCATCAGCTCTGCATAACCATCGAGTTGCGTTGATTCTTCTTGGAACAGAGACTGATAGCTGTGTTAGCAGTTTGTAGCGATGTGTTGAAACAGTGAAGAACACAGATTTCCTGCAGCAGAGCAAAAATTTCCACAGGCCACAGCAGCAGGAGAGAATTCTGCAACTGCTTGACCAACCAGATTGAGGGGGTGCTATGCAATCAAGTAGCGTCGTGACTCGTGAACCTATCACTGCAGGCTATCAGGCATCATCCGCGCCTGGCCTACGGCGTGCTATGGGCCTCCACCACTCCGTTGCACTGGGGCCTCCACCTAAGTTAACCCCTTTAGCGTGGATTCTGAGTATACTCGGGCTGGGTATCCGTTCTCATAGCGTGGATCCCGAGTTAACTCGGGCAGGGATAGAACTCGCCATCTAGTAGGCGTGGAGCCCGTATAAACTCGAGACAATGTTAGAAGGTCATGCCTGTTGGGCAATGGGAGGCATAGCACATGCCGTAGCAGCCCTGGGGCAACCTTGGTCTAGTCACGTGGTCACTGGCGGCTACAAGATTGGCCGTTGCCGTGGCCTTATTTTACGTCAAAATGACAGGTCGTAAATGTGGTTTGTCTAGGGAGGAAAGAACACATTTGATAGAAGAAAGCGATAATTAGGTCTACGTCTGAGTTTGCAGACAGCGATGATGACATTCGTAATAGTCCAGGTTCTAGTGAAAACAGTGATGATGATTGTTATGGCAGCCAGGAAACAATGGATTACGATGCTGGTTCTCCTTTTGCATGGTTCGACCGAGACCCTTTTCGGCGTGTTCGCCAACTATTTACTGGTTCACCTGGGCGCAAGGTTGGCGTGAATGATGCAGGATCCATTGGAGAGTATAATGCGAAAAACTTATAGGATGATTTCCAGAAAAATAATAGCATCATTATAGCAACAATATCTGACAAAAAAAGTTTGGAAAAATATTCCACCCTAGGCGAGAGTTAACAAACAAACATTTCCACGCTAAAGGAGTTAATACGGCCATGTACGTGAGTTCGGATTTTTTGCCATGACCCTATAAAAAGCAAAAAAGAAGACCGAATTGTGTCTGTTGAGGACGAATTATTACTGATGTGACTCACTACGATTTGCTGGAGAATTAAACTGCTATGCTGAAGCCATCAGGCACAAATTTCGCACTAACCTGATGAAAGTTATTTGTTGCCCTGCTTTTCTATAAAAAATTTGAGAATTTTTTAATATTATATCATTCCATTTGTCAGAAATAGTTGCAGTCAAAATACAATGCAAATGCTGTTAAACACATATTGTTTCTATGCACTTCATTAGAGTGCTAAAGTGGGACCCAAGTATCTGTAACGTAATATTATAATATTATAGTGCAAATAAGAGTTTAAAATTCTAAAATCTAAATATTATCCCAACATTGTAAGTTATAATTGCGTTTATTTCTTGAAATATTGGAAGGGTTAAATGCGCTTGGTTCCGTGAGCAAGCGATTGTTCTCTGTAAGGTTCCGTCATTACAAAAGGTTGAAAACCACTGCTCTAGCAGATGCCCTGCCTCCTGTCTCTGGTCTCTATGGCAACCGAACTCGGACCTTCACTGGACATGGATCTTTGGACATCCCCTCTGATATGACGCAGCGTTCATGAATAAACTGATGCTCTGCACTTCGCTTTAGAGTAGCGTTTAGAAATTTTGAGTCTACGACTACGATTACGAACCGTTTTCCAGAACATTCGCATTTGAGAAGCTTCTGATGACGCTATGAATTGTTTGGATTTTTAAGCGAAACAGGAAATTTTGTATTATTACTTTCAATCCAGAGTAAATGCGATCTTTAGCTAACTGGTTAAGCAATTGGGATAAGCAAAGATCGCAGATCCTATAATGAATCATAAGGGAGGCGCTCATTTTCCACTCTTCGGATGTCGAACAGGTAAATGGATCAATCCCAAGATCCGGGTCACCTGGACAGCGGATCGAAGAACTAGGTCTAGCTGTTAACTTCTCAGCTTAAGCCATTATCATGTCTACTGCCTTACGACAATTAGGTGTGGTCAAACAACTTATTCGATGTCGTGTAACGGACTCCCTCAGCAGGTTCGAATACTCAATCGGATCAAATATCCTCATTTATAAATATTTTATATTGAAGAATAATTATATTTCTATTAAGCAGAATGTACTAATCAATACGTTACATTGCAGGATACATTGCAGGATATTCGAAGCAATTTGGGTGCAAGCAAAGGACACGCTACCGACAGCATCACCTACAAATACAACGTACCGTAATAGAAACTTATTATGACAACGTAAAGGGTCACCATAGTCACAGAGCACCAACAAATGCCCCTGTGAGTTGAAGCATAATGGGAATTATTTCAAGATTTTCAAGTGAGGACACAATATGACGATTTATCCGTCCAATCACTTCAACAGAAAATCGTAAAACGTTGAGAAGCTAGGTCAGGACATATATGAAAAACACCCAATGCTTGGCTTTGTAGTGAATGAAAAATATTATTAATTTTAACATGAGATTTACACTGAAATTTTCTTTTAAAAGTCATAAGACTCCAAAACAACTTGGAAGAACTACCTTCTCTAATCCATCGACCTAAACATTTACAGTGTTTCATTTAAAAACTATAAACCCTCAAATCACAGCAATACAAACGAAGTTTTCATTAATTTTCAATCCCTCTTGATTTAGATAACTATACCATCGAAGGATCTTTCAATGTATTGCATAGCCAAGGTAAATCTGGAAAGGCATAGCAAATCGAGGATCACAAAAACTAAGACTCGATAAGGTAAGGTAGGCCTAATACTAAGAATTACCCAATGAAAATGCTTAAGTGGGGTACTTCGAGAAGACGCATAACCAGACACCAAAATTCACAGGAAAGTATCGAATCTAATTCCGCAAAAGCAAACCGTTGAAAAAAGGTAGCCTTCTATAATATGAATTGACTGCAAATCCTTTTTAAAAATTCCTAACAACTGGTCGGCATTTATCAAACGAACTGAGGAAAGAAGATCGGAAAAGCGCGATTGAGAAGAAAAGCCAAAGAAAATTGAAGTAGAAACTTCAAGAACAAGAAAAAAGAAAAACATTTAGGAGATGAATGCAACGAAGAACGCAAGGAAGAAGAATAAGAAAGATAACGGAAGAAGAATAAGAAAGATAACGCAAAGAAGAAAAGAAACATGATAAAGAGGAACCCGAGCTTAAATTTCGGTATATATGACAGAGGGCGGCAATTTCTCTATATCGCCGTCTACATAGCCACTACACTCATCCTACATCTGAATTTGAAAAGGCGTGCATGTGATCCAAACCGTCTTCAGCCATCGGTTGTTGGTTAGACCCCGGCGCTATAGAAGTCAAAAATTATTACAAAAATATCCAAAATGTATCTTCTCTGGCGGAATTGAATCCAAAACTTTCTGTTTACAAAACAGCACTGAAATCAATAAACTATCGTCCCGAATGTATTGTTACTGGATATCAGCATTCTGGTATCCTTAAGAAAACTCACCGGAATGTATTTGCACTTGCGGTAATTTTCTATGTGTGCGCTCCAGATTTCGCTCAACAGATCCTGAATGGGATCCGCAAAGAAAAATGCCTCGAAGTTGGCACTGATTGCTATCTGCAATGGCATTTTATCACCGAGGTCTTCCACTTTGCAAAGGAGCAAACGATACGTCATTTCGGGATTGTTCGTGTGACATTTACTCACAAAAGCGAGAGCAAGCTTCGCAAAGAACCTGTATCACAGAACATTTTCATGCTAAAGTTAAGTAAAAACCTCTGATTTGTGCTATGCGCAACGTAAGGTAGGCGTCATTCTCGCTGTGTACCCGGCAATGGAGAAATACCATTGCAGCACCGGACTTCCTTTTACTTCTCAGCTCACGCGGTTACTAGTTTTCTGTTTGGTGATATAGACTATGCTAAACGAACAACATGTCCTGTGTTGTTACATAATAATAATCTTCGTTTATCAAATTAAACTGACAAGTACGCAGTAAGATTACAAGGAGTCCGCTTAGCAGTCTCGAACTCACAATCGTTTGATTTCAGATCAGAGCGATTCTTTAACATGACTACATTCCCGTGATAGAAAAGAAATTACAGTATAAAAATATAAAATGAGAAGTTTTCTGAAGACTTGGTTTAGTTCAGTGTAGTATCTCTAACGACATAGCCTCTGTTTTTTGGGTGTGACGTCACTCTCATTTCGTATAGTTAACTAGTTCCTCGCAAGGCCGTAGCTAGGGCGGTGTTTTTTGGTGTTTAAACACCCCCCGAAGTTAAATAATGTAGAAATGAAATAATGCATTTACTAACTACAAACCCCTTGATCAGTTAATTCGGTTGCTTGTCGGCTTGCTTAAGGACGAGAAAACACCCCCCGAAACAGAAAACACTCCCCGAAAAATTCCTGGCTACGGCCCTGGTTCCTCGTTAGAGATGATCGATATAGTTTGTCGCAGTTACAGTAATTTAAAATTTAAGGTTGGAAATTATGTTAATTCATATGGGCCTTTCGAAAAAGAAGAAGAGAAACAACTGGAATGGCTCTGAATGCGCTCAGTCAATCTACTTCTTCTATTTGTTTGATAACATTGGTTTCCGTTTAAAGACTCTGCGTCATAACGAAAATGATCAGCGTCGCGCTTCCCTTCAGAATGGAACTACTAGAGTATGGACAGCAACAGCAGCAGTAGGGCAGTAGTAGTAGTAGTTTCTGTTTTAACGACTCTGTGTCATAGCAACGCAGCTTCGTTTTCCTCCTTTTCCCAGGCTTGGGACTGGTACTACCAGAGTCCCTGCAGTAGTAACAGTAGTATTAGTAGTACGGGTAATAGTTGTAGCTCCTGAAAACTTTTCCGTTCGTCGGTGATGACATTAGCCCGGGTCTGAGTGCCACTGACCTTTCTGAGTGGCGCTTTTGAAATTCTTATATTGGAATTACTACTACTGTTACTACTACTATTGCTACTACCAGTAGCGGAACTGAAGGGAGAGAGAAAGAGTAGACTAAAGTAGTAAAGCAGTTTCTGTTTGACGACTTTCTGTCATAACTAAAATGATTAGCGTCGCCCTTTACTACAATGCAGGCAGTGGCGGAATTTTGTGTGACCTCTTGAGGTCTAGAAACAGAAACCTGTGTCGTGCATGATGTTCCATCTGATCTCAACTAATTTTGAAACGAACTGACACAACAATCTACTAACTTTTTAATCGCCACTGGCTGTGGCTTTTTAGCGATTGGACCTGTGCACAACATGAGATAGGTAGCTTCTGCTTAAACAAGGTTGCATCACAGCGAAGATGAATATTGCTTCGCCCTTTTCTTTCAACTATGCTTCGAACTGGCACGAAAGAGTACGCCAGTGCAGGAGTTGTATAACAAAAGAAAGTGAAATTGTGTGAATCTACGTTACAGTACTCTAAAATAAACTGAGTTGAGGAAACAACTGTTGATGCCTTACTGCTCTTGCTGCTCCATTCCTTCGTATTCAACCCTTTTAACGAGGTCCACCTTCTGTTCCTTTGATATGCGGTAAGCAACCAAAGCCATCGCAAAACAGTCCTGTATCCAGTAGGAATAGATACAATTCGCTTTATTGAAGACTTTAGAGGCAGTAATACATGACATTTACTCCATCCAAGAATCCAAGGCACCTTATAGAATGCTAACATTATGGTGGTGCTTCAATCAAAAAAGTTGTGGGGCCACCTAGCGTGGTTGCGTCATTTTAAAACTAATAATGCCTTACTACGTTTTTGAATCTGCTTTTCTTTACGCACGTGTTGTGGCCTAGATGGCGGCGTATTTCTCTGGAGCGCCATTTTTAGAAACCCGTTGGTCACGTGCGGATTTTTGTTTGTTCGGACTTCTAATGTGACTTGGTATGCGTTCGTTGATTTATGTTTCTTTTCACCGTTATTTCTGAGTGATGTGGACGTCTGCCATCGCGATTTCGCCCGTTAGTATGGACTCGCACAATTAGATCTAAGCGGTTTAAGGTAATCGCAACTCAATTTGAAAAAGCGAAGAGAGTGTGTGGATTGGTGACGAGGGTTCTACTTCTGAGGCACTTTGTACACAATTGCCCGCTGCGAAGAATGTCGTCCTCCACAGAGAAATGCCCAGACATAGCGACGTTTTCTTTCTGCTGGGAAGTGGGGACTGCTTGGTGATAGAGTTCCTGTGCTACTACCATCACTGTCGGCTGTCGTTCCTGTTCTTCAACGCTATGTAGGCCTAGTCTAGGAACTCCCAACTCTAGGAACTCTGCTATCATAGAAAAAAATCCGTTTGTCTGCGGGAGCTCGTCAGTGGTGACTCTTCTAGTAATCTGAGCACTGTTCGTTTATTTATGAACTCTTTGCTGTTAATGACTTCAGCATCATTGCTTGTTGATGAACTGAAAGGGCGCTATAAGTATACGAGTGTCTAAATACATATATGTAGGATGCACGCATACATACACACATGCACACGTGTATGCACGCGTCCACACACACGTACATACATCAGACCGTTCCTTATCTCATCTGCTGGTTTACTTTGTTGACCACTGCAATATGCGAATAACATAGCCAAGATATGGACTATTGAATCTTAGTGTGCTCGAAGATGGATGGTGATTTATACTACGGAGATTTGCAGAATCCATTGAATTGAGATTCTAGTAGCAAGAATGGGTATGTTCTGCAGGAAACATCCTGTGCCTTTAATGTAAAACTGCCCTGTTTTGAATCTATTAAATTGCACAGTTGGCCAGGCTACAAAGTTCAGTGGGCATGGATCCAGCGCTGGTAGGAAGTGGTAATCAGCTAAGACCCATTGTAAACCAAAGAAACGTGGCTGTCAGGGCAGTTAGTTATTTGCCAGAGAGGCAACCTTAGAAATTTCATTTTTGAATCATTTTCAAAATTTTTGAACTGCGGATACACTTGTTGAAAGGTAAAGTGGATGAAACTGATGCAGTCATTACCCCACAACTGACACTTTGTCTAAAGAATGGTTCAACGGTTCAAGGATATTTCTACTGCTGCACGAAAGCGACCATAAAATTGATCAATAGGAGACTTTTTCAACCTCAACATTTAATTTGTATTAATTTGCACAAGAATGACATATTGCTAAACTGTAACTATGCCTGTCAGAGGCGCATAAAAATGAAAGAATAAACGGCCAATCCAGTCACCCAACTACATGCAAGTACAATAAAGGACACTCATGTATTATGTATATGGTCCTTAGACATCAATTGAATAGAAGAGAATGCTTCGTTTTATGACTTCCGGTATTTTGCTACATGTTACAAAATCAATCCTAATTCTGTCATCTGTTCTGTAGTTTGTTTTTCAAACTCTATGACATCCATACGATTGCGTTCATCAAATAGACTTACCTGTCCCTGTTCCCAGTAGAGCATTGCCGCCTCAGCCATTTGTTTCTGAATGCACCAAATGAACAACATCTTAGCTGAAACAGTAAAACCACAGTTTGTTCTTACGGTTACAGTAAATGTACCAAGGTGGCACAATAAATAGCACAGTTAGTCAATTAAAGATGTTTTCTATCACTGTAGTCTTCATTGAAAAGTTCCATTTTGGCAACTGCAATTTGGTAGCATCTACATTTATTTAAACAAGGAATCGGAAGAATTATGTTTGCATAAATACATACATGAACTATTTCCTTACCCTTTAAACTGGGACTTTTATCTTCGTTGTCTGCGTTGCTCTTTTGATTATTGATTTTTTTCAGCAAATTTGCATACAATTCGTTGTATGCAAACGATTTGTCTTTCAAATCCTTCTCCTTTAAAAATTAAAACAGCTTCATATACCAAAGGGATATGGAGTTTTTGTTATGGCTTAATAAATACTAGAATGCAGGGGCGTCTACACCATAGAGACCTTGGAGCAAATGCTCCATCAAAGAAATAGGGAGGGGGAAAGTTCTGTCAGTGTGTGTGTCACCAATTTAAGGGGGAAGGATCGGGAAGGGGAAGAAGAGGGGGAAAAGGGACGTTGCTCCAATGATTTAGGGGGATAGACGCCCCTGCTAGAATGCCATGTAACAAAAGGGGATTAGATGTCACAGCGCAAAGATGAAAAGCAAGAGCATATTACACTCTGCCACTATCTGTCTACAAAGACATCACATAGCCTAACTAAGCAGAGGCACTGTTCTTTTCAACGACGGTTGGCTAACGTCCACACTGCACTCGCTAGGTGTCCCTCAATTCACCTGTCGTCATTATTTACAATTAATGCAACACAGGCAACTAACTGTCAGCTTTATATGGAATTCTGTTGGATGGGTTCTACGTGTGCGTGAGTCCGCCACTGGTGACCTCTTCCAGTCAACTGAGCATTATGCGCATCAGGGTTTATTGTTCTTAATAAACTCTAACCTCATTTAGGCTAGCTAGAAGGGCCTTCGAAATGTACTTAGAATTGGCCATGTCTAATTGTATTCCACATAGGTCCATGAATTTTATTTAGCATTTCAAGACATTGCTTGCTAGCTTTTCGAGGCTAATGAGGCGTTTTTAACGACCCGGGGACACTTACTTGTCTTTGTACCGAAGTCAATTGTATGAGGTAACGGCACGTCCTGTGATACTCTGGGACCTTGTTATTGGTCCATGACCGGCTTAAGAGCCGAAGAGGGGAAGTGATCAGTTCCCTTCAGTTCCTCGTGGGACATCATAGCGGCTTAAAGTACTTTTCAACGTAAGAACTCTTAGGAATGTGAGAGTAAACGCAACACGGGTAGCCAATTGGATTGAGCGCTCGCCTTGTAACGCGAAGAGTAGGCTAGGGTACGTATATCCTCTAGGTCAGTTACTGTGTTTGGACCTTGAGCAAGTCCTTAACTCACAAGTGCTCGGCCATTAGATAGTGGCGCTGAATAAATGAATAGGTCTAATAGTAAAATGATAATATTGACTGTAGCGTTCCTATCATCGCCCTCTGGCGAGCGAGCGCCCTGTTGCAAGGCATCGACTGACTGGCCAAAACGTGCGGGATTTGAACCCGAGTCCATGTGGGGCTTATTTCTTATCTCTACACCACTTGTGTTGAGCACTATATAATTTTCTGGTACCAAGGATATTTCCTGACATATGTCTGCGTGTGTTAAAGGTCCTTCTGCCTTTACAACAGTATTTTCGGCGGGAAAGTTCCCGCCTAAACGACCAACTTCCCGCGCTAACTGTGCCATACCGGTTTCTACCTGTTCTTGGCGGGAAATAAAGTTTCTCATTAGCGCCGTCATCTCGGACATTTCCTCGACTAAAGCGGCCACCACTTTGTCAGACATAATGATTTTTAATTCCAAGTAGATTTATTTATTAAAAGAAATGAAAGATACAAATTAATGTCTGTGCAGATCCGAAATTCAAGGTCCGTAGATTAACTGACAGTTTATCGGGTCTAATCACCGATTTTGACAAAGTTCACAATAATCGATTCACAACTAGCGATATTTACCAATTGCCAGTTATTCTAATTAAAATCCAGTTCGATCTTATCTCAATTTCTTATATAATCGACTTAATATGGTCTAACTAAGCACGCTATACAAATGTCTACACTTTGAACTATCAACGAAATGATCTTAAAACTAGGGCTGTACATATCTCTTACATATGGCCACATAAAAATATCAATCCACCGATCGATACCAAAATGCCTTCAAAACAACTGGAATCGATACTCAACCTTCAAAACCAAAAGGTTCGATGAGTTACGATTATCTCCCGATCAATCGTACAACTTCGAATTGTCAAATAATCGTTTCAGACCCAGATCAGCGCATTGAACGTTTAAATTTCACCAACACGTCCAACAGCGACGAAAACAACACAGAAAAGGCCGCACGTCCCACTGCGACGGCATCCACACAGAAAAGGCAGCACGTCCCACGGCGACGGCATCCACACAGAAAAGGCGCGTAGCAGGCCAGGCCTCGCTGTTTTATAGACAGTTCACTTGGCGCCAAATATTCCCGGGCATTTCTGACCAATGAGAAACCTCCATTCTGTCAGGCGCACACAGAAATCTACCGCGCTAGTTCAGGATTGGTGCTCTATTAATAGAATTAATGAGATGCGAAAATATGTAAATTACTCGGTGTGCGTGGCCACATTTATGTTGCGCTAACCATTCGTTCAAACGCACATTATATAAATTGACGTTCGTCACACCCTCCACCCCCTTGGAGATAATTTTCAAACATTGAAAATTTTACTTAAAGCCAAGTTGTCAAATCAGCCATGTTCGTTTAGCAACAACAAAACATTAGAAGAATTACACATTACTAGCAGACTCCTCTACTAGTCTCTCAATTGTTACTAAACTAGTTCTGGGTATAGGGTCCATCCTTCACAGTACTCAGCTAAAGGTGAAACAACCCACATACACACACACACACACACAGTTTAATGTCTTAATTATCTGTGACACGCCACAAACACAACTACTACACAACGAAATTGAATTAAGTAAACCACAAACAATCAATGAATAAATGGAGTCCACAATCTCAATCTCTATATCTAGCTGGCTTCACGGTATTTCGCTTCGGCCGCTGAATGCATTTATTTCCATCACCCTCAGAATCACTTCCCTCGGATTCGAACTCAGTTTCTTCCTCCCGCGAATCAAGGTAACCTTCACCTTCATATTTCTTCAACTTATCAACGTACACAATTTTCGGCTGTGCCCGTGGTGATTTTTGTATTCTATACAAAACCGGACGTAACCTTTCTTTAACTTGGTATGGACCAGTGTACCATCGGGTCCATTTCTCTTTCAAACCGACTCCGGTCCTTGGGTAAAAATACCAAACCAAACTGCCAAGTTCAAACTCCAGCGGTTTAACTCTCATATCATAGCGAAAATCACGTTGCGTTGCTTGGCGCTGCATAAATTTTCTAGCAATTGTAAAGTCTTCTTGCATCCTGGAAACCTGTTCATAAACAAAATCATCAACAGACAAACTAGCAGGTAAGACTTGACTATCTCCTAAAACAAGATCAATAGGCAGACAGGTTTCTCGAGAGAGAAACAGGCGATTCGGCGTGAATCCTGTGCTCTCGTTCTCGCTTGCTCGGTACGCCGCAAGAACATAGGGTAAGTGCACGTCCCAATCACGTTGACGTTGAGAGACCACTTTGCCCAGCATCGAGTTGAGTGTGCGGTGAAAGCGTTCCATCGCGCCGTTACTACTCGGTTTGTACGGCGTAGTTCTCGTCTTGTCGATGCGGAGTCGCTGGCAGAGATCGCGAAACAGAGCGGACTCGAAGCACGCGCCCTGATCGGTCACAATCTGTCGCGGGCACCCGAATCGAGAGATGAATTCCTTCACCAGCACCCGAGCGACTGTAGTTGCTGTCTGATTCCGGATCGGATAGGCTTCGGCCCATCTGGAAAAATGGTCCACGACTGTTAAGATGTATCGATAACCAGAGTTAGATAACGGATGTGGCCCCGTTATATCGATTCCGATACACTCTAGTGGGTTTCCCACTGTCAAGTTCTGAAGTTTTCCTTGTCTCGGCGGCTTTCCTCTCCAGTAACAAGCACAGACTTCACACTACTTAAGAACTCGTCGCACGTCATCTCGCCAACTTGGCCAATAAGCCCGGCGTTGGACTTGTGCCATAGTTTTTCGGCATCCCAAATGTCCACCTGACATTCCTCCATGAGCCAGTTCAATCAATCTGTCCCGACGTTGTGGTGGCATAACAATCTGGAACCACTTCGTCCGGCCTGTTTCTGGATGCAACCATTCTCGCATCAGGATCTCATTTTGCAAAGACAATTGAGGCCATTGTGCCACCAAGGTCTTGATTGTTCGACTTTGTGATCGCAGCATCTCCATAGTTGGCGGTTCTGCTGACTCCAACTGTTTCGTCACAATCCAGCCAAGTTCCGGATCGTTCCGTTGCTCCTCTCGTATGTCATCGGTTTCCCAGCCGGTTGGTAGATCGGATGATTGAAGAGTTGGTTCGGTCAACACTCGTATCGCATCAATCCGATGTGGCCATCTTGACATTGCGTCTGCATTGCCATGCGAAGCTCCTGCTCGGTGCTGTATCTCGAAGCTAAACTCTTCAATAACAGTGAGCCATCTGGCCTGCTGCCCGATTGGAAGCGGCGTTCTTCGGAGCCATTGCAAGGCCGAGTGATCCGTTCGAAGGATGAACTTTCGACCTAGCAGGTACTGACGGTAAGTCTTCAAAAAGTGTACTACTGCTAAAAGTTCCCTTTTTGTCACATCGTAGTTTCTTTCGGCTTCGGAGCAGACTCTACTTCCATAGCAGATTACACGTTCTCGCCCTTGTTGTCGTTGAGACAGAACGGCACCAATTGCGTCTGCCGATGCATCAGTGTCTAATACATATTGGTCGACATCGTTCGGAAGAGCCAGAATCGGTGCTTCCGTTAACCGTAACTTCAGCTCACAGAAAGCGTTCTCACAGTTTGAGTCCATTCGAACCGGAGACCTTTTTGTGCCAGCGAGTGTAAAGGTCGCGCAACCTTCGCAAAACCCGGAACAAATTTGCGGTAGTACGAACAAAGTCCAATGAAGGAACGTGCTTCTTTCAGTGACTTTGGCGTAGGCCATTCTTCCACCACTCGAATCTTTTCTGGATCAGTTCCAACTCCTTGACCACTTACCACATGTCCGAGAAATAACACCTGGCGTCTGAAGAGATGACATTTGCTGGGCTTCAATTTCAGTCCAGCTTCGCCCAGTCTCTCCAACACTCGTGCGATTCGTTCCAAGTGAGACTTCCAG
This sequence comes from Allolobophora icterica, assembly GCA_963556255.1. Classification (NCBI taxonomy): domain Eukaryota; kingdom Metazoa; phylum Annelida; class Clitellata; order Crassiclitellata; family Lumbricidae; genus Allolobophora; species Allolobophora icterica. The sequence continues at coordinate 14,999,518 of OY744603.1, read as the reverse complement.
TCGGCGGCAAACACTATTATATCGTCCAGTTACACCAGGCAAATTTCAAAATTTAAACCTGCCATCACAAGACTCATCATTCGTGAAAAGCTTGCAGGTGAGTTGCTTAAACCAAACGGTAAGACTCGGAATTGAAAGCTACCTCTTCTCGTAAGGAAACCTGTCTTATGTCTGTCTTGCGGATCAACTGCCAGCTGGTGGTAACCTGCACGAAGGTCAAATGTACTGAACCATGTTGCACCTGCGAGCGAATCCAAACTCTCACTGATGAGTGGAAGCGGGAATGCGTCAGGTCGAGTTTTGGTGTTAACAGCTCGGTAGTCCACGCAGAACCGAGGTGTTCCATCTTTCTTCTTCACGATGACCACATTACTGGCCCATTCTGATGTCGACGGCTCGATCAACTTCAGCCGGAGCATTTGATCCACTTGTTCGTCTATCATTGGAAGTAAGGCCAGTGGTTGACGACGTAAGGTTTGTCGGACTGGTCGTTCTCCTCCAGTGTCAATCTTGTGCTGCAAAATATCCGTGTAGCCATAGTCCCATTCGTGCAAAGAGAATGCTTTACGGTTTTGCAACACTATTTGCTTCAGCTGCAACCGTGCTTCTGGCGTGACATCCTCTGCTACATCAGTCCATAATGGCGACAACACTTTTTCTACTTCTTCGTTAGAAGGCTCCGTGCGATTCTCTATCACTTGGCCGCAGCTGGACACCTGGCCATCGTTAGAATTTTCGCCGTAGACTGTGACGATTTCGGTTGCACATTGGAGTCCTTTCTTTAGTCTTACTGCACTAGTTGTCGGATTCAAAATTCTCAGAGGTAAGTCGATAGCGCGTTCTGGCAGCAGAGTCCCAGCCACCAGCACTCCGGAGTCGAGCAGTTGAGGTTGAGTCGCCCAACTTCTTCCACAGACATCACCCAATTTCGCTAGGATGGCGTATGCTTCAACGTTCATTTCGCTTAACGCTGGCACTTGCACGTCATGTGCCAACGCCACTTTGCGACACATTGAAGGTGCTGCTCGACAATGAATGCCGACTTCATGCCCATTGATCGTGATTGTCTTCTTACCAAAGTTCCACTGGACTTGCTGACTTTCAAGCCAGGACAGGCCCAGGATCAGTTCTGAAATCTGTTCTGTCACCAAGCAGTGTGCATCGAATTGAAGTCCATCGATTTCAACGGTTAGCTTCGTTTCGCCAATGACCCGGATCTCAGTTCCATTTGCAGCTTGCAACAGTTGTCTGGAACGTTTAACATCTGCTTTCTTCACCATGGAACTCGGAACTAAAGAGAGTTCGCAGCCTGTGTCAATCAAGGCAAACGTCGCTTTACCATTGACCTTCACCGACAGGTAAGCGTTGCTGCTACCTTGTACATGATTCGAACGAAGAGTTATTGGCGGTTCCTCACTGGAAGCTGGACCAAGTTGTGTCGAAACCGGACCAGGACAGTCTCTCACCAGATGGTCGGACTGGCCACAACCGAAACAGGTTCTAGGCGTCTTTCTCCTCACCTGATTTGGCGGTTGACTTTCCTCAGCGGTTTCTGGTCGACCACGAGTTCTTTCCCACTGACGTCTGGTTGTGGAGGCGGTTGCCGCTGGTAGTTCCTTCGGCTTCGACTCCCAGTGCCCTCGTCCGTCCAAACGTTTCTCCAGACTCGCCATCTGTCGTCGCTGCGATTCCAGCTCGTCTCGGATGAGTTGTAGCGTATTCTCCAAATGTCCATCATCTTCTCGCACCATCTTAGCTCGCATAGGTCGACGATCGGATTGATCAGAATCTCGTCGTTCGGCTTTCTGATAACCCTCGAACCTCATGGCTAGGTTGTATGCTTTGTCCAACGTTTCCGCTTCACGCTCACGAACTTTCATTGCCAGTTCTTTGTCTCGGAGAGCGTCAATAAACGCTCGAATAGCTATGGCTTCACTGTGGCTCGTTGTCGGTCCAGGAAAAGCAAGGATCATTAACCGTCTAATATCTTGCACTAATGAACCAAGTTCCTCACCTTCTCTCTGTCGTCTGGTGTTTAATTGCGTTTGGTACAATGTGGTTTGATCTGTTCCACCGTACCTCGACTTTAGTTTCTGAATCAGGTCGTCTGACGTCATCACATTGGCTGAGTCGAACTCCCATAGCAGTTGATTGGCCGGTTCCACTAACGCACACATCAGCTGATGAAGTTTTTCTTCTTCCGTCCATTCATTGTGCTTTGCGCACACCTCAAATTCTCGGACAAAAGCTTGGACTGCAGTTTTACCATTGTACGTACCAATCTTAATCCATTGTCTATTGGAACGCAGTGTAGACATCATGGTTTGGTTGTCCGACCACTTCTCCAACTGTCCTTTCTCTTCTGTTGACTTCACATTCGGACCCGGTTGTGGTTCCACGGTCGACCCAAGTTGACCTTCGGCAACCATCACCGTTTGAGTGGCGACGGACGTTGTGACCTTCGCCGCTGGGTTCAACGTGGCGAGTTCTGTAGTCGTCGGCAAGAGCAAAGGACGTCCTTCAGTCCTTCCCTTCCCGACTTGCACTGGAACTTCTTGGCATGGCTTTCTGTAGATTTCACGGCTTCACGTTTCCGTTGTTGTCGTTGCTCCAAACGAAGTCGGAATCGACATCACCGTTGGTAGGTAACCGGAACTCAGGTGCCCACGACTGATTGCAACCGGACGACGTTCCTGAAATGACCCGGACACCGCCCAGATCGAAGGTTGATTGAAAGGCGTTGCACTTGAATGTGTTGGTATACCAGCGCTTGGTTTTCCGTAGGTGACAGGAACCGAAGACAACGACGCAGAACTCGTGAGACTGGGACGTGCACTTTCGTCGAGGGCAGCGTACCAAGCGCGAGTCGGATGACGAACACTATCGCTCATCTGCTGTGTAGTCTGCGGTTGTCTCATCTGTCGACCAGTATCTGAAACTAAACACTTAACATTAGTCTGTGTTTCATAACATTTATCAATAAACATCTCCTGTTGTTCAAGCATATTCTTTTTCCAAGGATGTTTAAATGTAATTTCCTGAACACTAACTTCACTCATTTCATCCATTTCATGATCCTGTTGACCAAAATCACTCATTTGTAGTTCAAACTCACCCATGTCCATTACGTCTATAGGTTGAGTAAATCTTCTATCTAAACCCACTTCCGGTTCTACTTCCGCCTGTTTTTCCAATTCAGCCATTAAAACTCCGATTCTGGTACCACGTGTAGCGTTCGCCTCCTCGCCCTCTAGCGACGACCCGCCCTGTTGTAAGGCATCGACTGACTGGCCAAAACGTGCGGGATTTGAACCCGAGTCCATGTGGGGCTTATTTCTTATCTCTACACCACTTGTGTTGAGCACTATATAATTTTCTGGTACCAAGGATATTTCCTGACATATGTCTGCGTGTGTTAAAGGTCCTTCTGCCTTTACAACAGTATTTTCGGCGGGAAAGTTCCCGCCTAAACGACCAACTTCCCGCGCTAACTGTGCCATACCGGTTTCTACCTGTTCTTGGCGGGAAATAAAGTTTCTCATTAGCGCCGTCATCTCGGACATTTCCTCGACTAAAGCGGCCACCACTTTGTCAGACATAATGATTTTTAATTCCAAGTAGATTTATTTATTAAAAGAAATGAAAGATACAAATTAATGTCTGTGCAGATCCGAAATTCAAGGTCCGTAGATTAACTGACAGTTTATCGGGTCTAATCACCGATTTTGACAAAGTTCACAATTATCGATTCACAACTAGCGATATTTGCCAATTGCCAGTTATTCTAATTAAAATCCAGTTCGATCTTATCTCAATTTCTTATATAATCGACTTAATATGGTCTAACTAAGCACGCTATACAAATGTCTACACTTTGAACTATCAACGAAATGATCTTAAAACTAGGGCTGTACATATCTCTTACATATGGCCACATAAAAATATCAATCCACCGATCGATACCAAAATGCCTTCAAAACAACTGGAATCGATACTCAACCTTCAAAACCAAAAGGTTCGATGAGTTACGATTATCTCCCGATCAATCGTACAACTTCGAATTGTCAAATAATCGTTTCAGACCCAGATCAGCGCATTGAACGATTAAATTTCACCAACACGTCCAACAGCGACGAAAACAACACAGAAAAGGCCGCACGTCCCACTGCGACGGCATCCACACAGAAAAGGCAGCACGTCCCACGGCGACGGCATCCACACAGAAAAGGCGCGTAGCAGGCCAGGCCTCGCTGTTTTATAGACAGTTCACTTGGCGCCAAATATTCCCGGGCATTTCTGACCAATGAGAAACCTCCATTCTGTCAGGCGCACACAGAAATCTACCGCGCTAGTTCAGGATTGGTGCTCTATTAATAGAATTAATGAGATGCGAAAATATGTAAATTACTCGGTGTGCGTGGCCACATTTATGTTGCGCTAACCATTCGTTCAAACGCACATTATATAAATTGACGTTCGTCACATGACTACAGCAATACACACAACAGGACATCATTTAATCCTCCCATTTTGCAATGCTATTGAACTAATGGAAATGACAGTATGAGTTTGTGTAGATGACCTTCTATTGCTCTAAAGGAAAAATCGCTCTTGACACTACGCAACGTCACCGTGCATGCCAGTCCCATAACCGCAGAATTAAACCGCTACTCGATGTATTTAAAAGCCAGTACAATATAAGCTTTTAGACTTACTAGAGGTCCACCAAGTTTCGTCAGCCAGTTGCAGTTACCGATATGTTCCATCATCAACTTAATGTATTTAGTATTTGGTTCGTCCAGAAGTTTACAAAAAACGTTTTCGTGTTCGGGGCGCTACAATCAAAATACCACCAGAACTCACAGAATCGGTGCCATGGTGACATAACTGGAATAGAAGAGGTGATGTAGTAATTATAGGAAGTACATACACACTCTTACATTACAACCAGTAGCATTATTACACATTAGCTTCATTTTTTTTCTACTTTACAGCCGGGTGGTTCTGAGGCTTGCGGTGTTTTAAAAATTGTCTTAATGCAAACACACATTGGAAGTTTGTATGTCACTTAAATTGTAATTACCTTTGAATGCGTTTATGACTAGCGCTACTAAACATGTAGCAGAAAAACCGTAACTGACAGTCTCGCGGAGATAATAGACCGACCCACAAAATCACAGTTCTAGGCTTAAGAGTACTGATCGATCAAACGTTTCGTAAAATGGGAAAGCAGCTTATCTGTTCAACAAGGCATGGTAGGTAGAATTTAGCAGGTCCATATGGAGCTCCATTGTGCGACATAGTTTATCTAGTGATAGTCTGTGCAGTAAATATTGAAGTAGTCCTTTGTTATATCTGACGAGTGAACATGCATTATAATCTATAGAATGGTTGCATCTATATTTAAATATGTCCAAAAAATCAACAAAAAAGTAGATGCTCAATGCTCATACACAACCAACTGTAACAAAAAAACCTACAATTTACAAAAGTCGTTGTAAAAGTTTAGATTTAACATCCGGTAGCACTGAAGTAGGTCTACTACATTCGTAGAAATCTAAAAGACGTTATTATCGAAGGTTTAACCCTAACCATACCGGGTGGGGTCTTTTATGACCCCAGCCGGTTAATTGTTGCAATAAAATTTAACCGTTAAAGATTTTTTCAAATAATTTTAGGAATTTGTCACATTGCTTTTCAGCTTTAAAGAGAACATATCGGGTATTGGTGACTTGGTGATGCTTACGTGTTATTCGCGAAAAATTGGTGGGGTCGTAAATGACCCCACCAATTTCTTAATTTTTTCCCTTGACTTTTTCTCCTTTCACGTTCTTTCCCTTTCCGTTTTTAACTACAATCTTAGCATTTCTAGTTACATCAACAATAATGTGAATTACAGTAAATTATTTCTTTTGCTGTTATTTTTTTGTAAGTTTTGACCCTTGTTCGATTTCATCGCATATGTTGTTGCCTATTATTCAACCGAGTCATCATTAGCTTGTCAAATGTTATTCACATAAAGTAGCATAATTAGCAAAATTGCATTTAAAAAAGTCAGCTGCCTGCTCATTTCAGTGAGCAATAATATAACATAGTCTCAGCAGTTTTTTGTAGTCAAAAATGTTGAAGTTGCTCAAAATAGGGCATATTACCTATAACTTATCGCTTTACTTCTATTTATCTTCAGAGTAAAATATGAATAGCAGACAGTAAGATATTTGAGAAAAGAATAAATCTAACAATTATTTGAACAGGAGAGTAGTACAGATGATAGAGATATAAACAATTCTGACTCAAACCATGTATCAGAAGGTTCCAATAACATGATAGTGAAGTGCCAATGAAGCATTATTTGCTAAATATAGGATTTCCTTTGTGAAAACTTTCGATGCCTTGAAAAATTAAAACCATGTCGTTTGCATGCAATTTGGCGCATTCACATAATGCATTTCTTCTGTGAAGAGTTTCTGACAATCAAATAACAAAAATGTTGATCTTACAGAGAAAAACACAGTTTATGACCCCACCCGGTACGTTTAAGATGTGTGGCATGCCGGTATGATTAGGGTTAATTATGAGTACCTGTCAAAAAAGACTTTTACACATGAAATCAGTGTTTAAGTTGCCAAAAAAGAATATTGTACAGATAACCTTGGAACACGAAAGCAAGTCAAAATCTAATGTTGTAATCATGTTGCACACAAAACAGCTGAGCTGTGGGGTCAAGAAATGACCCCCAAAACCTTGTCTGGGACTTGGCTGAGGGGTTAGAAGAAGTACTAGGAGGTTGAACCCCAACAACTAAAACAATGCATGAACCGTGCAGACTTACCATCCAGTTTTTCAGTAGCAGTTGCCTGAAGAATACATCGTTGTCCCACTGGGCAACCAGCATATATAAGTCACTTGGATTAGTCCAATTCACTGAAGGAAAGAAAAATATTAGCTTTGAATCATAATGAAAGGTTCCTATGCTGAGACCTAAACTATTCTACGAGTCTACAATTTTGGCTACGACGAATAACAGCCCTAATCTTCCTGTAGGTTTCTTTAATAATTTATATCTATTATTAGAAGGTTCGCTAAAGAATAAAACAACTTCTTTCTTGGGTTACGATAAAAAGCAGTTTATTTACAACACTGTGCTATATAACAAAGACACCTTTCGAAAATGTTCGGCTCAACATTGCACCAACAGCAATACGATTTTGAATAAACCATCCACAACGTCTTCAACAGTCTACGAGTTGACATAACAAACAGCATCACAGAACTTGCAAGGCTGTCGGTCACTTTCGTACAGGAGACAACTAGTAAGATGTCTTAACTAACAGTAATTAACCTCATTCGGTTGTCTTCGAAAATTCTAAGCACGGAGCCCTGGGAGACAACCAACAGACAGGATCTCGTCAGACCAAAAACTAAATGCCAAGCAAACCGATCCCAACATTTCTGAAGCTCACGTAGAAGCAGAAGAGCAGTACCTTAAGCTTGTCCTAGGGCAGCCATGGGTATGAAGTGTTAGCGATATATTGACCACTTAATTTTTTTGTTTCAACATAATAATGTTAATAATGATATCCAGTGTTAATAATATTTAATAGTAATTAGAAGTTACTCTCTACTGTTAATATAACGGACCTGTTGCCGAAAATAAACTTAGGTTTTTCTCGAATCGTGCGCTCACCTTTCATCAGAGCCTCGACAATAATGGTTTTCTGATGTCCATTGTTGATATTGAATTTGATCAGTAGATCCGTTTGGTTATATGATCGTATTGCTTCCAGACTGGAAGAGACAAGCTTAGTTTTGGCCACCATTAATTTCAAGACGTTAGGTTCTATGTTGTCGACAGCATGCTTAGCGTTCTTTGGAGAAATACCGTATAAGACCAGCATCTGCTCAAATACAGCACACATTTGGTAACCTGAGTAAAATTCAGCGTCGGCGGCTGAATGGTTGCTGCTATCGGATGGAGTTCGTTTGGAGACAAGAAGATCCTTGATTCCAACCAGCAGTTCATTGGTGTCTCTTCTACCCAAACTAGCAATATCGATTCTAAATCGTCCTGCATCTTCTTCAGAAAATCTGATTTTGTCCAGCAACTGAACAATTTCGAGGAACAGCTCGAGTTTGGTTTCGGATTTGATATTGGCAATGACTTTGTGGACTACGTTAGGAATATCTTTCTCGATCAGCGCTTCTTCGAGTCGTTGAAACAGATGTTCAAAAATTTCTGGCAAGTATTCCAACGTAGCACCACTGATTGAATAGAATAATAAACACAGCTCGTAAACGTATTATTGGGTTTAAAAAATGTGTGTAAAATAAGAAACGTATTCCATGTGATATGTACTTTGTTAATCTAGACACCTTTGTATAGCGAGCGACATTCCAGTCGGCCATCTCAGTGTCGACAGAAGCGACATACCGTGTTGCCACGACTAATTGTCGATAGATATCGCTCTCCCCCAGGATTTATGTTTCCCCCTCCCAGAGGCCAGCAATATTTTAATGTAGACACCTTTTGGGGAGAAATCCCCCAGGATACATGTTTCGCCCCCCCCGCCCAGAGGCGAGTAATATAAGAATAAAATAATAGAAGAAGATATATGAAAGTTTTTGAGAAATTAATTCAGGGATGATTTCCGAAAAATTCAGGAACGTTTTGTGGGAGTAATTCCTAAAAAGGTCATCAACTTTTTTTAGAGATGAAATTCCCAAAGAGTCGTAGGATCTTCGAAAACGGATGAAATTTCCCCCAAAAGGTCGCCCTTGTTCATCCCCCCAGAAACCTTGTCACCCCCCCCCCCCCCAAGAGGAGAACTAGATTAACACTGCTTCGCTCTGTTCTTGTATTTTAGACTATATTGTGGCGGACAGGCCACGAGGCTTGAATGCGTGTTTTATTTATAATAGCTTTCTTGTTGAAACGTTATCCGGCGATATAATGCATCAGAGGGCACCAGCGGCCGATGCGTAGATGGTAGCGTTAACGCGATTTAATAATAGCCAATATTTAAGTTTTAGCGTATAATTATTTGCCAATTTAGCGATTCAAATTATTAATTAATATAATATTACACGCTTTCAGGTACAATATTTAAGGCCTAAAGCTAGGTCGACGCTTAGTATAAAAGTTGGATTTCTATATTTTAGACACCCGTATTTGAGAAGATGACAATGGGCTAATATATAAGTATGAAGGCCAGAATATGTCTTGCGTACTAAATTATAGCACGCAGTCAGAGAATGGGCGGCCTATGGAGGCCAGATAATGTCTTACGTGCGAGACCATAGGATGCAGATAGATGCATGGACCCTGCCTCACGGTGCGTTGCTTATAACGTAGAGTGGCGATGTGTGCACTCTGCATATAAGTGATACGATGTATCACAGAGTCCGGTGTCCGGTTTCGGTTAAGTTACGAATGATTTTACGGACACGGCGTCCGTTACAAGGCTAATCAGTGCGCTCCCGAGTGACAACCGCTCCAAAGGCGGTCGGACCGGTGCTGGCAAAACGTCGATTCAACGGGGTTGGGCCCACCCTGTTGTAGATCGCGAGAAGTACCGAGTCTGATCGTGGAAGGCTGATTCGGGGAAAGACCGATCGTGAGAGAAAAGGCTCAAAGGTCTGTATCGGTAAAGTTGGGGGAAGGCGACCCTGCGGTTCCGTTCGATAAGACGGGGAAGCAGACCCCGTAGATGTACGTTTCGATATATACTGGAAAGACCGATCGTGAGAGAAAAGGCTCACAGGTCTGTATCGGTAAAGTTCGGGGAAGGCGACCGCGGCGGTTCCGTTCGATAGACAGACGGGTAAGGTCCCGTCGGTGTCTGATTCGCTGGTGACCGTTCGATAGTCCGGAGAAAGACTCCGGTGGTTCCGTTCGATAAGACGGGGAAGCAGACCCCGTAGATGTTCGTTTCGATATACAGGGTGGCGCATAAAAAGTGGGACCGCCTCATTAAATCTTGTGCAATATATTTAAAATTATGTTTTGAGCGATTTTTTAAACTGGAACGATATCCTGACTCACTAACTCAACGTGTGACGTCACTATTTCGTGGACTTTCGGTCGCCATATTTATAGTTTATGCCATTTTACCTTACGGTGTTTAGAAAATGACAAAAATAACAGCAGAAGATCGTATTCTCAGTCGCTGTGTCTCGGATGGGAAAAACCAGTGTGGTCTTTGTCCCCTACGACGAAGGTAGACTTTCTGTTGAAGAGCACCCCAAATAGCATAATCTACAGGGTTTAGGTCCGGGCTATTTGGGGACCACATGTCTGGTTCGATGAAGGTGACATACTCCCGATGAAGGAATTTGATCGTGTTTCTTGCCGTGTGCGAAGGAGCTCCGTCCTGTTGCAGTGTCCAGCTTCGACGATTACATCTCGCTCGAATGTCCGGAAGCAATCCTTGTCTTAAGACGTGATCACAGTAATATTCACTATTCACTTTCGCTCCAGGGTCAACAAAGTCAAAACAAGTTTCTCAATCTTTAATATGACTAGGCCTACTAATTTTGCGATTTTGCGCTGTAGCATAGTCATCTTGGATCGCAATCGCTATAGAAACGTTTACACAATAATTATATTTTAAAAATGAGCCCATCGATATCTATAAATATCGATGAATGAGCCACAACTACTGAGTTAATTCACGTATCCAAAATTTGGGGCGAACATAGGCTGTTGAAGTGCATATTCACATTTTCATGTTTATCGATATTGAACTTTTTATTTCATTAACGAAAATAGCGATGAATTTTCGTTAGTCTCATTTTCGTTATAGTTACAGTTATAGTTAATGATATTTTTTAGTTACAGTTATAGTTATCGTTAACGAAATCATTTTTTGTTCGTTAACGAACATTTTCGTTATCGTTAACGTTAACGAGAATCACACTGGTATATCTGTATTGTTTTATTTTTAATTTTTTGTTACTTATTAGTTTGTTCTTTGTGCACAGTGAGTTCACGCTGTTTTGTTGACTCAAAATAAATAAATAAACAAGATATCGCACAAGACCGCTCCCTACCGACGCCTAGCGATGACTAATTTCGATCGTCGCCGCGTGGGAGACCACCCAAGAAGCGCTTAGTTTCTCAGCAGCTCCGATGTCGCCAATTAAATATCGACTGAAGGATCTCTGAAGTATCTATTGACAATTCGTCGTGGCAACACGGTATGTCGCTTCTGTAGACACTGAGATCATGAGATGGCCGACTGGAATGTCGCTCGCTATGCAAAAATGGCTACGGCCGGAAGTGCCTAAAACTCGAGTACCGAGTGTTCGACATTCGCTACAAAATATGGGTTATTCTTCACAACTAATAATTCAATTAATTAATCACTATTTTTGCAAAACTGCGCGGTTTCCAATTTTACAATAATTTAACCTCATCTGAAATTTAACTCAACTCTATAATCTCTGATTTATAAAATAAAGCCAGTGTTCCACTTTCTTATAAATCCATCTTGGACTTAAAACTCACAATAAGCCTAACGAACGTTCTTTCTTCATTGTGCAAAAAAGACTATCGGTACAGTACATCTGTACCGAGAAAATACGCATACGTACAGGAAGCATAATCAGAAAGCATTAGCAGTCTTCAACCTGTGCATAAATGTAATCGTAATCTAAAAAATCAAAATTTCTTAAGCCTTAAGCGAGATGAAAAGTGAGTTTTCACGAGCAGTGCGCTAAGACAGAGAAGTTGTCAAAGTAGAGAAAGTTAAATATCTGGTTGTCTGACGGTCAAAGACGCATCTTGTTTTAATTCTCGGGTAAAATAAATTTTAACTTACTGTTTGAACGCCACTGCTCCGGAAATTATATCAGCTGCTCCTCCAGTTCCCTGAAAGAGAAGTAGTTAGATCAAAGTCACGGTCTTTAACGTACAGGCGAGAGAAAATAAACCGTAACACTACCGTGGCTGTCCAAAACGATGAATTGGAAGGCGCGCTTCATGTCAGTATTAGATAGATGTTGCAGGTGATATTCTGATAAATGAGTGCGTGGTGCATCGTATTTTATAGAAAAGAAATTGGCCTTATAAATGGCTGTTTTTATTATATATATCATCATACTTATCGGATCCAACTGAGACTGACCAAACAATTGCAATTCCGAACTGTCACGCTGCTGAAGTGCGTAACTCAGCAATTACTGCAGGCGCGCACAGATTTACGTAAGTAAGAAAGAAAGTCGCTCACATTTTACAAAATATGCAGTTGATGTAAAATGTTACTGTCTTTGGATCAGGAAAACCTAGCAGCTACTGACGCTTGCTTCAAGGTGGTAAACTGTTCAAAGAATGGCAAGTCCACTGGTAGCCGACTAGTCTACATATTCGAAGTATGGTGCCCGATAATGTTGCATCTGTTATATTCTGGGCAACAGATGTTGAGTTGCTGGAATCTTTACAGTCCAGTTCTAAAGGCTTGCAGGAGAAACACGTGGAAATTCCGGACTGATCGATTTTTAGTTGTTACCAACCATGTGAACATCATGGATTCCAATTGGTTTACACGTTTACTGACTTTGACGGTGTTTCCTTATCCTACTTAAACTGTTAATGTATTATACCCGGACTCAAATAGACACTCATGAAGAATGACAAAACATGTTTATGGTACATGAATATTCAAGTCCATTTGTGGTTCTGTGAGTGCCCTTATACGCAGACAGAAGAACGCCCTGAAAGAACTGCTAACGTATTACCCGTTTCCTTTCCATTCTAATCATATCAAATAGATATAATTCAATTTAACCTTAACCATATCTGATTTAATCCATTCTATTTTGTTATTTTTCACTTAAGTGCTCTAACTAATCGGATATATTGCGTATATAATTTTTACTTGAGTTTTATAGGCACTCACCATAGCAACGATGACAGGAATGCTGTTAGCCAAAGCATGTTCAACGAAGCCGAACGCATTGACGCTGCCTCCAATTAAGATGTAGATCAATGGCGTGTCTTCAAAAATTACCGTCTACATTTTTATCCTGCAGGTAAATGGTTATTTTATTTATTTATTATTATTATTATTATTATTATTATTATTATTATTATTATTATATTATTATATTATTATTATAACTTTTTTATTTATTAGTTAGTAGGCCTAACTTTTATAGGGGCAATGTCTAAAGCACAAGGCATCAACCATTAGCCAACTAAACCCAAGCCGCAATCAGGGCAACATCCTTTCATTAGTAGGCCTAGTTCATTCCATTCCTTAGGACCAGGAACAAGGATTATCGCCCACGACAGTTGTACATCAAGAATCAGGCAAAAGAATCCTACCCGAGCGAGGAGGAACCTAGGGAAGGACAAGTGGCGATCATCGCAGATCAGAAGTCATTCACGAAATGGACTCACAGTGCTAGGGTGATCAAGTCTTGATGAATGGCTGACCCGATGTTGAATATATCGAAGCTAAAGGACGCTGGTTTTAACGTTGGCATTAAGCAGGAGTTTGTTGAAAGCTAGGCCTGGATTGCCATCAACGTCTCCTGGTATAAACAGTACGAGGATGACACTACAGAGGACAAGGAACGGCAACGCTGAGTGCGAAAAGGCCGATCTGTACAAAACCATGACTGGATTTATCTTAACGTGTCCATGCAATCTACAGACTGTATTAGTCCGCCGTCTAAAAATTACGCGAACTGTCCTCAGAGTGAAATATAAGATATATCCTTGACTTAACCAGGAATTTTGATTAACAGATGGCTAGCAGCAGTCAAACACGATTTCACAGAGTTGCATGCATGTTCGAACCACCATTTCATGGAGCGCGGTAAAAATACAAATGTAGGCTATATCCAAGTTTATGTAGGTCAGTTTCCTTCACCGAAATAAATTGTGCGGCATACTTCTGTCTGCTTCTAATGAACCATTCATGCACTTAAGTATAATGACCTGTATGATCCTACCTCTCATAAAATCATTTATCTCAACATAATAAAATTAACGACACATTTATTGTATCTTCTAATAAACTCGTTTACTTCAAAGTAATAAACTTTACGGCATACTTGGGTCTTCTTTTTCATCACAACTCTTCCATTTCATCAGACCGGACTCGACCATTTCTCGTAGTTCGCATTCACAGCCTGAGTTTTTCTGTGTACCGTCATCGACAAGAAGAAAGTGTGTGTGATGCTGATTCAGCGGCATTCCAGTTGTATTGCTATCAGACTCATAACGATCTGAACCTGAAGAAGCCTATAGAAAATTACAAAATATGGTGGATAACTAATCTGTCATAGGCCTAGTCAACAAGCAATATAGCGTCCATGTTATATTCTGCAAATGCCGCTCTATAAGCTTGCAGAGTAAGCTTACGTTTGGTCTAAGAACATACATGCAGTTTGTATACTTACATTCCGGGCACTTATAATATATTATTATTGAAATTTTTATTAGTATTATTATTATTATTATTATTATTATTATTATTATTATTATTATTATTATTATTATTATTATTATTATTATTATAATCATCATATCATTATTATTATCTTCGTCATCATTATTATTATCATTATTTTTATAATTATCATTGTTTTTTTATTATTATTTTCTAAGACCAAAGGTTTGAGTCTAGAAGTTGTAGAATGAATATTACGACAACATTAATAGTACTACTGCTAATATTTTTATTTCTATTACTTTTATTATTTTTGTTGTTGTCATTGCAAGAATATTTAACAGCCACAGTTACACAGAAATGCAATCTGAGGCCCGGTTAGTTAGTCGCCAACTGAAGAGCAGTTAGATATCAAGATATGAGAAAAAATGAGTTCGAATGTGTCTTTCGCAGGAAGAGAAAGAGTTCGAACATCGGATAAATATCGGTAGTCGATTTAATTTTTTGGAGACAGCCAGTCATAGCATTGCGATATGCTAAATGCCACGTATGTTTGAGATGAATTAAGAGATATCAAGTCCAAATATATCTATGTCATTTGTATACTGAGCCCAATAAAATCCGTGCTCAGATTTAACTACGCCAAAAGAGATACAACATCTAAATTAATTATTTGGTGTATCGGCATTTTACCGGCTATGGGCGCAGTTACAAGAGATAGAACAAATTACATTCAGAAGATCTTTTTTCTCTTCAAGACATCCCCAGTTGCAGATTCCGAGAACAGCCAGTGGAATCTTCTCCCAATTGGCCAGTCTCAGCTTCACCTCGTTTCCGATGAGTTGGTCCACACCTTTGTTTAGTCCACCAGTGATTATCCAAGCATCTGGTTTGAAGAATTTCATTAATGTGTTTATTTTCGACTAATTTGACGGCAGTGCCAATAAATCATTTTCAAGTGAGCGCTTTCGTGGTCGGTACGCGAAGTTTGTGGGCAGATTCGAGCCCGCTTTCGACGAATTACAGATCTAGCGCTACCGAATACTTAATAAGAATTCGTTTATATGCAATCCTTTAAAGTGCTAACACTTAGCCTATTTGGTATTGTAGGCCTAATTACTAACTTCTAACGCGCGGGTATCTAACACTCCAATGCGCTTAATGCGTCAAACGAGATAGATAAATAGTTGTTTTCCAAATTTCATTAAAATCTCACTTGCTATTTATTTTTATTGTATGTTTTGTGAAGTTTTCTATGGGGTCGCTTTTTCCAATCACCGTATACATGCTGGCGAACGTGATAGGAGAAATGAGAAGAGCACAGCTTGACATACTAGGTTTGGCAGAGGTAAGATGGAAGGAAGGAGGAGACTTCGTGAGTGATGGCTATAGGGTTGTCCACACTGGAGGAGACAAGGGACAAAACGGGGTAGCAATTCTTCTATCAGAAAAAACAGCCAAATGTATGACGAAAATAGAAAGAGTCGAAGATAGGATGATAATAGTATCAATACGTGCACAACCAGTAGACATAACAATAGTGCAGGTGTATATGCCCACTTCGGCGCATGAGGAAGAGGAGGTGGATGACATGTATGAGAAAATAGAGAGACGATTAGAAGACATCAAAGGGACAGATTATGTGATAGTAATGGGAGACTGGAATGCAGTAGTGGGAGAGGGCGAACAGGAAGGTATAATAGGGAAATTCGGATTGGGGAAGAGAAATGAGAGAGGAGAGAAATTAATGGAATTCTGCAAAAGGCAAAGATTGATAATAACAAATACATGGTTCCAGCAGGAAAAAAGACGAAGATACACGTGGAAATCACCAGGAGACAGGGAAAGATACCAGCTGGATTACATAATGCTAAGGCAGAGGTATAGAAATAGTGTGAAGAATGCGAGAGCCCTTCCCGGGGCAGATGCAGATGCAGACCATAACATGGTGGCTGTGACAGTGAGCCTACAACTCAAATTCATCAAAAAGAAAAGAGTGAAGAAAATGAAGTGGAACAAAGAAATGATAAAAAAAAGATGGGAGAAGTATCGAAGAACCTAGAGGAAAAAGTAGAAAATCTAAAAGAGGAAACAAAAACAGAAGAGAGGTGGACGAACCTAAAAGAAGCACTGATGAAAGAGGCGTCTGAAACGATAGGATTCCAAAAGGGAAACGAACCGCGTAAACCATGGATAATAACAGAGGTGATCAAAGACATGGAGGAGAGAAGAAAATGGAAACATCAGAGTACAGAGGAGGCTAGACAGGAATATAGAAGACTGAACAACCAGCTGAGAAGAACAACGGATAAAGCAAGAGAAATGTGGTGGGAGGAGCAGTGCAGAGAACTGGAACTCCTGCAGGAACAGGGGCGAAGTGATTTGGTGTACGGTAAAATAAAATCACTAAGCAAGAAACACAATACAGGAAGAGGAGGTGCAATCAAGAGCAAGGACGGCAGACTACTGGAGGACGCAGAGGATATAAGGGAAAGATGGAAGGAATATGTGGAGGAATTATACACAGGAAGTGGAAGCATCGAGGAAGAAATGAGGAAACAAGAACGGAAGCAGGAAGAAACACAGGGGGAGGACGGCATGGGTCCGGAGGTGATGAGGGAGGAGGTCTTGGCTGCAATCAAGGACATGAAGAATGGAAAGTCGGAAGGAATTGACAACATCCCAATAGAAATACTCAGAAATCTTGGAGAGAAGGCAATGAACGAGGTGGTACAGCTATGCCAGGACATCTACAACACGGGAGAATGGCCAAAGGACTTCCTGCAGACAATTGTTATACCAATACCGAAGAAGCAGAATGCAACAAATTGTGAAGATCATCGCACGATAAGCCTTCTGACACATGCATCAAAAATCCTGCTAAGAATTATAACAAAGAGACTGCAGACAAAGGCGGAAGCAGAAAATTGCTTGGGAGAGGACCAATATGGGTTTAGAAAGGGAAAGGGGACAAGAGATGCGATAGCAGCATTGAGGGTAATAGCAGAAAGAAGCATCCAACATAACCAAGACATATATATCTGCTTCGTCGACTATGAAAAAGCTTTCGACAGAGTAGACTGGAGAAAGCTAATGGGAATACTGAGAAGAAAAGGGGTGGATTGGAGAGAAAGAAGATTGATAGGTAATCTATACATGGGACAAAGAGTGAAAATAAGAGTTGATGGAGAGTACTCGGAACCAGGAAAAATAGGAAGAGGAGTAAGACAAGGATGCCCACTGTCACCAATACTATTCAACATCTATATAGAAGAGATCATAAGAGAAACGCTAGAGGATATGGAGGAGGGGATAAAGGTAGGAGGAAGAAGGGTGAAGGCATTGAGATTTGCAGATGACCAGGCGATGCTGGCAACTAGCCAGGAGGGCTTACAAAGGATGATGGATCGTCCAAACATGGTATCGCTGGAATATGAAATGAAAATAAACGTAAAGAAGACAAAGGTAATGAAGATAAGCAAGAGAAGCGGTATAACACCACAAACAATAAAGATCACACTAAACGGAGAAGAAATAGAACAGGCGGAGAAGTTTTGCTATCTAGGAAGTGTGATCACAGACGATGCAAGATGCCACGAGAAAATAAAAAGAAGAATATCCATGGGAAAAGATGCATTTTATAAAAGAGGAGAGCTAATGAGAGGAGGTTTGAGCAAGAGTCTAAAGAAGAGAATGGTAAAGACACTGGTGTGGAGTGTTGTTCTGTACGGCTCCGAGACATGGACAATGAGGAAGGACGACATAAAAAGATTGGAGGCCTTTGAGATGTGGGTGTGGCGCAGAATGGAGAGAGTTAGCTGGGTGGAACGGAGGACGAACGAGGAAATCCTGCAAATGGTAGAAGAGCAAAGATCACTCATAAGTACTATACGCGGACGACAAAGGAAATGGATCGGGCACATCCTAAGGAGTGAGACACTGTTAAGAGACATCATGGAGGGAAGGATGGAGGGGGAAAAGACGCGAGGAAGACCGAGGGCAATGCTGCTAGACTGGATGATGACAAAAGAAGAAGGATACAGTGGACTAAAGAGAAGAGCACAAGACAGAGAACGATGGCGTCATTGATCATACGAACCTGCCGGTGAGCAGAGAACATAAAGAAAAGTATACATGCATACCTAAATGCAATGTTCAGACATACGTACAGACGTACATACACATACATGCATACATGCATACATACATGCATACATACATGCATACATACATACATGCATACATACATACATGTACATACATACATACATACATACATACGTACATTCATACATACATACATACATACATACATACAGATATAGTACGTATTGACAGGCATGCGGAGCAGCGTATACGCACTTGTTAAAGTCGCAGCTTCGACAATAGTGCTGCAGAACCTTTTCCTGATGTTTTGGATCGATTCAGTTGGCTTCGTATCAGTTACTGCGTGTCCTTTACCTGCGTCGTTATCGCAATCGCTGTCGGACAGGACCGAAAAGATTACGTCCGGGTGAAATGTGTCCCACTTGTCTAACAATTCCAAGATCTTGTTCGCGTCTGTCCAGCGATCCAGGCGGACATACTGCAATTTCATACGAAGCACACAGACCATCCATTTGGCAACAGAATTATGTTTGATAAATGTTGCGAAATACGGGCTATCGACGATGACGATACTAGATTTAAGTGTAAACTTAACCAATTGTCTAGCGGGGAGCGCTATCTTGAGATGCCTTGAGGACGATATATGGGCCTAATTTTGTTTCAACTGCATGTGTAAAATACGTTGACTTGGTTTTCTTAGGCTGTTACCAAACGAAAGCGAAATGTTGATCGGAAAATATTAATGGGTCGCAGTACCCGTATGGTCTTCACTTTAGTCTTCCAGTCAAAGTATTCCTCTTCATCTTCAACGAAGTTGAGTTTTCCAAAGGCATCGGTTGGAAAAGTTTTTGTCGAAAGTTCCATCTGATTAAATTCGTTGTCGAGGGCTTGTTTGCTATGATTAGCCCTGCTGTATCCACATTCACAGAGACTATAAATAGAAAATTTGCCTTGGCATTGTGATTTCCAAAGACTATTTCTTTAATGAATTTTACTAATTTATATTCGTAATTGCTAATTGTAACATCTACCTAATTTGAGTTTCTTACAAATATTTGGTACATCAGAAGCTTTATAGTTGAATATATGTTTATCTTAAACCTGCCGTTGCAGAAAACTGTAAGGTCAAAATGGCTTCCCCAATACTGTTCGAAGTTCGAACAAGTGCTCACCGGAAAATACCACAATAGCAGAAGAAATGCCGCTCGTCATGAGTCTTGTTCACTATAGGCCAATGCTTTCTCAGGCTCATATCTTACTATAAGAACTTACTGATTATTTCTCAAATTTATCAGTGCAAATACTTTTGTCCCTTTCACGCAGTTACATCTTACCTAGTTACTTACTTACTTATTTTCAGGTAAAATTTAAGGTATCAATCTTCTTCTGAAGCGTAGTCCTAAGCTATCAGAATATTCATCTGCAGTGCAACCAATACAACAACAATTCAGCAAGATTACATATTCTACGCCTACCAACCATGAAGGGGCTGCGCTTTTGCCGTTCGTCATTTCATCCTGAAGTTCATCTCAAAGCTGAATTTGATTTAACATTTAATGATCAGATTGAATTACTTCTATGATCGATTTTTGGCGTTTAAGAGGATTTCACGAGTTTGCTATATGTAAATGTTCACGGGCGTAAATTTGTCCAAAATGGGGGGAAAGGGCATATGGTTATTCATTCTACACTTGTTGCATTTGGAGCACAGTCCATCTCAATTATTGGGGGCACGTGCCCCAACCCCCCCCCCCCGGAGTCTGCGCCTATGTAAATGTTCATTAATTATGAAAACGCTCAATACAAATCATAGCCTTTTGAATTATAGGAGCTTTTGCGCTTGCTTTTTAACGCTCTGTCACTACTAATTTTGATGACAGATGCAATAGAATAGCTTCCGTTACAGAACGAATGATGGCTCGCGTAATGTCTGGATGCAGCGTCTTCCATCATAACCTACGTGCTATACCGTTGGGCGATTTTGCTATCGCGTACTGTCGCTCGTCTTTCTTTCTGTGGCTGTAGAAACCTTGAGATTTCGATTATTATTTCGTCTTCGACGCTGTTGTGTCCATGAATCTCTGAACACCGTAACTGTTAACTGTTCATGAAAACGCGTGTCCTGAGTTCAACGTATGCATGCAAGCCTTCTACCGATGACATTTCTAGTTTCTGAAAATGTCTGCTATGATTTCACATTGTGCTGTTAATTGCACTTAGGCTAGCGTAGAGAGAGCCTCGGATAAATTAATACCGAAGCAGCACTAAAAGCATCCAATTACAACTACAGAGAGATTTCGCGCTGAGTTGGAGCGCATGATCCCATAATCTGTGGGCGATCACACACCCATAAACAACTATGATCGCTCTGCTCGGGTCTAGTTGTTCTTGCTACCGTCACATCACTATCGCTTAGCCACAATATACTAGCATACAAATATATGGTTCGCCATTGGTTGATACCTTGTGCATCAGACAACAGCGCAGAAATAATAGTAGTATGAAGCTAAGTAAAATTGTGGTTCTCACTCAGTCTCATGCTGATTCGTGTGACTTCGAAATCGATTGCATTCGAGCTTCTTGAAAGTGTTGGTTATGAATCCGGTCACAGAGCCCTGTACAAAACTTTACCAGGTAATTAAACCAGTAGCAGTTAAATCTATTCAGTTTTACTTCACTTGTGCTTTATTTACATGGTTTAACAATAAAAAGTTACCAATGAATGAATATTAATATGTTACAAGGTGTTAGAGTTGTTTATTTTAGTATAAGATTTTAATTTAACATTCTGTGATATGCTTAACTACCTCTTTTGCTTATTATAGTATGAGATTTTAGTATAACATTCTTTGAAATTATTTTAGTTTAAGATTTTAGTACAACATTCTTTGATATGCTTGACTACTTACTCTGTTACAACAGCTACGATATGATTGGTTTTACTCAGGAGATCTCAAAGCCAAAAACTTACACAAAGAATTTTCTTCCTGCGGTATGTCATTGATTTTTAAACCAGCAATTTGCCATACTCTTGATTAATTAAAGTAGTTTTTATTAAGCTCATTCGCATTCTATTCACAAGGATCACTATCATATCGTTAAAAATTCAATGAATGCTGAAATGTTACATGGTGTTACAGACTTACAGTTGCTATTAATTTTTTTATAAATTGCACCAATTCCGCGAAATGTTTGACAGTTTATTTTTGCAACATCAGCTGTGTATGCTAGGCCTGACTCAAGCGATTTCTAAGCCAAAAATAACTTATGCAAAATATTTCTACTTGAAGTATTTCGTTAATTACTAAATTTAGCAGTAGTCTGGGTGTTCCCTTATATTGTTTAGCCGATTTGGGGTAAATAAGAGTTAAATGTGCAGTTAAGTGCATATTAGGTCCGCATTGGGCCCATAATTGGCCACCAGTTGATTCCTGTGGCCGATTTCTGGCCCGCGTGCGTGTGATAATGAATGTCGCTCCTAGGGGTGTTTATCTCAGAAGTTGTGGGTAGATGGCGACAGGATTGAGGAGATCATGTCATTTCAGACTTCAGAGAGATATCTAGTAATTGTTTAAAGAAACTTTGTAAAAATTATTAATAAATGTAATGTAATGTAACAAGATGTTTATATAGCACTTTTCAATCCATGCTAAAAAGCACTGCTTGCATTTGCTACCTAACACATCTACGCACATGTGACTTTTGGGAACCAGAAAATGTCTGTTGAGTTGAATCATTTGAAACCGTAGGTATTGTTTAAACGAAGATTGTTACAGTGATGATTAATTTAATTGTGCTTATCTCACAGTGCTGTTTACAGGAATTTCGAATTCCTTAGATTTAGCTAAATGGCAGTTTTCTGAGAATTCACAGGTGACTAATATGAAGACATTAATTGTAATTATACAAACACCGACAATGACATTGATATTAACACTTGAATGACGAGCGTGTGCTACAAGCGACTGGGAAACCAATGTCACTCGTAGTGAAAGTGTTAAAAATGACTCCATCGTTGTGCTTCGGGATCCTAAGATTTCGCTGGAAGTTTATTGAAATGTGTTGAGTAGTAGTTCAAGTGTTTAACGACACATTATGGCTGCCGGGTCGTTCACGTCGCCCTCCTCCTTTATCCAGATTTGGGACTTGCACCACCCGAAAACGGCAGAGGTTAGGATGTTGAAACCTTATTTGTTTATGTGATTTTATCAGCAGCTGATTAAGCGACTTTGCGATGCCTTTAGCTACATTATCTAACGCTTTTCAAATCGACTCATAATAATAATAATAATAATAATAATAATAATAATAATAATAATAATAATAATAATAATAATAATAATAATAATAATAATAATAATAATAATAATAATAATAATAATAATAATAATAATAACACTACCCTTAACACCAGCATCAATACCGACACTATCACTAACATTAGCAACAAGGCAACACTAAAAATATACTATTTGAGATGAAATTTCCTTCATGATTATACAAATTACATGCTATTAGATAACAACAGAAATGCAATATTGTGATTAATTTACATCGTCTGATTTCCGTTTAAGTTTTGTTCCGGGCATTGTGCTATCCTTGTCAGTTTGATATTCACCACATCCAGTGCACTTTCTGTCCGGCCGTGAGATCTCACCTGCGCAAGTACATTGATTTTAACTCTCCAACAAAGAAAACAGTAATACAAGAAGCTCTCTTCGAAAAATGCAACACTGACTTAGTAGTCTTAGACTACTAGTCTATGGGTATTGATCCTTTTTTATCAATATTGAAGAAACAGACCATGCTATCTGTTTCTTTCATCCTTAGAAAGTGCAGTCTCACTCAGTCTCCAAACATAAGCATCAAGATAATCATTTTAAGTAATCGTGCCTATAGAATTATACTGTTCTATGTCCACTTTTTCGAAAACCGAGAAAAACGATTTCTTAGATTTGCTGACGAAAATCTTTCGAGCTGTTTCATTGATGGCAATTAAATTAAAATTTTTGGACAACGCTGTGTTCCCCTAGTATGACTATATATGTTTTTTGATTATAATGTACACTGAATATGAATAAATTTTGATATAGTTATGGCAGGGTTGACTATTGTTGGACATAGAGCTGTATAACATTAAAAAGTTCACGCAACCCCATGATTGCAGACAACTTGAGAACTATAGGGATATAAGTCAAAGTCACGTGTTCAGATCTCTCACTGGTATTGGCTATGGACATAACGCCGTATAATATAACTCTTCAAAAGTCACTTCATCGCGGATCTATCGAACATGCACGTGATAGAAAATAATTCATTCTATTGGATGAGGACTTGTACCTTTGTAGTACTTGATTGGCTAATCAGTTGATTGGCTACAGCATAGGCTGTTGCGAAATATTGTCAACTCTCGTGGAGATACGCAAGGGCCGCGAGTAGATATACTTGCAGCAAACTGGCTCATTAGTTAATTAATAGGCCAATTAGTTAATTAGGTAATTAATTAATTAACGGTGCAAATCCCCATCACATGCTTCTTTCAGGAGCACCATCAGCATCAGCAGCAGCAGCATCAGCTGCAGCAGCCGCATCAGCATAAAAGCAGCTTCAGGTTTTATTTAATAAGACCAGACATGTATACATACATGTATACATACACACACTGTGTACTGTGTACTGTGTACGTGTGTGTGTGTGTGTGTGTGTGTGTGTGTGTGTGTGTGTGTGTGTGTGTGTGTGTGTGTGTGTGTGTGTGTGTGTGTGTGTGTGTACGCATTACGTCGCGTTCGAGAACGTGAGTATGTACACACACGTTCTTTGCGAGACCTTGCGTCTATCCGAGTGCTTAAAATCGCGTTCTCGATTTGGGAGCCCATTATAAGCAATTTGTAATTTTATTAGATGAAATTTCTTTTTGAAAAAGATACTGGTGGATAGCTAATATAAAGTTCTTCTAATTTTTTGAATTTTATAAAAATCCGATCGGTAGCTGATTTTAAATTAGCGATAATGTGAAGCTCTCGGACTGTCAGTGGGCGGAGCCAGTGACTGGCAACCTGAGAACTAAGAAACACGTTTCCATCGGAATCACACGGTCATGTATTTTGGCATGTAAAATTTGCACTCGGCTAGTTTTTGGGCTTGTTTTCGGAGGTCTGCGCGAGAGACGAAGGAATACTTCAACGACCGAAATAAACATGGAGGTACGTTATTATAATATCGTTTATTTTTATGTAGTTTCTTTCGAGTTGTAATATGCTAATAGCGGGTCATGTGAACAGCGTAAAGCAAGCTAACAAGAAATTTATTACCCAACCGTATAAAAAATAGTAAACCTAAATCGGAGGATGGTTTGGTATTGTTGGATGCAGTGCCGGCGCTAGGGCTCCGAACCCCTCGGATGGGGAGGGGCCTCAAGCTTGTAAGGGGCCTCCAAATTTAGATGATCATAATGCCTATTTGTGACTGTTTGTTTCTGAAACCCACTGGTTGTAAAAAGATATTCGGTTGTTCTAGTTTGCAGTGTATTTTTCATAGTTGTTGGGGGCCTCAAGAAAGGCTTTGGGGGGAGAAACCTCATGTACCATAGCGCCGGCAATGGTTGGATGTGTTACCCGTTGACCGTCGAGTCGCAATCGGACACGTATTTAAGACACGCGGCTCAACAAATTTGACTGTTCCAACTTCCACATATTAAATTTGGGGTTGAAATCTCGAATCCTGCGTTTGCTTCACGAATAATTTTTAGATTTATTAATCTAAAAAGAGGAATACTGCACTTCGTTCTGGCAACAGATACTGTCCAAATGTATCGACCTAGTCGGCTACAGTATTTTGTGATTTACACTGAAATGCGCTATATCAATTTTGCCAATTTAGGGCGCTTATTTGTAGCTAGGGCTGAGCGCCTATACTAGGGAGGCAGCGGCAGTTGCAGGCATCGAGAATGTTCGAACATCATAAAAATTACTGCACTGTATGTTTGTCATGTAATTTTGATTGAGTAAAGCAGAATGAAGCCAGAGATGCGGGTAGTACATGAAAATGATTTGCTGACTTTAAATCAAGTAGAGTGTACTGGATACATTCCTAGATAAAAGCCCTTAAGCCCTTAACTTTACACCATTGGGCTATTGCCCATATCTTGGCTATGATTGCTTTTGAATAGACACAAGTCAATTCTCTGCTACATAATTGAACTGAGAACTTTGTCAATTTGTAAGGTTTTCTGTACATAAACACATGCTTACTTAACTATCTCATTGTTTGAAGCATATGTAACGTGCACAAAACAGCAGTCTGTGTTCTATAATGGTAGCACAGGCTGGCTGTTGACTGCAAAGTATGAATGATGCATAAGAGATGTAGTGTCGTAGCAGTACTTTGGCATTACAATTCAATAAATAGCAGTGCTTTTGATGTTTATAACAGGACAGCCACATGATGTGGACCTCGCAAAGTGCCAATCGAGAGGACAGCAAAATAATGTTGATGGCATCATACACAGCAGGCTTGTCCTGGAAGATGAAAAAGTGGCAAAATGATTTGCACTTCAAACAGCAGGATCCTTTTTACCCAGAGTTTGAACAGATGTCTATGGAGCTTCTAGTCTTGGTTACTAAGCCAATGCAGCAGTGTAGAGAGACACTGTCAGATAAGAAAATGCAAGACGAAAACAGTGCCTTAGGTCCAGCCGAGATATTCAAGGGAATCACTGCTTCATCACCTGTCTATTGTGAAATAAAGCAAATATTTCATCCGATGACTCCCACTATGGAAAAATCTGCTACAGCTGAATCTACAAAAGACATGGGAAAGGTGCTTGAAACTCCATTTATAATCAAAGAACTGGGAGGAAGTGTTGCTGCCAAACCTCTTGAAGGACGCTTTACTTTGTAAGTACAATTTTTAATATGTTATGCTTGTGTAAATTTTTTTATGATTGACACTGCAGACCTTGTAAACTGTATGGATACAGAGGCTTGAAGGGATTTGAACTTTACTTTCCAAAGGGTGACTTACACAATGTCATTTTTTCTTTCTGCATGTATAAGAAATGGAAATGGTGCTTGAAACTCCATTTATAATCAAAGAACTGAGAGGAAGTGTTGGTGCCAAACTCTTGAAGGATGCTTTACTTTGTATATACCCCATTGGGTATTTTTTATATTTTATGTATGTGTAAATTTTCTTATGATTGACACAGCAGACCTTGTAAACTGTATGGGTACAGAAGTTTTAAGGGATTTGAAGTTTAATTTCCAAAGGATGGCTTACACATTTTTTCTTTCTGTCTTTACTATCTATCTGACTGTTTTGCTATCTCTGTGTCCCTC
Source organism: Allolobophora icterica (assembly GCA_963556255.1). NCBI lineage: Eukaryota > Metazoa > Annelida > Clitellata > Crassiclitellata > Lumbricidae > Allolobophora > Allolobophora icterica. Next base: position 14,972,679 of record OY744603.1, on the reverse strand, counting down.
TGTCACTTTTTTTCGCTATCTCTCTGGCCTACTATTTCTGATACCATTAGGTAATAAATGTAGGATCATTGGGGATCTCAGAACTTGACACCAAGTAACATGGAAAGAGTAGGTTGAGGGTAACCTATGACTTGTTTTATCTGGTCTTGCCAGTGATTATGTGGCTGATCCAATAATGTTGCACTTGAAAATACCTGTAATAAGTAGTATTAACATAAATAATAATGATTGATATAAATCTGGTAAACTAAGAGCGAATCTAATCGAATTTAATGGCTTCTATAATGCTCTGATCATAATTGCATAAACCATCAATCAATAGTCAATTCAAGGGCACTCATAGTCAAAATCATAATCTATTATGGAACCATTTTTTAAATCTCATAAGGCAAATATGTATTGTATTGTATTGTATAGTATTGTATTTCAAAACTTATAAAGCGCCTCTACACAATGCCCACCAGTCAGAGGCTCTCCCAGTGCAAATGTCCTTGGGAATAAAGGCAAGTTTAAAGACAATGAAAAGCTGTGGCAGAATCACCAGATGGTAGTGCAGCCTGGACCAAAGGAGGAAGCTGATTCCACAATGATATTTAATGACAATGAACTAATGGACAGCATTATCTTATGCTTTTTATACAGTTTGGACTTCCTGGGTGGACTTCCTTCACTTCCTGGGTGAAGGAATCATACAACCAAATACTTCTGCACCGAGTACATTTCGTGGACTGACAGATAAGCCCATGATGCTGAGCACAAGTCTCAAGATATTTTAGAATTTCTGTCAAAAGGATATGTACCTTCAGAGATGGTTCACGAGTGTTTGAATAATGAGTCAAAAGGAAACTTACCTTCAGAGGCGGTTCAAAAGGCTTGAATAATGAGTCACTGTATTATTACTGTTCTTGCTGCTATATTATTGATGTGCTGTTAGTATTATTACTGTTATTTCTGCTATATTATTGATGTGCTGTTGGTATTATTACTGTTATTGTTGTATTATTGATGTGCTGTTAGTATTATTACTGTTATTGTTGTTGTATCATTGATGTGCTGTTAGTATTATTACTGTTATTGCTTCTATATTATTGATGTGCTGTTAGTATTATTAGTGTTATTGTTGTTGCATTATTGATGCGGTACAGTGGCCGAGTGGGTTCGAGCCTTGGTGATGAAGCCAGATTGTTTTCTGCCTCAGCAACTTTGTTTATTAGATGTATGTTAAATAGTTTAAGGTCCTCGGCTAGGGGTAATTTCTTTGGATTGTTCCATTTTCGTTCATCGATAGTCTGTCTAGCTTGTGTTGAAACTTGTAAATTCCAGTCTTCTCTGGCAATATCTATAAAGTCATCGCACTGTTTCCTTAAATAACTGAAGCCTTCTCGTATGGCCTATCCATGAAGATTCCGGGCACATTTTGTCAGTGACTGCCAAGACGCAGTGCTAATGATGGAATCTTGTTTGTGCTGGTTTGAACACTCGACCTGTAATTCCCCTGGGAGCACTTGTTCGAGCCTCATAATTAATGGCTTTTTAATATCTATTTTACCCCTGGATTTCTTTTCCCACGTGATTAATGCTATTCAGCAAAGTTCTGCCTACAGGTGAAGGTGAATCATATACTTCACCTTGCATATTGGCATTTGACTTCACTATGTTTTTATACACACATAGAGTCATTCTCTGAACTTCTCCACTTCTCCTTCTGTTGAACAGTACAATCCTGGCTAAAGTATATGACGCCAACAATCTCCATTTATCAGGACTTGGTGATGAAGCCAGATTGTTTTCTGCCTCAGCAACTTTGTTGATTAGATGCATGTTAAGTAGTTTAAGGTCCTCGGCTAGGGGTAATTTCTTTGGATTGTTCCATTTTCGTTCATCGATAGTCTGTCTAGCTTGTGTTGAAAGTTGTAATTTCCAGTTTTCTTTGGCAATGTGTAGAAAGTTATCACATTGTTTCCTTAAATAACTGCAATCCAAGGCTATATGGACGTTCTCAGTCCGGATGTAGACATCAGAGATGTGTCTGTGTGTGTATGTGTATGTGTATGTGTGTAATACGCATTACATCTGGTCCGAGAACTCGAGTATGTACACACTGCATCAATCTGAGTGCTAAAAGTTGCGTTCTCGGTCTGGGAGCCCATTATATGCAATTTGGGGATTTATTAAACCAGTTTTTAAAAATAAATATTCTGGAGGATAGCTAATACAAATTTTGGAGTTATGCTTTGATTTTGTATCACATAGTAACCCACAGTGTAAAGCATCTTAGAAGTAGCTTGCAACAACCGAGAGTACATGAAATGGTCTGAAGCATGCAGTAAAAGAAGCAGTGAACAGACAATTTTCGACTTTAATAAAGAAAGTGCAGTGCCCTAGACAACTTGATTGCTCAAATGCAAAGCTAAGGAATCAGCGCTTGCCAATCGCACATGGAACAGTATTAAATTTTATGTAAATACACAGATGAACAAATACAGTTCTAAGGTGTGCCATAGGTCTCAGAACTCATGAATTATAGTATGTTCTAAGCTTTGAGCTGTATAGATATTCTGGAGGATAGCTAATATAAACTTTTGTGTTATGCTTTGCTTTTTATCACATAGTAGTATCCCACAGATAGCACTGTGTTAGCATCCTAGAAGTAGCTTGCTGCTTACAGTGCTATACAAATTGATGTAATTACAATTAAAATAATTACTTTGCTGTATAAATATTATAAAAATCAGATGTTCTGTCATATGTATGGTGTGCACTTGTAAAGTTTTTATATCTATGACTTTTATATCTACAAAAAAATTTCTGTCTATAGTGTACATGAATTACTTTTCAGTATTGTCATAGCAGAGTTCATGTGAGCAACAGATCAAAAGCATTGCTTATTCTTAAGGTTCAGTTTTGAATTTAGAAGCACGTTATTCAAGTGTAAACTGTGTTAAGATAAGGTCATTAATTACAACTGTACAATTTGCTAGTAGTTTATTGTGTGGTTTGGTAACAATTCTGTTGTTTTATGCACTTGTGTAGTCCATTTATGCATTCGTTGGAATCAAGGCTGCAGTCGTTATGGACATTTCTTAAAGTCGGTTTCTATGATTAATTCTTCAAAGTTAGTACCTATGATTGGCTTTACTCTTTTTTGTTACCATGTAATCATTATTGTTATCTTATGTTACATCTTTGACTGTTTACGAGATATCATCTGCTGATGGATCATTCACATGTCTTGTAATTATGTTTATTGTTTTATGCATAGGATTTAAGTGTAAAACTTCTGATTTTAGTGTAGCACAGTATAATGTACAGAGCTACATATCTCAACGCTGGACATGTAGTTAAATGCAGATGTTACATTACATACAGATATGTTACAACTAAAAATAATTTTACCGATATGTATTTTTGGTGTGTTTTAATAATAGAATTGTTGCTAAAAATTCTGTTGTTTTTAAATCTTGGACTGCTGTAAAAAAAAATTTGTTCCAATGATTTGTTTTACTCTTTTTTGTTACCATGTAATCATTATTGTAACCTTACATTACATTTGTGACTGTTTGCAAGATATCATCAGCTGATGATATCTTGCTAACATGTCTTGTAATTATGTTTATTGCTTTACGCATAAGATTTAAGTGTAAAACTTCTGCTTTTAGTGTAACATACTATATGTTAGTATATACTTGGAACCTAGCTTAATATGTTTTATGTACAAAATATCTAAGTTCTGGACACGGTGTTAAATGCAGGTGTTACATTACATGCAGATTTGTTACAATTAAAATTTGTGACTGCTAACGAGATATCGCCAGGTGATGCATCATTCACATGTTTTGTAATTAGGCCTTATGTTTATTGTTTTATGCACAGGATTTAAGTGTAAAACTTCTGAGTTTCAGGTAGCATAGTATATCATATATGTATGCATTTATATACAATGATCTAGCTTAATGTACACAGCTAAATATCTAAGCTCTGGGCATGTTGTTAAATGCAGATGTTACATTACATACTGACCTGTTACAATTAAAATTCACTTTTACCAATATGCATTTTTGGTGTGCTGTAAAAATACTTGTAGAATTGTTGATAAAATGTTGTTGTTTTAAAATCTTGGGCTGCTGTAATTTTTCTTGTGTAATCTGCAGCGCTATAGATCAGCTGCTACTGTAGTTTTTCTCATTGCAATTTCAGTAAAATTGCTGCATTATTGTAAGAAGAGAGAATCAGGTGTAGTTCTCAGAGAACATGTTAGCCAGGCGCTATGTGTTTGTGTTGTCCATTTCTGCATTACTTGGAATTCTGCAGTCGTTATGAACATTACCTGAAGTCGGTTTCTATGAATAGTTCTTTAAAGTCAGTGTTTAAGGTGTAGTCATTATCGTAATCTTAGGAGCTTTTTCGACTGCTGGACTTGCTTTTTGAAACACTCTCTCTGTCTCTCTCTCTCTGTCTCTCTCTCTCTGTCTCTCTCTGTCTGTCTCTGTCTGTCTCTGTCTGTCTCTGTCTGTCTGTCTGTCTGTCTCTCTCTCTCTCTGTCTCTCTCTCTCTGTCTCTCTCTGTCTCTCTCTCTCTCTCTGTCTCTCTCTCTCTGTTTCTGATCTTAAGGCTATTGACCTGTTTGCGGATTGGTTTTGTCTCACGCATTAGACACCGACATAGAAGTTAGTAATTACAATTACATCCAATGTGCGATTGTTTACAAGTTATTCTCAGTTGATGGATCATTCAAATTTCTTGTAATTATGTTTATTGTTTATGCTTAGGATTTAAGTGTAAACTTCTGAGCATAGTATATGTAAGCCTATGCATTTGGCTACTCAGGACTCAGCTTAACATGTTTTTATGAACATAGCTAAATATCTAAGTTCTGGACACGATGTTAAATGCAGCTGTTATGTTACATACAGATTTGTTACAATTAAATTCATTTTACCAATAAACGTTGTGTCATGTGTTGATTTTGTATCACATAATATCCCACAGATAGCACTATGTAAAGCAAACTAGAAGTAGCTTGTTACTAACAGTGCTATATAAATTGTTGTGATTTAAATTACTTTGCTATCAGATAGGGGTGCCATATAAATATTATTATAAAATCAAACGTTCAGAAAGATAGCTTGATTAGGCAGATGTTCAATACTTTTGACAGAGTAGGTGTTTGCTTGATTTAGTTATACTGATATTATGATTCAGTTAATAATAAACATGCGGAGAATAAAATATTTAGGCCCTCCGTATAATATTATCGCCAACAGCTTATGTAAAAAAAAACTGTTTTGACTGGTGTCGTGAATAGGCTAGTGCCCTGCGCTTGACCTTCGATTAGGTCTTTAGAAGTTTGGAGGTTACGATTACGACTTGGCTATATGAGTGTGAATTTGTTACTAAATCGACTTACGTCTCATGCGAGAACCCAAAATTACATAATACAAGTGTTGAGGGTGGATAAATGGACGTTCTCAGTCCGAATGTAGACATCAGAGGTGTGTCTGTGTGTGTGAGTACGCATTTACATCGGGTCCGAGAACTCGAGTAGGCCTATGTGCACACACCTTCAATCTGAGTGCTAAAAGGCGTTCTCGGTCTGGGAGCCCATTATAAGCAATTTTTAGGAATTTATTAGACCAATTGTTTTCCAAAAAATATTCTGGATGATAGCTCATATAAATTTCTGTGTTATGAGTTGATTTTGTATCACACAGTATCCCACAGATGTCACTGTGTAAAGCATCCTAAAAGTAGCTTGCTGCTGATGGTGATAAATTGTTGTAATTACAATAATACTTTGCTATATGAAAATTATAAAATCAGTAATGTGTTGTATTGATTTACACAATCTAATCTTAGATTAATTGATAGACAACTGCAGTTAATAATTTTTAGTAAGGACATAGATGATGGAATTTTATCACAAATTTCTAAATTTGCAGATGATACAAAACTCAGTAGAGCAGGGGATGATGAAGAAGAACGGAGATACTGTGAGGAGTGTTCAGATGTTCAAAGGACTGGCAGATGCAATTTTAGTTGGAAAGTGCTCTGTAATGCACACGGGGAAGAGAAACAAAGAATTTCGTATAAAATAAGTGGTAAGGTTTGACATTTATTCAGGAAGAAAGGGATTTTGGAGTGACCAATGTTCTAAAGTATCAAAGAAGGCTAATAGCCAGTAGAGAAATGGATACTATACCGAAGTTGTACAAATCAGTGGTGAGGTCACAATAAGAATTCTGCATCCAGGTGTGGATTCCATGCCAGAACAATGACACTGACTTCTGGTTTGCTCTTCGGCATGTGCAAGCCAACCTCCATTGAGTTTGCGAGTTTAGATCTATTTTATTGAATAGAGGTACAATAAAATACCTAAAATTTGTGATTACATTACATTGAACAAGTAGAAAAAATGCAAGAAAGACCTACACAAATTATTTGGGTTTACAAGGATTTGAGCTATGAAGATATGGTGAAAAGGTGTGTACTAACATTCGAGAGGAGTAGCAGAGAAGACCTAATTGAAGCCTACAAAATTATCAGTGCAGTGGAAGAAGTTCTTTGAATTAGCACCAAACTCAAGGACATAGGTATAAATTATTTAAGAACCGAAAGGAACAATAGGCAGAAATTTTCCAGTGCAAGAGTTGTGGAATGGCTTGGAAAGTGGCCATTATCGCAGTGGTTCTAACATGACTACACGTCTTCTGAACCACTTAAAACCCTTGATAAAGTTATGATATGTATGTTCAAGGAATCAAGAAGCTCACTGTGGTTTTCAAAGAATTATTGCTGTTCAAACAGACGTCTGATTAGAAAGATGTTCAGTACTGCAGCTGTGATGAGAGAGTATAGAGTCTTTGCAGGATTTAGTTATACTAATATAATATTAATAATATTATAACTTCAGTAAATAATAAACACCGTTTCAGTTAATACATCAATCTTTTATTCGCCAAATATGGTAGCACAGAAACAAATGATACAGCATTATCTGGACAACAGACCTCTCCGTACTATAGTAATTAAACATATTTCATAGAGTCCACGTTTCCTTAATATAAATTGTCCTATGTGAACAGGAGATCACACACAAAATTTACAACAGTGTTCCTTATAATTGGACCTCTTCGAAAGAGTCTTGTTCTTCATGACATCCAGCAGTACTTAGTGCTGCATAAATTTCCTGTGGAAAGTGCAGTATGTCATCAACACTGCATTGACTGACCTTGAAGATCTTACAGATGGCATTGCTGTAAGTGTAGTTTGGTGTGTTCAGTTCACTGTTGCTGAAGTTTACAGCTTCCATTCCGTAGAGCAAGAATGGCTTACAATAAGCACTAAGAAGATGCAGCTCTAACAAGATGCTCAGTGAATTTAAAGCATTCACTATAAAACAAGTTGAAAGGTTTGTAGAACTTGACTCTCATTTCATGCAAGCTAACTTTAAATGACTTGACAGAAACAAGAGAGCAACCCAAGTATTTAAGTTTCTACATAGTTAATTTGAACACTAGACAAATCGAACTAGTACGAAAAGAAGTTAATATTAAATATTCCATATTCATTTAATAAATTTAATTCGACAGCAAATAAATATAGCCTACACATATCACTGTCCTTGTAATAAATTTTCAGTAAATTTTTCTAAACGAAAATTAGATTAGTACATCAAGAAATATTAACTATTATTTTGTATTTCATGTTATATTATTAGTAGGCCTATTGTACAAAATATATAATTGTTTGTTTAGACAAACTACATTAAAACAAGGGAATAAATAATGTTTAGGCCCTACATTTCATTATAAATTATTACGAATAGCTTAACCGATACAAAAATATATATTTTTAGTTTAGGCAAACTATATTAAAAGCAGAGAATAAATAATGTTTAGGCCCTACGTGTTATTATATTATTATGAATAGCAAAACCGATAAAAAAATATTTGTTTAGGCAATCTATATTAAAAGCAGAGGATAAATAATGTTTAGGCCCTACGTGTTATTATATTACGAATGACATCCTATACAAAATATATATTTTTTGTTTATATTAAAAGCAAAACATAAATAATGTTTAGACCCAAATCTAGTATCGTATAGTATAAGCCAATACTTCGAAGACGGCTTGGCTATATGAGTGTGAATTTGTTACTAAATCGACGTACGTCTCATGCGAGAACCTAATATGATATTGTAGTGTGAATTAGTTACTAAATCGACTTCCATCTCATGCGAGAACTCAAAATTACACCCACGTTGCCATGCGTGCTACCTAATTTATTATTCTGTCCGCCGCTATCTTTCATACGTCGTCCGAGAGCGCGCTCGGTTCGACGATCTCGTTAATGATGCAATTTATGTAATTGGTTATAATTATAATTTTAAGGCGTGTATGTTTTCAAATGACCGCCAGCGATTGGCTACTCATTCAGACGAACATTTTGATATAAAGTTTATGGGCGTAGCTATAGGCTAAATAGACGTTCTCAGTCCGGATGTAGAGATACATGTTCTCGGATATGCATTAGAGGCATGCATAGGTGTGTGTGTGTGTGTGTGTGTGTGTGTGTGTGTGTGTGTGTGTGTGTGTGTGTGTGTGTGTGTGTGTGTGTGTGTGTGTGTGTGTGTGTGTGTGTGTGTGTGTGTGTGTGTGTGTGTGTGTGTGTGTGTGTGTGTGTGTGTGTGTGTGTGTGTGTGTGTGTGTGTGTGTGTGTGTGTGTGTGTGTGTGTGTGTGTGTGTGTGTGTGTGTGTGTTTACTGTATCCATCACAGGTCAAGGTTATCAGACCAAAGTCGTCCGATGTGCGTTATAATGTTATGCAATCGTTGTTGCAATTTAACGACACTGTGTGACAACAAAGATCATTAGCGTCGCCGTCCTTCTTTATCAAGGCTTGGGACTGGGACTGCCAGAGTATGCCTTAGCATGCCTTTAATTAATTTCAGCTTTTCATAGTTTTCGTTTGGCGGCGCCATCCGACCATCGATATTATGCATTTCTGTATTCTAGGTATAGGGCCTAGCGGAGTAATTCATTGATTAAAAAATTTATATAGAGGTGAATATTGGTGAATATTGGTGAATAATGCATCCCAACTCCAGCCCAGGCAAATAGGTAAGTTTTCAAATGTCTATTAAACGTAAGGAATATAATACGAAAATGTCTGCTCTGGCTGGGATTTGAACCTTGAACCTCTCAATCAACAATCCGGCACGCTAACCACTAGACCACTGAGCACCATATATTGGCATTGATAAATATCGGATCTGATTCAGATAAACGTAGACGCCTATAAACATTTTGGTTGAATGCCTGGATGAATTAACGAAAATAATGGAAGCATTGGATGGGACGACTTCATTTACTTAAAAATCGTTCACGCGAAGGTATGCTAACGCATGGAAGGTCAGATATTATTAATTGCGATTGCAACATATCGATGGTCAGATGGCGCCTTTACCAACTGCACAAATAACGCAGCTCCACTTTTCGCGCGTTTTTGCCTTGTTGCATTTTTGTTTATCGATATGTTGGATATAGCAGATTCAATAAACCCTACGTTCCACATTTCGAGCGTTATTAAAAACACCGGCGATTTGGACAAAATTAAGACGAACCTAAAGGCGATTTGCGATGTGTTGCGTAGGCCTAAAGCAGCAAAAAGAAAGATTGTTAAAGGTAAGATTGTTAAATGACTCAAGTAGTGGTAAATTACTGCCTTCTAGGCAAAAATAAATAGACTCGGTGGATTCGAATCCGCTTCGGGCACAAGGCACCGACATGCACCAATATACCACCATTTTTTTCTTTTTTCGCTTGATGATTGCACCGTTTCTGTATTCTCCGCAAGCCGAATACACGCTGGATCTTGGTACTCGCCAGGCGGCCGTACAACAGTGCACTCTTTATAGCGGAGTCTTTCATTCATTAAATAATTTATATAGCGGGTCGCAACGAGGTTTTGCATCCCTACTCCAGCCCAGTGAAATAATAAAGTTTGCAAATGTCTGTAAAATGTAAGGGATATACGTTTACCTGAATGAGGTCCGATGTTATTCATATACACTGTGTGGTGCTCTGTAGTCTAGTGGTTAGCATGTTCGACTGTCGATCGTGAGGTCGCCGGAGCCAGTTCAGAAATTTTCACATATTATATCTACGTGTGTGTATTGCCTTGTTGTGACAGGTAACGCCTCAAAATCGTCAAATCTATTCCGGTGTGATCAAAGTAACCTACATTTATGCCTGCCCGTCGTCAGAGGACGACTCAAAATCGTCTAATCTATTCCGGTTTCTTCAAAGAAACCTACGTGTGCATCAATGACAATGCCTGTCGTCAGGGGACGCCTCAAAACCGTCAAATCTATTCCGGTTTCGTCAAAGCAACCTACGTTGATGCCTGCCTGTCGTCAGGGGACGCCTCAAAACCGTCAAACCTATTCCGGTTTCATCAAAGTAGCCTACGTTGATGCCTGCCTGTCGTCAGAGGACGCCTCGAAACCGTCAAATCTATTCAGGTTTCATCAAAGTAACCTACGTTTATGCCTGCCTGTCGTCAGAGGACGCCTCAAAACCGTCAAATCTATTCCGGTTTCATCAAAGAAACCTACGTTGATGCCTGCCTGTCGTCAGGGAACGCCTCAAAACCGTCAAATCTATTCCGGTTTCGTCAAAGTAACCTACGTTGATGCCTGCCTGTCGTCAGGGGACGCCTCAAAACCGTCAAATCTATTCCGGTTTCATCAAAGTAACCTACGTTGATGCCTGCCTGTCGTCAGGGGACGCTCAGTATTATCATTTTCCCACCAGCTGATAACCTAATAAGAAAAATATACATTACTAGGATATTATACGGCATCAAGACTATTTAGAACATATAAATTGCAAATACGTGTGTGTATGCCTATAGGCCTAGCCGCCTATATAAATATAGGCCTATATATGAGACTTAGATTTGAACTGCCGCGAGATGCGTACAGATGCATACGGTTGCACACCAAAATGCGGATAGCAATTTTTAAATAAAGAATTTAAATAAATGCTTATCTTATAACGTCATCAAACTTTCATTATCAACCCAAGAATTAAATGAGTCTGGGTACCCGAGCCATTTGACAAAAGATTTCTTTGCGCATTTTTTTATGATCTTTTCGATCCTATAAATTTCTTGCTTCGTTTTCTGTAGTTCCTGTTCGTAAAAAGAACCTTGAATTTCTTCTCCGTTATAATCCGTTATCTTATAGGTCGGAGGATCGGTGTATTGAACTTGTGATACAGTAAAGATCTCTTCGGACCATCTAGGCGTAAAACCCTTCTCGAAGGTCTTCTTTTTCTTAGAAATTCTGACCTTATCGCCTATTGAAAATTTAGGTTTATCAGGTGGTTCTGGGTGTAAACCGCCATATAAATTCATCCACACAGCGCTTTCATTTGCTTTCATACTCGCTTTTATTGGAGACATTTTTATTGATGAATGTCTAGTGTTGTTATAACGAGCAACCATATTTTCTAAAACATCGATATATTTTCTAGTCGAATTAGCCGCAAAATATTTGAACATCTTCTCTTTCATCGTTCGATTCCATCGTTCGATAACGGATGATGTTTCTTCATTCTCGGTAGAATATAACTGGATTCCAATTGATTTCACTTCTTTATTGTTAAACTCTGTTCCTTTATCGACCCACAGTTTCTCGGGTTTTCGTCCGCTACTGGAAAGTATTTTGGTGAAAGCATCGAATACAGATTTTCCGCTTTCCGTCTTTAATCGGAAGAAGCCAGCCGTATTTTGAAAAATATCGATAACACCTAATAAATATTTAACGCCATCGTTATATTCCGCGAAAGCCTGCATGTCTATAAGATCTGCAGCTCAAGTGTCGTCAACACCTTTAACGTAAACCTTCCTTTTTGTAAAATGTCGCACAACTGGTTTAAGTAATTCTTGGGCCAGTTTATCCGTCCATTTTGACGGAGATTTTGCACCCGGCTTTGAATCTGAAGAAGTTAGACCTAAACCACGATTGGCTTTAGCAGACAAAATAGGTTTAACTATCGCTCTTTCGACGCGCTCACGTAATGTAGGATTATCTATATTATTTAATTCATTTACCATTAATCTGTCGGCGGCATTTCTAGCAGCGGTATCCGAATACTGGTCATAAGCTAAATCGTGAGAGTATGCTGCTTTATCGACTCTGTCAACTGGTTTACTTCAATCTTTCAGAGTGCCGTCGGGATTCAATGTTAAATCTAATCTAGTTCCGGGGCCCGTAAACGAATGTCCTGGAAGATGCAATTCTCCAGGGAATTTCGCCCACGGCAGTTAAATGTTACTAGTAGCTGAATTTAAAGACCCAACTAGATCGCCTCCTTTTTGGCAGTGGAAACAAATCGAGTTTTAGTCTTGCCGCAGTCGGAACATATGCCTTTAATCATACGTCTTTTATTTTTACTTATGAAATTTTGAGTATCTGTCATTTCAGTTTCTCTCTTGCACTTTACGCAATACATCTGTTCCATATACATTTTAATATAAAACTATTTTTATAATTAAAAAAGAAATAGAAGTTAAAGATTTATCTTGGAACGACGAGACATCGAAAAGATTTTACAATCCGTGATTACCTAGAAGTATAAGAGGTCTGATCGTCGGGAAGTCTGGATGTGGTAGGACTACGCAATTATTAAATTTACTTTTGAATCCAGGATGGTTAGACCATGACAGCCAACAAGTTTTTGGAAGATCTGTCTTTCAACCAGAATATAAAATACTGAAAAAAGCATTCGAAGAAAAATTGCCTAAAGAAGCAATCGTCAGGTTGTTTGGTTGTCAAGACGAGATAGCCCGGCTGAATGTATCTCCAATATCGGTCGTTGAAGAAATGGCTAAAAGTATAGTTAAAAAATCTGATAAGAACTGTCGATTCTTTGAAACTCCGGAAGAAGTCCACGATCCGAGAGACTTGAGTGCCAAGCAGAACTTGATGATTTTCGACGACTTACAATTAGAAAAACAAAACAAATGCGAATCGTATTATATCAGAGGGAGACATAGCAATGTTGACTGCTTTTACCTCGCACAAAACTATTTTACCATCAGAGAGAATGCAAACTTTATCTATTTATTTAGTCAAGACCTTAAAAATATTAATAATATATACAACTAACACGTAGGCGTAGATGATATGCCTAAAGACGAATTTGTAAAACTGTGCATAACTGCGTGGGAGCGTCCGCACGGATTTGTAGTGATAGATTTAACCAGTAAAAAAACAACGGCAAATAAAGAAGTGGGTTAGATACATTTTATATGCCTTCAGTATAAAAATAATCTTCATAAGTTATATAAGTTATATATTATATATATATATATATAATGGAAGCGCGGCTAGAAAAGATAGTTCTCAACACAGAAAAGATCGCTTGTAACACGGAGCCTAAAGAGTCATTTAACATATGATGAGCGAAAGGAGCACGCAAATTAGAACAAAATTTAATACTCCGATTCAACTTGACAAAAAACAAAAAGTATGAAATGTGTCTTGTCAATTTGGAGACTTATAATTCCTTCCCGAATATACATTCTTTAAACAATAACTTTACTTATTCGCCGGATAATGGTAGAACGTGGTTTACTATAAAAGTCCCAGAAGGGAGTTACGAAATCGTAGATATAAACGAACACATTCAAAGAATCATGAATCATGAAAGAATCATGCCTAGAATGTCGAAAAATCAATTTTACTCAGAGCAATTTATTTTAGTCCCTTGAAATGTTTGCTAAAATAAGTAGGGTCAAACTATGAAAAAAATGTGGTGAACCCCAAAAAATTGCAAGAAAACCGTTTTATGCTGATTTTTGGGTGCATTTGGTCTGGAAATGAACCTACTAAAAGTTTACCAAAATCGGACCACGGGAAAAGGTCAAATTTTGGCGCCAAAAAAGATGGCCCCCAATGAGGAATGAAGGACTCAAATGTACACAACTTGCTTACATTGACAGAAGCAAAATCATGTAACAATTTGCTAATAGGTGTTTCTAGACTAATTTGACCCTGCTGAAAACGAAAATCGTGGTTAGCAATCTGGAATTTTAGCTGTTGCATGGAAAAACAAGATGGCGGACAAAATGGTGGCCAAATATCTTCGAATGGCTGTAAGTAAGGTCATGTATATGATGGAAACATGATTTTAGAGTCTATGTTAACATTTTTGGGGTCAAGGAATGCAGTGAAACTAAATTCACATATGTAGCACTTCCAAAAAACAAAATGGCGGACAAAATGGCGGCCAAGTATCTTCGAATGGCTGTAAGTAAAGTCATGTATGTGATGGAAACATGATTTTATAATCTATATTAACATTCTCGGGGTCAAGGAATGCAACGGAACTAAAGACACATACGTAGCACTGCCAAAAAACAAAATGGCGGACAAAATGAAGGCCAAATATCTTCGAATGGCTATACATAAATCATGTATATAAAGTGGTGTATATGATGGAAACATGATTTTTGAGTCTAAATTAACATTTTCAGGGTCAAAGAATGCGATGGAACGAAAGACACATAGAGCACTGCCAAAGAACAAAATGGCGGACAAGATGGCGGCCAAAATCTTCAAATGGCTTTGAGTAAAGTCGTACATATGATGGAAACATGATTTTGAACTCTAAATTAACATTTTCGGGGTCAAGGAATGCGATGGAACTATAGACACATTTGTAGCACTGCAAAAAAAAGCAAAATGACACACAAAATAAAGGCAGTCTGGAGTAGTGTTCTGTTGGTCAAAGAATACCAAGGAAGTATTGTATTGTATTGTATCTAGAAATTTTTAAAGCCTTTCTCGCAGAATAGATAACTATCCAGAGGCACTCTTAGCACAGAAGCCTTGGGGAAACAGAAATGCCTTTAAAAAACGCGAGACCGATGAGGAAAACCAGTCATAAGTTTGGCCCTGAGCAGAGAGCGAAGGTCATTTCAGATCGTGGGACCCACTACAGCAAACGCGCGGTGCTGGGCCAAGACAGTTTTAGCCCTGGGAACAAAAAAATCAAGCCGATATACAGAGCTCAGTGAGCGAGAAGGAGATGCAGATAGCGGCTTTGACACATAGTTGGAGAGATATTTCTTGAGAGTACCCTGCTGGAATTTAAAGACAAGGAGGATTTTATAACGGATGCGCACGTTAATAGGGAGCCAGTGCAGGATATCAACAGGCCCGGCTCAAGACATTTGGCGGCCCTGGGCAAATCGGCGAAATCGGCGGCCTTTTTTCTTTTTTTTAGGAATTCGCCTCTAAAATATTTCATCTTACTACAAAAAAAGTTGATGACCTTTTTTTAGCCATTCACCTCTTTTTTACGAATAATAATTAAATCATTTTTGAAAAATGGAAAATTGGCGGCCCCTAAAAATCGGCGGCCCTGAACGGCTGCCCAGTTGCCCAAATGGACAAACCGGGCCTGGATATCAATCATGTAAGTAGAGATATGAGCAAAGCAGGAGAGTCGAGGGTTGAACCTAGCGGAAGCATAAAGAACAGATTGAAGGGGAGAGACGCTGCTTATATAGGGAGACCCAAGAGGAGCGAGTGGCAGTAGTCCAAGCGTGAGCAGACAAATGCGTGAACCACGGGGTAGAGACAAAAGGTGAGACCGAGTGTCCGATGGCCCTGAGACGTCTCAGTAGAAAGAAGCAGGAGTGAGTCATGTTGGAGATATGCTCTGTGAATGTGAGGGAGGAGTCAAGTGTGACGCCAAAGTCGCGGACGATGGAAGAGTAGGTGTAAGCAGGGAAGTTCTCAGTCAGCAATGGAAAGTTGAGTGTAGCAAGCTGCTGCTTAGTCCTAAACCAGATCAATTGAGTCTTAACAGTATTGAGGCAGATACGGTTAGTTAACATCCAGTACTGAAGGTCAGAGACAAGATGGTCAATGGAGCGAACAAGGGAGAGTTGATCAGTTGACGGACCATGTACAAAAGCCTGAGCATCATCTGCATCAAGATGGCCATTCCCCATGTTTAGTAAATAGAGACGGGATATTCAGCAGTGAAGAGGATGTATAGAATGGGACCGAGCACCAAGCCCTGGGAAGCACCAACTTCCACCTCTGTCCACTGAGTCCTGGTTTCACCAAGGACAACCAGCTGTGAGCGGTCAGCGAGGTATGATTTAAACCTAAGAAGAGGAACACCAGATAGGCCACAGGACAGCTCCAATCGCTGAAGGAGGATCTCATGGTCAACCATGTCAAAGTCAGATGAGACATCAAAAAGCGCCAGGAGAGAGAGGTGAGAGTGATCAATAGCTATATAAAGATCTGACAGAAGGGATAAGAGAACAGTTTCGGTGGAATGGTGGCTCTGAAGCCAGATTGGGCGGCCGGCAAAAACCCAGCTTGCTCAAAGTAGGGAAGTAGCTTGAGTGAAACTATAGTCTTTCAAGGGTCTTTGAAGGGGAAGAAAGATGGGAGATGGGCCGGTAATTTTGACAGGCATTTAGGTCAAGGTTTTTGCTGTTTCAAGGTCGGGAAAACAATAGTCCGTTTTTAGGAAGCAGGTAGGTAACCATCAGAAAGCGACCTGTTAAATATATAAACTAGAAATGGAGGTAAATCGTCTAAAATGTTCACCAAAAATGGGGGAAGAGGGTCCAGTTCGCATGATTTTTGTTTGATGATCCAATTATTTGACAAAGTTCCGTTTCAAGGATTGAAGGACTTCTTCAAAGGTGTCATCCGTGTGGGAGAATTGCGGAGGAGGGGCATCAAGAGTCTTCGCTCGAAGATCAGCAATCTTCCAAGTCGTCATCTGGAGAAAATCCTGGGCAGAAAAGGCAGGAGGACCCACTGAGCGCGTACCCTGTCCCAATGGGCCGGAGATTGAGGACCAAAGACGTTTTGGGTTGTTCTTATGTTGCTCAACCAGGCCCTGATCGGTCTCGCGTTCCATAAAGACATTTCTTTTCCCCCGGGACTTCTGTGCTAAGAGCGCCTCTGGATAGTAATTCTGCCACTTTGTTCTTTGGCAGTACTACATATGTGTCTTTAGTTCCATCGCATTCCTTGACCCCGAAAATGTTAATTTAGACCCTAAAATCATGTTTCCATCACAGACATGACTTTACTTACAGCCATTCGAAGTTACTTGGCCGCCATTTTGTCCGCCATTTTGATTTTTGCAGTGCTACATATGTGTCTTTTATTTCATTGCACCCCTTGACCCCAAAAATGTCAATTTAGACTGTAAAATCATGTATTCATCATATACACGACCTTACAGCCATTCGAAGATATTTGGCCACCATTTTGTCCGCCATCTTGTTTTCCATGCAACCGCTAAAAATCCAGCTTGCTAACCACGATTTTCGTTTTCAGCAGGGTCAAATTAGTCTAGAAACACCTGTTAGCAAATTGTTACATGATTTGCTTCTGTCAATTTAAGCAAGTTGTGTACATTTGAGTCATTCATTCCTCATTGGCGGCCATCTTTTTTGGCGCAAAAATTTGACCTTTTCCCGTGGTCCGATTTTGGTAAACTTTTAGTATGTTCATTTCCAGACCAAATGCACCCGAAAATCAGCATAAAACGTTTTTTTGCAATTTTTTTGGGGTCAAATCGTATATTGACCCGACTATGACATTAATTTGAACGATTGGATTAGTCCCCGGCGCCGCCGCCATCCGCCGCCGTCGTTAAGCTCTGAAGTCGACACCAGTCGCTAAGTTATCGACTGCTAGCGACTTCGTTCGCTTAATATTTTGCTTGTTGTTTTAATCGCGGTTTCCAAGTTTCGATTGACGAAGACATCAGCAGCAGGACATGAGCAACACTTACAATACAACACAATATAATATTCGTTGTTGAGGAAAACAAGCAACTTGGTACATTACAAGAGAGTTTGCTCTACTAGGTAGAGAGAGTTCTTATAGAGAATCCGAGGATATAGACGTTTTTGTCTTTTTTGGTGAAGTGAAGATGGGGTTGATGATTACGAAGAGGGGGAATAAGCAGGGTGAGAATTGTCAGGGGTTGTGGTTCAACACCCTAGTCTTTCTTAGGACACAGCAGTTAAGTCTTCATTGCACACCCCAGAGGGTCGTTTCCAACCCGCTCAGTTGTGCTGGTGTGATTTAGCATTATTTGGTTCTGAATCTCTGACAAGGTGAAGAAATATTCATGGTGTATTATATATGCATTTTTGAATTTTCTCAACAAGGGAATTGATTTTGATTCGAGTTTGACTTGCAAAAACTGCTAGCGTTGAAATCAGCTGCTTGCAAATTTCGCTGACATCAGTTTGCAAAATACGAATAAAATATTAAAATACACATGAATCAAAGTGTAACCCCCAGTCTTTTTTCGACAATTCTCACACTGGGAATATGCGCCGGTGTAAATGATTCTCGTTCTCTGATATTCCCTGAAAGAGGCACACATCAGCAGTTTCGGTCAACTGGTTGGCAGTAAGATTGGGTAATGCTGTAAATGCTCCTCGCTTCATTCAATTTATCAAGCGCTCAATTTCACGAATTCGCATTAACATTAATTTTCACAGTCATCGGTCTTCCTCTGTCAGCATGCCAACAAGGAGCGGAGCCCATATTCCCATATAGAACCCGTATAGAGCCCATTTGGGTTCCATCTAATGCCCACGGAAATGATGGCATGGTCAGCACAGTATGCGGTAAAAGGCATTATATTGTTAGGTAATCAGGTATGTCTAATTAAACATACCTGAATACCTGAGAAGTCGATATCAAGTCGCTAATTCAGTCGATAAGTCTAAGCGACTTAGTCAGTCGATAAGCTTGCGAATTAGTCGACTGAGTCGCAGAGTCAGTCGCTAACTCATCAAGTCAGTCGGTAACTCCTTAACGACTGACTCCGGGTACTAGATTGGATAGGTAGGGAAACGGAGAATTTTTGGAATTCATGAAGTAGATCGTTCCAGAGTCTACATGTAGGTTCAGTGAAATGAATGCATGTGAAAGAGAACTTAAGATGAGTAGTTACTTGTGATGTAGGATGATGATCGGGTAAAGAGGGTGAATGGGTGGTAAAGACTCTGCGAAGATACATAGGCTAGGAGTATTGCGAGGAGTTTCAGGCGTTGACGAAAGGTTGGAAATGAATGCGTTCGGAAATTATCAGCCAGTGGAGTCATTTAAGATAGGAGTGATATGGTAATATCTTCGTAATCATAGGCGCAGAGTCTGAGGGAATCCGGAGCACGTGCCCCAGTAATTGAGATGGGGGAATACCCAAAAATTGAGATGAGAATTTCTTGAAATATGAAAAGTTATGTTTCAATATTGACAAACTTCTTCAAAAACAGAAAAACAGAGACAAAGAACTGAAATACTATCATAAATTCATGCTGAAAATAGAAGCTGTCGAGCTAAGCACAGTGCCCAGTCAAATTTGGTGTTCTGGAACAAAATATGTTCAGGGTGGCTCAATAAAAAATGCCCCACCAAAAAATGCAATTTCTCGACAACTGATAACAAATTTTAAACCAAAATTCCAGAATTTAAAATAGAAAGTAATGCAAAGTCAGTGGATTATTATTAATGATCAATAGATTGTCTACAGTCGAGACTGTTGCGAAATACTCGAAACGCTCGTGGACATTTGCAAGGCCACGCAAATCAATCGAGCCCATCATGCAATTCCGGTATTGAACCTTCCGCTTGGAACACTGTTGCATTGCACGTATATTTTTCTGTTGACAATGTTGTGTAACAATTTGTAAACTGCCATAAAAACTTTTGTTAGGATCTGTCAGGTAGTCGTGGCTGTATAGATTGTGTGATGCATTAAATGCGTTATATTAAGTGCCTAGATATATACATAATTACATCTACACAAATATGCCTACAAAACATTATCGAATAGAACAGTCTGTGGTTCTTAACCTTTTCAAGGGAGCCGAACCCCAAGAACAATCCATGACCACTCACCGAACCCCTCAAGTTTTAACAATAAACATTACCAAAAGGAAATAAAAAAATTGTACGAAAATGTGATACAATAATAATACATTCAATACAATACATGAACTACTAAGGTAGGGCCTGGTAGGCAATCTATTGCAAACAAAATTTATTAAATAAAAGTCCAGAAATGAAAATAAAATAGCAAATGATTTTCACACTCAGTGACCCTGAATATGTATATATTTCAGAGGACCTCTGCCGAATCCCTGGCAGTGGCTCACCGAACCCCAGGGGTTCGGTCGAACACTGGTTAAGAAACACTGGAATAGAAAGAACGCGGTACATAAACATTACCAAAAAGAAAGAACGCACGTACAATTTGGCAATGGTGAATTTATCAACATAATCTCACCTGTAAAATTAGGGAGGGTTCGGGTTACTGGTTGTTTCTCCAGCGGCACTTGTGATTTCGCCTGGCTGCAACACAACGACTTGCATAAGTACATGCATACGTACATAAATTTGTACATGCATACATCCATACGTACGTACATACGTACATGCATGCATAAATACATATTATGCGCACATACATACATACATACATACATGTACAATTATTGTACATACATACATGAATTAAAGCATACCTACCTACATAGGAACAAACATGCGTGCATATTTCCATACCAGGCTACCTACATACATGAACATTGGTTGATTGTCCTCTAGGAGCAGACCTTGTAAGGTAAGTGCTGGATCGAGTTTCGCTGCTATCACTTGTAACCACTTTGAGCAAAGCCTTTAAGACTTATCTTCTCAGCACTCTTTACGATAAATTTTGTTAAATACTAGCTTTATATAAAACGCAAGAGAAGAAATCGTAAATAAATTTTAATAGTCAATCTTACCTGGGTCAGCGAGAAGCCAACATAAAACCAAAACTGTTTGAAAACATTCACTCTGTGACAGAGCTGGGCTATTTATGCAAAAGCCTGTACCTTCAGAGTAAAGGCTTTTGACTGTACTGTGAAGGTACAAATATAAATAAAATATAAATAGACATACACTCGAAGCTATGAGTGTATGTCTATTTATATATCTATGTCTATGTCTATGTCTATATCTATGTCTATGTCTATGTTTTGCAAGTACAGGCCTACTGTATCAGTATCAATTTACAAAAGCATCACTAAGGATATTGTATGGTAAGGGACTAAGGGAGGAGGTCCATGGGGGTGACACCATGACTTACCGCAGTGGTTGACACCAACCCTAGTGACGCCACTGAGACTTAGTGTAGCAAAATATTTGTACAATGACCTCTGTTACAGTATGTCTGCCATCAAATGTTACCATGAAGTAGTATAGGTTAGTTTTAACAGCATTCGTGGAGGTCTCGGAAATGACGCACTTTAACCACAGAATGAATCCACATCCGCTGAATCGCTTAAGTTGACTAAGGTCATATCAACATGATCACCTGTAAAATGAGGGAGGTTCCGTGTTACTGTTGTGCCTCCAGCTACACTTGTGATTTCGCCTGGCCGAATCACAAAGAGGACCGCCTTGCATGATAACACACGTTTAGCAAATCTTAATATCAGCTAAGCGTTATTAGTAGCCAAACAAAAACCTTCCTAATAGTTATAGGACGGAGTTGCTACACGCTAGATCGTATCCCCAGAGGCTACTTTCAATGACAACCTTATTATCAGTAAAGTGCCATTACTATCAGTTGAGTGCGGTGTGATATTCGCCACATCCAATTCACTTTCTGTAAATGCAACTGTTTGATTTGGTAAAGGCTGGGCAGTGGGCAGGTTAGACTCAAACGGAGTTTCTTCGAAATCCGAAATGATGTTTAGTTCAGGCGTTGGAGGGATAGGCTTACACCTGAAGGTCTAAGAGTGTTTCAGGCAACAGTTTCGTCTGTCCTAAGATATCACCTGTGCCTGTACAGTGTACATTAACTCTTAAACTTTCCATGAAAGATAGCAGTAGCACAAGAAGCTCTTTTCACAAAACGTAACACTTGCATGGTCGCCTATACTGTGTCGACTCTTATGGCTGTTATTGAAGGAAGAGACAAACGATAGTAGTAGTTTAAGGACAGCGTATGGCGACAAAGGCCCTTGCCGTCTTGCAGATTTTACTGATTTCAGTTTGTATTTGTACTTGTGTCTTTCTCCTTACGTTGTTCTCTGAGACCCGGTCGTATCTTCCGACTAGAATGCGTCGGCTGGTTCGGAATTACACTGTGTTCCCGGAGGACAGCCCCTCCTTCGACAGAACCCTCTGCCAACCTCTGCCAACCGTTCGTACTTGTTGTTTTGTTTCGTTGTTTTGTTTCTCCGCAGGTCGAGCGCCACTTTGACTTCAACCATGTTTCTGTTTTCTGTTTCTGTTTTCCTCTTTCTGTTTCCTTTATTTGCTTTCTCCCAATTCCTCCTTTTTTTCAATGTGTTTTAACGCCTTGTCGGGGCCGTCTTCCCCGGTCAGAAGTCGTCGGCTGGTTCCTCCATCGACAGAAACCTCTGCCAACCGATTCCCTCCGTCGGGTTGACGTCACCTCGACTTCAGCCGCGTTGTTCTGTTTTCTTTCTTTCTCCTTATGTTGTTCTCTTAGACCCGGTCGTATCTTCCGACTAGAAGGCGTCGGCTGGTTCGGAATTACGCTGTGTTCCCGAAGGGCAGCCCCTCCTTCGACAGAACCCTCTGCCAACCTCTACCAACCGTTCAAAAGGAGAGCATTCTGTGGGCGTAAATTTATCGGAGAGGTCGAAAGGAGAGCATTCTGTGGACGCAAATAGCAGAGATCGAGAGGACAGCTAAAGTAAAGGGATAAAGAGGAGGGATAAAGAGGAGGGATATTCGTGTGTGCATTTTTTTGCATCAGTTGAGTTCAGTTTTTCATCGTATGAGTCAGCAAGGCGTTTTCTGGATTCGGAGTAGATATTTTGGTCCAAGATTTGGCAACTATGTTATTGAACTTTTCAGTTTATATAAATCAAAGCCTGGAGAGCTTATGTCTTAAGTGAGAACCCCGATCGTTCGAGAACAAACAATGACTTTGGGAATACTTTACAGCCTCGTGCAGTGCGCAGCGTATCTGACCAATACCCTACAAGGGAAGACAAGTAATCAGACAGCAATTCGTATCCATAGTGTTGGGTTGTCAGAAACGAAAGCACATCCCAGGCCCAATTGTACTTATATATTATCGAGTACTTGCTTAGTACACAGTAATATTACCGATGACTGGTCTTTCTTTGGCAATTGGACAGGTACTGCTCGTACTGAAGGTGTTTGGAGAAGGTCATCAAGGGCGCAATGCCAGGCTCTCGTCCCTGTGGAAGACCAAAAATGAATTGGATGGATAACGTCAGAAAATGGACTGAACTCTCAGCTGAGCAGCTAACAAGAAAGGTTGAGAACAGAAAACAATGGAGAAGGATTGTGCATGACGAGGCCAACCCTCGCTTTGATTATGGCTGAGAACAGAACAGAACAGAACTCGTACTGCACGCGGCTGTTCAGTACGAGCAGTACCTGTCCAATTGCCAAAGAAAGACCAGTCATCGGTAATATTACTGTGTACTAAGCAAGTACTCGATAATATATAAGTACAATTGGGCCTGGGATGTACTGTATATCTCCAAATTAGGCAGGGTTTTTGACTGCAAACATAGGCCATTTAATTGTCTGGCTGTGTTCAAAGCGTTTCGTTTAAAGAAAACAAATGTCTCTGGTATAAAGGAGCTCACAAAGCAGTTCGTTGGTTGTGGATATCAGAGCGTGTAGTGTGAATGGTATCCTATTGATTGGCCGTTCTACACGTAGAGCGGTTAGTTTTTGAAGTTATAAGCCTACGCTACATGGCAGTGGGAAATGGTTAAGTGTCTGATTAGATCAGTCGGTAGACTATCAGACCTTGGAAATCAAGAGCGCAACACATAAGACTACGAGCGGTGAGCTGGATATGGCGTCTTCCTAACAACAACATTTATTTGTGTACATGGACACTTGAAGTCGTCTGCATGATTATAGCGATAGCTGTATGTTCCTAGACACTTATGTAGCGACCTTGACTTCGCCTGTCTAATTAGAATAGCTATGTATGGCTGATGTACCTAGACATTATTGTAGCGACCTAGTCGCAGGACGGTGGTGGGCCTACCAAATTACACTGCATAGCGGCAGGCAGAGACATGTGCGCTCAAACAAAACTTGCTCAAAGTCGTGACGCATGGGTGACCAACCGTGTTATCGATAGACCACCGAGTCGTACGCATGTGGGTCAACATAACATAATGTAGGACAGTTTGTTTGCGTGTGTAATAATGAATTTCATATCATCGATCAAAGTCGTGACGCATGGGTGACCAACCGTACGCATGTGGGTCAACTTAATCTAATTTTATAATTTATTATGCTGGTCTTAGCTACTGATCAATTACATACAATTTTCTAAAGGTGGATTACCCTCATCCAGCTAACACTTTATATTTTCCCTATCTCAGCCTTAAAACCCAACTATTCTACGTTATTAGATAAGAGCACTTTGAGTGGGAATGGGACATCGCTACAGGAACTTAACCTAACAAATTAAAGGTGAGCTTAGGCCCCTACACAGTGGCCTACACGGGATCAAGAACAGCAGAAATTGTTTTACGTATAGTGAAATTCGAAAGCGACACATTGTCGATTAATTTTATTTAAGTTTTGCACTAGATTCAAATTTTGCGCCTTTAAAATATCTACTCCGTGATCTCGAATAAGCTGATTCCATGTAATTGGCTTTAAGTATCGTCTTAATATTCGGAACTATGATTAACGCCTCGATACAAATCGGACAAGTCTACAGTATTGTTTGAAGTCTGATCTCCTTTCGGATCTATGAGGTCACCAAGGCGACTGTCGTCGCACAGATCTTCTACGCCTCTCCTGCCTGGTGGGACTTCACCTGCCATAAGGACAGGGACAGGATCGAAAGCCTGATCAACCGCATGATCCGGTTGGGTTTCCTGCCCGCGGATGCGGCCAGTGCGTCACGGATGGCTGAGGCATCCGATGACAGTCTTTTAAAGGCTATTTGTAAGGATCTCAACCATATGCTCCGAGGCCTGACCCCCCCTCATCGTATCAGGGGTGGTTATAATCTTCGTACTAGACCACACAACTTCCCTCTGCCGCTCAAAGATGAGCGCAACTGTATATCTCGCATCGTTTATAAGAATGCTTACTGACAACTCCCTGTAGAAATCCCCGTACTCTTGGGCCAGAATTTGTCATCCATAGTTTAACTTGTCTAAGTTGCGGCTGTGTCAGCTTAATGTATGAATAAACGAATTTGATTGATTGATTGAATTGACACTACGAAAGTCGTTGCAAATGGTTAAAAAAAGCTAGAAGTTTTTACTCATCCCTGCCTGAATAGACTGAATATTTCTTTTTTTCTTCTGAAAATAGATTTAAAATGTTACTGAATATTGCAGTTTTGCCATCAGCCAGTGCACCAACATAACACCTTATCTTTCCTAATATAACAAAAGTTGTGTCCTTGATGTCATTCCTAAATCATCGCGTCTGAAAGAGTGCTTTAATATCCTGGGTCCAACAATTACATCGATTATATCAATTTCTCATTGCATGAGGGATCCTTCCCATCCCATAATTCGTCCACTGCTTAGGAAACCTGCTCTTGACCCTGATGATCTCTCTAATTACAGGCAAAATTAACTATGATTTTTATATCTAAAATTCTCAAACGGGTAGTCAACGGCATGCAGACTCACCTGTTTATCAAACACACCACTCTAACCTTTACAGTCTGCAAATCGTAAATTTCATTCAGCAGAATCTGTACTACTTGTTGTACATGATGACATCGTATGCTCAATGGATAGGTTAAGGTGACAGCACTTGTCTTTCTTGACTTGTCTGCTGTTTTTGTACTGTGGATCATTCTCTTCCATAGGCGCCGACTTTTAGTAAAAGGTACTGGGGCAAGAATTTAATTCCCATGATCCCGTGATCGGATGAGCCCATCGCCCATCCTGCCCTGCCTTCCCTCTCCCTGAATCCCCTCTTTCCTCAAGCCCTTTCCAGGGCCTACTATACCCCTGCAAGCTAGACTCAATCCCCCTTACTGTAAACCCCTTCCCTACCCATCCCCTTCCCACCCCTTAACCCCTCCCTTTCCCCCTCTTTACCATTCCCTCCCTGCCCTCCCTTTGAAGCAGGGGTTCGGGGTCCTCCCCCGGAAAAATTTTGGATTTCTACATTGCCGTAGGTGAATTTTAGCGCATTTTTGGAGAAATAAAACTGGTTTTGGAAAACTATGCATTTTAGTTCAGCTGAACTGTTGAATTAATTTCTGCAGGGCTTCCAGTGCGCTGCAAATATTTTATGGGACAGGCTGCATAAATATGTGACAAAATTTCCAAAATATGGGGCACATGTTAAAATATTGGGCACTATGCAACAATGTTCAGCAAATATATGGGGATTTTAAAGATTGCATTATGATTATGAATGCATATTTCTGGTGTAATGCAGCGGTAACAGGCTTCATCCCTGCCTATTACAGTGTTATCAAGGCGACAATTCTGCTTGGAGGAATATTTCAAGACTTGATAACCCCTTTATCACTGCACTACACGACAATAATTGTAGCATTGGCCAACTAGAGACTTGATTACAGTCCACAACCGATACATTGCAACAGTTGAGTCAGTAGGCGTTCTGTCAATTGAACAGCAACATTCATTTCATTAGGGGGAACTCAACCCCCCGGCACAAATTGGAAGCAGTCTGCTTCCTGCCCCCGAACTCCATGTAGCAGACTCTGGCCCTTTCAACTTCGAAGAGACTAACTGTAATACTAGGGAACAGTGCTACCACTGCTCAATCATACAGACAAGTACACAGCAACCACCATAAAAATTTCGGTTTTCTGTAACTACTAGGGGTCTGCGGGTATACCCGTACCCGCGGGTTTACCCGTACCCGACCCGTACCCACGGGTCGGGTACGGATCGGGTACGAATCTCACGGGTCGGGTTGGGTATGGGTAGGAGCATCACGGGTACGGGTATACCCGGTTTTACCCGTACCAAACTCAAGTTTTGGGGTTAAATTGTCACCGTTACATATAGGGCCTAATAGTGAATCTTGCACAGGGAAAGATTTACTATAGGCTACCTGGCAGATTCTAAATCTTAGTACCAACTGTCTGCGTTGACTGTCTGTCCGTGGACCTTCGTGAACTTGGCATTTATTAATTGGTGTTCAAATTACAGTTACAAAGTGGCTTATCTCCATTACCACAGTCGGGATGCTTTTACACATGTCTGATCTGGTTTCCTGTCCGGCAAGAAGAGGGTCAAAGGTCGCTGAGCTGGAACCCGTGATTCTGGCAGTCTTGTTTTCCTTACAACAGGCTGATACAGTCCAAGCTAGATATAATGGCATTCCTTAACTTCTGAGAAATGCTTAAACTGGTCAATTAGCGGTATTTTGTGGGCAAACAGCCGTGTTAAGCTCGGCTGCCTATGGATGTAGGGCTTCGCCTTCTATACCCGGGGTCCGCGATGTATCGAATCACATCTTCCAGATGGACATTATCAACTTCTGAAGTTCTGACATGCCATCAGCTGTTGACTTGGGTGTCGGTGGGACAGACCATGCAGGCTGGAGAGATGATTAATGGCAGGACCGAGGTGGCGATAAGCCGCCACAGCCATGAGGTTTACTCATATACAGGAGTTCATTCCACAGCCTACGGATAAGGTTTGCTTACTATAAGTTTTATTGATACGTCAACAATTTTTGCTTGTGCACAGTAGCCTACGTGTCGGATATTTCAAAAGTTAGACAATGATATATTTGATTCTGAGTTTTCTGACATCAAATTATGTAAGTAATAAAGTTACGTACATTACACTAATATTGGTTAGTCGTTTGATTGTGAGCCCCAAATCTCGAACAGACACCCCAGACAGTAGCAAATTGAGTTGGGCAGTGCGATAGTTCAGGCATAAACGGGTTTTCTGTCATCGAATACATACTATTACTTTCTTAATCGTAGTTGTTTAATATATATGACACGGCGATGGGTGGAGAGAACTCCAGTGGTGGCCACCAGCCCTCAAATGCCGAGGCCAAGAAAAAGAAGTTGCTAACACTTCATATACGTGGCTGCCTCAGAACTAGCGTAATGGACTTCTTCCCCTCATCTTCCCCCTCCTCTTCCTCCTCCTCTTCTTCTTCTGCCTCTTCCTCTTCTTCTTTCTTCCTCTTCCTCCACTTCCTCTTCTTCTTTCTCTTCCTCTTCCTCACCATCTTCTTCCTCTTCTTCTACCTCT
Source organism: Allolobophora icterica (assembly GCA_963556255.1). NCBI lineage: Eukaryota > Metazoa > Annelida > Clitellata > Crassiclitellata > Lumbricidae > Allolobophora > Allolobophora icterica. Next base: position 14,944,360 of record OY744603.1, on the reverse strand, counting down.
TCCTCTTCCTCTTCCTCTTCTTCTTCCGCTTCCTCTTCTTCTTTTTTCCTCTACCTCTTCTTCTTTCTTCCTCCTCCTTCTCCTCCTCATTCCTTTTACACTTCTTCTTTCTTCCTCTTCCCCTTCCTCTTACTCTTTTTTCTCCCCTCGTCTTGCTCCTCTTCTTCCTCCCCTTCTTCTTCCTCTTCCTCTTACTCAGGTGCAAGTAACGGGTTCCCTAAGTTGACTGATTACGACTGCTACTACAACTACTACTACTGCCACTACTAGTACTATTGTTACTACTGCTACCACTATTATCGTCATCAGCCTATTTTTTTTTATTGTTGCAACATACTGAGTTGTAACTCTATCAGCGTGTATGGTTGGGACTGGGGCGAAGGCGCGCTAATGACGTGGTGGGTACGTTACGGGTACGGGTATACCCGCGGGTATGGGTCGAGTCGGGTAGTAATTTTGACTACGGGTCGGGTACGGGTACGGGTAACGGTCCTGCGTTACGGGTACGGATCGGGTAGCAAAAATGCTCCACCCGCAGACCTCTAGTAACTACTAACTAGTACTAACTATAGCTACTTTCTCTAACAAATCTCATTTTGTAGCAGTTACACATAAAGTTTGCCAGTAAGACAGACTTTAGTTACAGTCTTAACTTCTCAGCTTCATGGCGAATGTATTTTGTCGAACAGCGCATTTACTTATGAATTCGTCAAGAACTGTATCAATGTCCACTGCTTCCAGGTATACGCTCGATGACAGTTCAAAACTGCCATGGTGTTTAACCTTGTCTGTGTCATAATGTTTCGCAGTTGCGTTTTCAGTTGCCTGAGACCAGAAAATGCCCTTAAGTAAGATTTATCAAGCATTTTGAATTTTTTTGTATTTTGAATGGCCAAAAAAGTACTGGGGCGAAACTATACTTTCGCCCCAGAACCTTGGTGAGTCCTGGGGCGAAGTCCCTGTTGCCGCTGTGGAGTCGGCGCCTATGTTCTCTTCTTCTTCATTTTCTCAGGCACTGATTTGGGATCTCTGGTCCTGCACTAGAGTGGTTTAGTACTTCTCTTAGTCCACGCACTCAAGTAATTACGTAATTATTCAGTGTAAATAAACGGTAATTATTCATTTACTGCCGTGTTTGCTGCTGGGCTCTCCACTGCAACTTAACCCAATACACCTTGTATACACGCTTAAATGGCTTAAATCTCTGAAACTGGGTGTCCCAATTGTTGAGCTGGCAAACGTTTCTGCTCGTAATATATGGCATTGGTTAAAATTCTTTCTTGTCGTTTACTGACTATGTAAACGGTATTTGTAAGTGGTCACATACATCATACATGTAAGTTCATTCGCGACATACACAGAATTAGACGTTATGTGCCCATGTCTAATAGGATATTTCTGCCAAACGCATTAATTTTGTTACCAGTCTGTGATTACTGTGATTGGCAAGAAATGGATCGTGAGAAATCGTCATGATCTATTAAGTTTGGACTGTCATATCTCGGCCATGAAATGAGCTACAAGGCTGGCGCTTTTCATGTAGGCCTACTGGGTGGTAATAGGCCTACTTGTGGTTTTTAATCTATAAATTTGTAAATATTTGCACGGTAGAAAATAATTGAAAAATGACAAACTCATACCAAACTTAAGGAACAATTGAGCATTGTTACTTCATGTCTTAAAAAACCATGGGTACAATACCAGTGTACCCACCAAATACGCGTGTAAGCAGACAAGTTTTCAGAAAACATGTAAACAGCTAGCAGTCTTCAACTCGAACCATAGAAATGTTGTCGTGATCTTCGAAATCTAAATTTCTTAAGCGCTAATCAAAAGTTTAGACGAGAGGCTTTATTGTGGAAAGTAAAATTTCTGGTTGCCGGAAGGTCGTAGATGGATTTTGTACTAAATCTAGAATGAAATAAATTTTATCTTACTCCTCGGTTGCCAATGCTTGTGAAATTATATCGGCTGCTCCTCCAGTTCCCTGAAAGAGAAGTAGTTGGATCAAAATCATTGTCTATGACCAGGGCTGTAGTGGTAAAATTTGAGGTGAGTATACGCTACCGGTGACCAGCGGCGTAAAAAAAAATTTGAAGACCTTTTTTTAGGAAAAATTTCAGACTTTTCACCAATTCTTACGATTTTGTTTCTGAAAAAGTTGATGACCTTTTTTTTTTAGTCATTCGCCCTAAAAACCTTTGAAAACCTCTCTTTTTCTAAAAATTTCTTCTACAGAGGTAAGTATACGCTGTATACCCGCGTATACCCTCGTCTACAGCCATGAGTATACGCTCTCAAATTTCTCTAGAGGTAAGTATACGCTGTATACCCGCGTATACGCTCGACTACAGCCCTGTCTATGACACACTGGCGAGGTTAGACGGTAATTGATAAATTTTACTGGTCAAACGAGGACGTCAGCTTAAATTCCTTCAAATTAGTGCATCGTGTAACGTATTTCATTGGAAATTAAATGGCGCTATAATAGATATTTTTATTCGATACTTTATCGCACCTATAGGATCCAACCCAAACTCACATAGGAGAATTACAACTGCGAACTGCTAACATATCCGGCCCAAACCGAACTCTTCCAATCTAATCCAAACTAAATCTAATCAAATGGAATCTAATGCAACTTATTTGATCTGATCCATTCTATTTACAAGTTCGATTCCATATTATATCATATTTTCAATGAATTTGATTAGTGTTTTACTTTGCGTGTAACTTAGAGTAGTGCTGCAATATTCCACATATTAGACTTTTAAGACATTCACCATGGTGATAATGACAGGAATATCGTTATTCAGGGTACGTTTAACGATGCTGAACGTGTTGAGTCTACCTCCAATTAAGACGTAGATCAGTTTTCCTTCTACAAAATTACCAGGTGTAAACTAATCCTTCATGTTATTTATTTATTTATTGTGCTTATATTTATTGTTAGTCAATAGTTTTTGCGCCAATGCCTAAGGCGCATTTATTGTATCTTCTAATAAATTTAAAATTAATAAACTGCGCGACATACTTAAGAATTTCTCGAAAATTTCTCGTAAGGTGTCTTTACAGACTGACGACTTCTGTGTACCGCCATCGACAAGAAGAAAGTGCGTGTGATTCGGATTCAGCGACAATTCGGTTGGAATTATATCAAACTCATCGCCTTTTGGACCATCTGAATCCTAGAGAAAATTAGCTGAGAATCAAAGGATCGCATGCACACACATCTTTGTCTTTCACACAAAAATATGTTAGTTTACTAAATCCGTCACTATCAGCAAGCAATTATAGCGCAACATGAGATAATGCAAACAAAGCGATATAAATACTGGGCGACAGTAATAGGGCCTACTCAGTCTTACATGCATGAATACATGCATTCGCAGTATTAGTATTATTACTGGTACTACGACATTATTCTTATAATTATTATGATAATTATTTTTTAATATTATAACGAAAATATTTAACAACCCGTAAAGTCACACAGAAGTACAATCTAAAGCAGAGCCAGTTAGATATCCAGTAATGATAAGTGATGAGTTTTGAGGCGTCTCATGAAGGAAGGAAATAGCTCGAGCATCGCAGAAAATTTACGATTCCATTCGTTGGTGCAAGATCTCATTTTCTACATGCCTAGTGATTTTCTCATGAATGTTTGAGATTATTCAAAAGAAGTCAAATTGGAATATAAATGCCAGTTGCAAGTCCAATATCAAGTCCAATAAAATCCGTACTCAGTTTTGCAGACTATAAGCGCGATGAGAAAGATAGAATACTTTACATTCAGTCCATTTGTCTCCTTTGCAAAACATTCGCAGTTGGTGATTCCGAGAACAGCCTTTGGAATCTTGTCCAGATTTGCCAGTCTCTGTTTAATTTCATTTCCGATGAGCTGATTTACTCCTTTGTTCAGTCCACCAGTGATCATCCAAGCATCTAGTTTCACCAATTTCATTTCACTATGTTTTTTGCGCGAAAAATGTGAACTGAGGCGTGCTACAAGTGCGCGCGGACAGTTTATCATGGTCAGTTTATCATGGTCATTACTGACATTACACGGCGTCAATGAACACTGAACAGCCTCGAATTCGTTATCGATGGATTACAGGTCTAGGAAAATAGAACAGAAATATAGCAGAATAATTTACTTATATATAATCCTTAGAAAAATACAGACACTTGTAACTATAGTGATAGCAACTTCTGAGTCCCATGGTCTAATACACCAAAAGCAAGCCGCAATCAAGTCAATTTCTAAAAGGTCAGTCAGACAAGATAAGTATTCATTTTTCAAGATATTATAGTTAAGATAAACTTATAGGAAATAGTCATGACGGGTTTCTCATAGCTGAGCGGCAGCCATAACTATAACGTGAGGGGAATTTATTTTTTATAAGCCTCGGTAATATGAAGGTGGTTGGTCAATTCTCTCTTCTGCCGACTGAGGAAGTCAGTGTTATCATTTAGTAGCTGATTTCACTCCGTGGCGTTTATTGTATCTTTATTGTATGCTTAAACGTCTTTCTGCTCTGTGAAATTTAAAACCCGACCAGTTCTCGACTGTCCTGCAGGATAAACATTGAACTATATCGCGTACTTGTGGGTCATTGTATAGGCCTAATTGGAAAACTATGCATAATTGCTCAGGATGGAAAACTCGAGAGAGAAAGATAGACAGAGTGAAGAAACCCGATAAATACAGACGAAAAGGATATAGACAACAAAAGAACAGAGAGACAAACACAGTTCCCATAGAAAAAATACAAAAATACCGATAAAGGCACAGACAAATAAACATAAAAATAAATGGGCAGAAAGACAGATAGGCGGCAGAAAGGAACGGTAACAAAGCACGATTGATGCTTTGCCGTAAAATATTGGAACTCAATAAATACATAAATAATTATCTAATAAAAACAGACAATAAGCAGACAAAAACTGACGTCAGACAGACAGATAGACACAGATACAGACATACAGCTCAACATATATACACATAATTATCAGTGTCCGATCCGTGATTGCGTACGTGACTGGAAGGAAATTTGCAAAGTGAAACCTCGTTATGGGAGCTTACCATACGCGGGTCTAGTATGAGGGGAGCCGGCATACAATCAACGCAGTGCATATTTTAAGGAATTTTGACTACTGGGACAAAGTCGGCCACGACTATGGGTCTGGGGGAGCGTCGCAAGCTCCCCTAGCAGGGTTTGGGTGGAGCCCCAGCCGACAACGCATTTTACGGCATTTGCTGCCAAATGGAGCGAGTTTTAGCCACTTTATTTCACAAAATTTGCTTTGTGGCATTATACATAACCCTATTTAAGTCGAGCAAAGCAGTTTGAAAATATGACCTAATTTGTTCAACCATATCACCAAAATAATTAATTGATATAACTAAGTTAGTGACAGGCTCAGAGGCGGCGATCTTGTTTGACAGTGGGGGGGGGGACACGAAACACTTTCGAACTGATCTGGTGAAAAGAGAAGTCAAAATTTATTTTGGACCTTTTTGGTGTTTCTTCAAAATTTGGGGGACAACTGTAGGCTATACTGTGTCCCCCCACTGTTAACGGTAGGGTCTTGTCCCCCTCAACCCCCTGGATCGCTGCTCCTGGACAAGCTGAGTGAGTGTGACCCAGTGTAGGAGCTGCATGCTACAACAACCAATGATAGCTTTAACTTCAGCAAACAGCGTTGCGAGAGTGGTTACCTGTGGAGGACATCTCGCATGTATTCAGAGACTTGGCCAAATTTAGGAATGCGCCCGACCAAGCGGGCAGCGATACGCAGAACCCGCAGATTTGCTTTAAAGGTAAATGATTTAATGCACATAGGACCTACATCTAAAAATAACTTACACCTGCGTGTTGACAGAAGAGTCGCGATATGCAACGTAGATTGGCAACAAAAGAGAAGGAGACTGCCATTGTGTGATCATTGTCCGAACCCAAATGCAGTGAGTTCGTAAATTTTGCTTTGACAAGTCCGACCTGGTCTTAAAATGGTCCTCGGCAACAGCTACCGTCTGTATTTGTTATCGTAATCGTAGCCTACTTGTATATTTATACAGCACATCGACGTTGAAAACACTTACAGTCTCACATGCTCTTCCATTCGATAATACAAGACCCCGAAGAAATGGAATGGTCTTGAAAGGCTGGAGAAATAGATGCGAGGAAAGAAGTTCATGCCTCATATCGTATTACAAGTTATTGCAGAGTCAATAGTCAACCACGGTGAAAGTGCAGTCTTTCATGCTTGGCAGGTTGTGTTAGTCAAAATCGCGATAGAGATGGAATCTACACACTGTGTCCGGAAATAAAGGGAACCCTTTTGTAAATAATGAAAATAATGAGTAAATGTGCTTCGATTTTCAAAATTTCAAAACTGCTTTAATCCTGACACAGTTACCTAAATATATTGAAAATATAAAGTTTTAGTATCCATCAATGACGTCACAATGACGTAATTTGCATCAGAATTCAAAGTTTAAAAAGACGGCACCTAACATTTTCCTTAAAAATGTCAATTATTTTGAAATGTTATTTATCAATAAAACATTGTGGTTGAATTTTATTTTTATACTTGAATGATATTATGCTACAAAGTTTGTTCAAAGTGTCCGAAATGTTTGTTTTCCGTAAAAATCTTATGGTAATAATTTTGTCTTCTTGGCTGAAAGCCAGTTTCTAACAGTTTGTTTAAATTTCTAATTTAGCGACGTCACTATGACGTAATTTTTTAGCGGAGGCCGTTCATAAAATACAACATTTGTTAATAATTATGCCAGGATTAAAACAGTTTTGAAATTTTGAAAATCGAAGCACATTTACTAATTATTTTCATTATTTACAAAAGGGTTCCCTTTATTTCCGGACACAGTGTACATCTACATATGCAAGATATATTCAATTTCTGCTTTTACCGGTAGTTACTCGAAAAGCTCAGTTTTATAAATCCATGCAAAGGACTAAATTAAGTATATAGATAAATGCTTATATATATATATATATATATATATAATGTGGATATGCACACATGCTGCCACTCTGTATAACGGACTGATCTCCTCCATATTGACCTGACTATGGCTTGGTTTTGGCGCGCCATCGGTTGATCCCTTGTGCCGTTGACAACGGCGCGATAGAAGTTACTAATTAGAATTAGAATTACATACATTAACCAGCGGGCAAGGTTTGATTATATTTCCGCCATGTTATAATACAAATTCCGATTTTGTCTGTAGGGTCTGTAGTAGTTAAGCCTGGTTCATCCTCAAGCTAGCATTTGTTAGCCATATTGAACCAAATTGTACAGCAGCGGTCTTGTGTAATTGAGTAGCTCATTATTGGCACAGGGACGTTTGCCATGTCTTTGAAATATAATTATAGCAATGTATGATTGCAAGATACGGTGCGTGAAATGAGTAGAGATTGTTCTCGATGGACTGAGAGAGAAGATTAAACCTCGCGGCTAGAAGACAGGTAACTCAATCAACGGGAAGTACACAAGGTTCAATCTGTTTGCCGTCAACGGTCGACACTGAGATGCTATTGAAAGAAGAGGGCAAACCACTTGGGCAAGACTGGCGAAAAAGCAGTCTCAAGCGGAAGAGAGACTGACCATGGGTTTGAATACTTTGCCAAGTGCATGGGACTATTCCTTAAGACGGGCGTTAGGAATGAGATCTAAGAAGCATGACTATCAGGAAATGAAATAATGGTATTAACAATCCAAGTGATATATGTTTGTTGGAGCAAGCTGGAAACTGGTGGGAAAGATTTTGTGTTTGGCGTCTCTGGCACTGCTCTACACTGGTTCCAGTCCTACTTGTCTTCCCGATCCTTCTCTGTTAAAGCCTTCACCCGCTGCTCACAACCCCTCCCTCTTTCCTGTGGTGTCCCTCAAGGCTCCGTCCTGGGTCCACTACTTTTCATCCTTTACACCACACCCTTAAGCCATCTCATCAAATCCTCCTCTGTCGACCACCATCTCCATGCAGATGACACCCAACTTTTCATATCATTCTCTCCAGGCTCTTTTTCCACCGCTATCACCCAAGTACTCGACGTGGTAAACCTGATTTCACAATGGATGTCATCCAATCTCCTCTGCCTTAACCCTTCCAAAACTGAATTTCATTATCCTAGGCCTCCCTGATCAAATCAAGAAAATACCTGATCTTTCCATAAACCTTTCGACCAATTCATCGTCCCTCACCTTCACCTCTGACTCCTCTGTCCGCAATCTTGGTGTTACTTTTGATCCACACCTCTCCTTCTCTAACCACATCTCCAACCTCTCGCGCTCCTGCTTCATGAACATTCGTGACCTCCGACGCATAAAACCCATGATCGACCTTAAAACTGCCTCCACCATTGCAACCTCCATTGTTCATTCAAAGCTTGATTACTGCAATTCTCTTTTCCTCAACCTTGAATCCACTCAAATCAAGCGCCCACAGCTTATCCAAAACTCACTAGCCAGAGCTGTCACTAGAACGCCAAAACATCATCATATCACTCCCGTCCTCAAATCACTCCATTGGTTAAAAATCCCAGAGCGAATCCACTTCAAAGTTCTATCACTAACCTACAACTCCCTACAATATTCCCAGCCCAAGTACCTCCGTGATCTCTTTACCATTCAGACAACCCGCTCCACCAGATCATCGTCCTATCTCAGTCTTTCTCGACCCCCAGTCACTACTCACCTCATGTTTTCCAACCGAGCCATATCCAACACAGCACCACGCCTCTGGAATGATCTCCCCTCTGAATTCCGCAGTTTCTCAGTGCCTCCATCATCATTGCAACCTGTCCTTCATCCTCATCCTCATGTTCCTCTATCTATCACCCCCGGGCTTTCCACTAAAAACTGAAGTCTCACCTTTTCAAGTACTCCTACCCTGACTCATCTGATCCTCCGCCTTCCAATTATTCTCGCCGTAAACGACACCCGCCTTGACAGCTGCTCTGCCTCGCCTGATCTGGTACCCTGGAAATCGGACTTGGACCTCGTTTGGACCACTTTCTGGAAACCTCCTGATCTGGTACCCTGGAAATCGGACTTGGACATCTTTCGGACTACTCTCTGGAAACTGATCTGGTACCCTGGAAATCGGACTTGGACCTCTTTTGGACTACTCTCTGGAACCCCCCTTTGAGTTGGTTTGGCCTCCTGGAAATCGGACTTGGACCTCTTTTTGACCACTATCTGGAAACTGATCTGGTACCCTGGAAATCGGTCTTGGACCTCTTTTGGACTACTCTCTGGGAACCCCCTTTGATTTGGTTTGGCCTCTTGGAAATCGGACTTGGACCTCTTTTGGACTACTCTCTGGAAGCCCCTCTGATCTGACGTAGCGCTCGTGAATAGGCTGGTGTCCTGCGCTTGGCCTTCGAGTGGCGCTTTAGAAGTTTGGAGATTACGATTACGATTACGATTACGAAAGCCAATTAGAAGAAGATAAGTTGGGAAATGTGTTTCTTATGGTCCATACTCATGGTGCACCCAATGTCGACGTTTTTATGCTTAATTCCACTATGTGTCGTATCACCGACTATGTAAATAGTAGCCTATTTGAAAGTCCTCATTATACGAAAATCGTTAATACGCAGAATTAGGCGTAATTCTCCCATGTCTTCAAGAAGAATTGCTGGCAGCTTGACTGCGTGCGGCAGATGTGAGTGGTACAGGGTAAAGAAGAGCGATGTTCATGATATCATGAAACTTTCCTCAATGTAGAAAACGCTCTTTGTATTCTGTGAAAAGACCTATAACGGTTGACGATTATCAATCAATCAATCAATCAATATTCGTTTATTCGTCAACCATTTGACATAACGCAATTGGTAACAATCATAGATAAGTAAAATAATAAATAGAAATCTATAAGCTATTTCTCGTTCATTTTAAAACTAATACAAGTCATGATATAGGACCCTCGATATAAAGTTTTTATCATTTTTAGTTGGAAGGGAAAAACTGTGAGCCCGAGGGCGAAGAAGATAAGGAGTGGGTCGGGTCTCTGGGAAGTAAGGGCAAAGAACATGTTGTGGGTTAGACACCACTGCATTAAATAATCGATCGTCAGCCAGACGAGCCAGATCATCTGCTTTCTGAATGGATAAAGGAAGGAAATCCCTTTTGCGCATGATACGTATTAAGAGTCTATCGATTCTATTCTTTTCACCTTTACTAAGATAACCCCACCATGAGGGGGAGGCATACATAATACAGGCTAATGTGGTTGCCCTTGCTATATTATGCAGAATTGGTGATGGAAAACCATGTGTTCGAAGAATTCTCAGAGCATAGAGAGATGAAGATGAGGCCGTTAGGACTGCATCCAGATGTGATCCCATCTTTAAATCAGAACTCATATTAACTCCTAATATTTTAATTGATGAAACTCGTTCAGCCCCAGGTATAATTTCGGGGATAAAAGGAAATGCCCGCCTCTTACTAAAAATAACCATCTCCTTAGTTTTCAAGGGGTTTAGGCGAAGGTTATTATTTACTGCCCAATCAGAGATATTTGTAAATTCTTCTCGAGCAGTGGAGATGTGAGAAGAACCAATCAGGAGACAAGTATCATCAGCGAATTTATCCATATAATTAAAGTCATGCACTGGATGTAGGTCAGATGAGTTAGTCGCAAATAAGACTGGGCCAACAATAGCTGATCCTTGAATCACACTTGAGTTAATATACAGTGGTATTGAGGAATTCCCTTGATGCCTAGTAATATGACCTCTGTTCATGAGATAATGGTATAGCCAGTTATAAATTTGGTCCGGAATATCAAGCTGGCTGAGTTTGTGCATAAGAGAATAATGCCTAACAGTAACAAAAGCCTTTGAAAAATCAGTCGAGATAATCGCGACATATTCATTCTCTGTAAGTAGATCAGAGATCTATTGCAATAAGACAGTTATTGCAGCTGTAGTTGAACCTGATGGTATGAAAGCAAACTGATCCTTTATTAAGTCAGCAAAAGGTAGAGAGTTTTGAGCTTCATAAAGGTAAGTTCGGGCAATAACTCGTTCAACTAGTCTTGACAAAATAGGAACAACCGATATCGGTCTATAATCTGCTGGAGATGACGGTTTCGGCACCTTGGGGTTGGATTGATTATAGCAATTTTCCATTGTCTTGGAACATAGGAGAGAGAGACCGATCTGTTAATTAGTGTTGTCAATGGAGAGCAGATAACTGGAGCAAGGACCCTCAGAAACCACGCTGGCATCTGGTCAATTCCTTCTGCTGTACACTTTAAATGGTCCAGAAGGTGAAATAACTGGTGTTCATTTAGAAGTTCGGTCTCCTGATAAACTGATTGTTTTAGAAGTGGGGAGACATAGTCAAAGTCTGTCGAAATTGAGGCAAAATGAGCATTTAATTATCCAACGTTTGGCTGGTCAATGGATGATTGGATCTTAGTTCCTTTTGTTATGATGCCGTAAATTTTCCCCTCAATGCAGAAAACCTCTTTGTGGTCGGCGCGCAGTTGGACAACGTTTGAAGTCTGCAAAGTCGTAAAACTTTCAGAGGACATAAGGTTTAAGCCCTCTATTTTCATAATGCATTGATACTTTAGACCCAGTGTCTATTCCAGTGGACATCCCTTTACACGGCGCACACCTCTTTCTGTTTTCATCAGTCGACGTTTGATATCGAGTAAAGATGGACGATGGGTGTTTTCGGCCACGGCGTAAGTAAGTAAGTAAGTAAGTAAGTAAGTAAGTAAGTAAGTAAGTAAGTAAGTAAGTAAGTAAGTAAGTAAGTAAGTAAGTAAGTAAGTAAGTAAGTAAGTAAGTAAGTAAGTATATTCTTTAATGAACCATCTGTATACGCATGATGGTTTACAAACATGTTATGCAGTTAGAGGCGTGAAACACAAAAAACACAAAAGGAGACAACTAAAAGGAAAAAAGGACTATAGAATGGGGAAGAGAAATGAGACCTAACAATTGTGTGGGATTTCACTGGTATAACATCCAAGTAGGCCTATATTTGGTTACTCTGTTATTAGTTTACAACCATGTATTTTCAGGTCAACCATTTTAATAATCAATAAATTAAAGTTTTTAAAGTTAGAAGGAATGTGATTTTTTCGGAGTTGTTTACCCTCCATGTGCTCAACTCGGTTGGAATTGGTGTCCATTACCATGGACACTGGGTCTGGGTCTGACGTAAATGTAAAATGTATAGGTTTTATATTGCGACCGTATGGCTTTGACCCTATTCATTTTGACGTAGTGCATTTTGCGACCGAATGATTCCACATATAATTTTAATATTGTTAATTATGTTTCCTCTTGTGTACTAGGTTTAGCCGGATGGCAGGTGTTGGATATAATCATAGTTCGAGAATTCGTGACTTTCGGTTTTAAAATTCGTAAAAATTCGCGAATTTTTGGTCTATTTTAAAATTCGTAAAAATTCGTAAAAATTCGTTGGGCCAATGTTGGGCCTTGTTTCACATTGACAGTGAATTTTGCAAACACAGCGTAAGCAACAACAGCAAATGTGATGACGTCATGATTTGTTGTGTTAAGCTTCGGCTTAGAATTTAATGTAAAATTCAATATAAAAGTTTATTACGTAGGCTAACGAGTTAATTTTGTTAAAATCAAATTTTTTAAAGATGAAAGAACATGGACCGGAGTGGAAGTATGTAGCAATTTTGGAGGAGAAGGAAAGGTAATCCAAAAATACAGTGCTGTTTTTGTGACAAGGAATTTGTTGGTTGTTCTGCCGGAATTCGGGAGCATTTGCATGACGAACATACAGAAACCAGAGTCGAGTGGGAGCAGTGGGCTGTTCCTGACTCATAATCAGAGGACAATGAAGTAGAAGACACAAATCGGTGAACGTTGCCAACCGTTTTTAACCATGTTTGGTTGCAAGCTGTGTTAGTGGCTGACTGGTGACACTGGAGCTGCATGGGGCACTGGTGGTTTTTCATTCTGCTGACAGACACTCAGTCACACACCCCAACTATGATCGAAATCGAAGTTCAAGACTCCAAGTAGAACAGTTACTGAATATCAGTACAATAGTGTTGCTAGTCAGCTATCTTTTACGGCTCATTGATTGCCTATGACATTGACATTTACTTGCTTAAACGTTCAAAAGTCAACAAATAGTAAAATTCGTTGCCATGGAAAAGAATTCTATTATTTTATTATTTTACGAATTTTTACGAATTTTAAAACTGCAGTTTTAAAATTCGTTAAAATTCGTGAATTTTTTAAATTCTTAAAATTCGTAAAATGCGAATTCTCGAACTATGGATATAATGGGTTTGACATTGAAATTGAAGACTTGTCCAGTGATGAAGACGATGGCAATCCTGTGGTACCAGCACCTGTCCACTGTCCAGGTTCCGAACAGCAGTTCAGAACCAGCACAAGAAAGGCAAAACGAGGATACAGATAGTGATTCGCCATCAGATGAAACAGAAACAGAAATGAATGCCGAACAATTCGAGATTACAGAAAAGAACGATATCCGCTGATCACAGCTTCCCTTCTGCGGGAACACAGAAAAGTTTCAACCCAGGGAGCCAGCAGATCAGGATGTACACCTGTACAGTTACTGTCACCATATCAGTATTTCAAACGCTATATTCCAGATGAATTATTTCCGCTGATGGCAGACATGACAAATCTTTATGCAACACAAAATAACACAAACAAGTTTCACAGCTATACTTCGAACGAGATGGAAGTATTGGTTGGTTTGCACATGACTATGGGAACATTGAAGTTTCCTCGAGTTCCATGTACTGGGCATCCGGATTAGTATTGAAAGTGGTTGAAGTGAGTAACATGTCTCGTGATCGATTCTTCGAGTTGCGTTCAAATTGATATTTCTTCAACAACCTGGAGAGGCCTGCTGACAACAATGACACTTTCTACCAAGTCCGTCCACCGTTTGACTCGATTCGTCAGCGCTGTCAGTCACTTGATATGGAAGAGGAGATCTGTGTGGATGAGCAGATGGTTCCATTTACTGGAACTCTCAATGTCAAACAGTATGTCAAGGGCAAGCCTCATCCATGGTGTGTCAAAGTGTTTATACTATGTGGGAAAAGTGGGATAGCATTTGATTTTCTCATTTATCAAGGCTCAAGAACAGACTATCACCAGCAATTATGAAACGATTTGGACAAGGTGCTGCAGTTGTTCTTCATCTATGCCAGCGCATCTCATTGCCATTTCATCGACTCGTTTTTGACAATTACTTCACCACATTCAACCTGCTTGAAGTCCTGTTGGCTAAAAAGATCTTCGCAGCTGGAACTGCACGATTGAATCGCTTTGCAAATCCGCCACTTAAATCAGACAAACAATTGGCCAAATTACGTGGAAGCGTTGACCATTTATATTCAATGTTAATGGATGAAGAAACATCCATATGGAGCATGACACCCTCATTATGACATTTTTAAAGTCTGTTGTCCATATCCACTTAACTATATCAAATGTTAATGAATAAAAAACCATCTACAAAACACATTCATAAAAGCATTTTTAAAGTTCGTTGTGAAAATCAGCTTAGCAAAGGTCAAATACGTGCAAAAAACAGCTTTTAAGGAGTAAGCTCCTTCATATTATCATCTTTATAGCCCAGTTTAAATATTATCGAATCACTATAAACGCTTGCAAGCAACGCCCGATTAGCCTCTTCATTCCTCAGGTCGGAAGGAAACTTTGTGCTTTTATATCAATCTTTTCTTTCACCAGACAATGGTAGAACAAGAACAAAAAGAGAAAAATAACATGAAAAACAGATAATCACAACTGTGCAGACCTGCCCGTACTGTAATATCACAGATTTTTTAGGACGAGCTTAGTTCCCCTTAGATAAGTTTAGCATCAATTAAATCAGTTTGAAAAGTCACATATAAATCTAACTATTCTTGATTGTTATTGTTACGTGTTTTTTTTTTGTAAATGTAATTGGACATTTATGTAGCACTTCATCTAAAGAAGCTAATCGGAGGTGCTCTAGTTTATCATTGTTTATTTGGCGTTATATATTGTCTGTCAAATATTGGTTGAGTAATGTCGCAAAGGTAAAACGTTTTATTAGAATTTGCATTATATGTTTTATTAGCAAGGTTTGCAGTGACCACTTACTTCATTACATTTCAGGTATGTTGTATTTTTGTGACTTTCAGGTAACTAGCAGCCGAAGTGGTATGACAACCGATCGGTCACACTAGCATCTAACTTCATTGGTGTCGGCACTGCTGATGAAGCAAGGAGATGGGACAAAAGCTCTAAGTCTTTCGTGGTGGTGAAACGTCCTGAAATTGTCCACCAATACAACAAATCTATGGGTGGGGTTGATAAATTGGATCAGCTAATAAGTTTGTTTCGCACTTTCATAAAATCTAAGAAGTGGACTCTGAGAATGATTTGTTATGGTACAGACTTGGAAGTTGTGAACAGCTGGTTGGAATATAGACAGGATGCTGCTCGTTCAGGAATGCGTGAGAAGGATACGGACGATTTACTGGAGTTTCGACTCTGTGTTGCTGACTCGCTTGTGCGTGCAAACAAGCCAGCCCAACCGTCAAGAAAACGTGGACCCTCATCGTCACTTGAACACATTCCAAGAGATGTAGTCAAGCGCAATGCTAAAGAAGTTCGTGCAAACAGTGACATTCTAACAGACGGCATAGATTACATGCCAGAGTATGACAACAAAAAGAGGCAACAAGATGCAAGCGGTCCTCCTGTACCTTCAAAACGCATGTGTACTGTGATAAATGCAATGTCCATTACTGTTTTGTTCCTGGCAGAAACTGCTTCAAGATGGAGCACAGAAAGTGACAAAATGTGACAGAGCACTGCTAGTTGTCTAGACAGCTTAACTCACTAGCAAGTGAACATAATTTATTGTTATTAATCACAAACTGTTCATATTCATTTTATGTTGTCAAGTTTTACTTGTGACCCAATGTCCATTCCAGTGGACACCCACGGGGGGGGGGGGACAAAACTTTAGTTTTCTTCAAAAAATCTTCTTGAACCATTACACAATGGGTTAAAATGTAGAAACACTCTTTGTATTCTCTGAAAAGCATCCACAACGGTTGAAGTTTATGATGCCATAAAACTCTCCTTGTATGCAGAAACCCCTTTGTGCTCGGCGCGCAGTTGGTCAAAGTTTGAAGTCTGCAAAGTCGTAAAACTTTCTTAAAATGTAGAAACACTCTTTGTATTCTCTGAAAAGCATCCACAGCGGTTGAAGTTTATGATGCCATAAAACTCTCCTTGTATGTAGAAACCCCTTTGTGCTCGGCGCGCAGTTGGTCAAAGTTTGAAGTCTGCAAAGTCGTAAAACTTTCTTAAAATGTAGAAACACTCTTTGTATTCTCTGAAAAGCATCCACAACGGTTGAAGTTGTGCAAGTCTCTGGCATGTGTTGTCATACTCTGGCATGTGATCTATGCCATAAAACTTTCCTTGTTCGCAGAAAACACCTTTGTCCTCGGCACGCAGTTGAACAAAGTTTGCTGAAATATAGAAATAAATCTTTATATCCAGAGGTTGTCGTCTAAGTAACCATAAATCACCGTGATGTGTAGACAATACCTAACTCAGTATACTCCCTAAATAGAGTCGACGAAGATTGATGTTTACGACGCCATAGCGTCGACAGAGATCCGCGTGTACGATATCGTAAACCAATCGCAGCATGTAGCACATAGTCTGAAGTTATTCCACAGCAGTGCATATTTCAAAGGATTTTGACAACTGGGACAAAGGCGGCCACGACCAAGGGGGTCTGAGCGTCGTAAGCTCCCCTGGCGTTGTCTGGGTGGAGCCCCAGCCGACAATGTATTTTAGAGCATTTGCTGCCAAATGGAGGCAGTTTAGCCCCTTTACATGTATTTTACGAAATTTGCTTTATTTGATTATACATATCCCTATTTAAGTCATGCATTGAAGTTTGACAAAATGACATCATTATTTCAACCATATCGTTAAAATAATGGATATAACTAAGTCAGTGATAGGCTCAGAGGCGTCGATCCTGTTTGGCAGGTGAGGAGGCATTGGAAACTTTTAAACTGATCTGGTCAAAAAAGAGGTCAAAATTTTGTTCGTGCATAAGCTTTTTTTTAACCTTTTTTGGTCTTTCTTCAAAATTCGTGGGGGGAACTGTAAACTGTATCCCCACTGTTAAAGGTGGGGTCTTGTCCCCCTCGACCCCTCGGGACAGCCACCCCTGGACAGGACTAGTGACTGTAATCCAGTGTAGGAGTTGCAGCTACAAAAAATAATGATGGCTTTAACTTCAGCTAACACATCCAACTTTATTTTCTATATTTAGATACGTAAAGAATACAAGTAATATTCTATAAATGTTTGCTCGGTGGGTGAACCCTTATATAATGTAACCATAGTATTAGTCAGCTATTATGTTACTGTTTTAGTCAAGGCAGAGTTCGGTCACAACAAGTTCCCAGATGGCAAGATGGGGGTACTGTTGAAAAGCTTGTGCGCGTAGAACCGCGTAGCGTAAATGTCCGGATCCGATCATCCGATTGTCCCACGGGTCTGTCTTTGCTAGTAAGGAATTTCGGCTACGCATGACCTCGATTCAAAATATGCAGTGCCCACTCCACTGATTGACATCAGCAATGACTGATCAATAGCGGTATCCAAACACATTGACAGTCGATGGCTCGTTCTGAGATTGTTGTAGTGAGAGATCACTCGTTCTACTTACATAGAATGTGGAGCCACTGACATGGCAGCCAATACGTAGCTTACGTGGACAGCAAATGGTTCCCGGAAAAACCTAGAGTGTGCAACGGTCCACAGATATAGGTTGACTTGCAATACATGTGTATCACGTGTTAACTATTTATGTATTTATAACGTGCACCGAATTGATTTTCAGATATTCGTTGAATGTGTCAAATTAGAAAGTTAATAATTTTAATTTGTAATATATAACATTAAAAGTAGAGTATTAATTGGGACAAATCACCTAAACTACTGGGAGAAATCCTAAAACTACTGGGACATTTGTCCCACTAGTTATACAGTTAAAATATGCCCTGAATCAACAGGCGTGCACCTATGACTAAATTTTCCACTGATACCAAACAAAGATGCATATATATATACACTGTGTCCCGATAAAAAGTAGACCCCAAGAAACAGTGTCATAACGCGGTCAAATCTTGTAGCATTTGCCTGAAATGTTAAAAACAACAACAGTAGCCATATTACCACCAAATCGTAACGCCGTTTGGAAATGTTATTGAGTTTGAGTTTACGAACGTTTGAGATGCAGTACTGAAAAGGGGAAATTTCCAACATACAAGAGCCATAAGGAAGTGACGTTCAGCTACAGCTGGTGTTCAAAATGTCCTCCTTATTCACGGACACACGGCCGTAGCCGTGGACGCCACTGTTTGATGGCCAGTTCGATGATCACGTGGTCAAACAGCTGCCACTCTTCAATCAGGTGATCAACGTCACGAATGCGGGAACGATAAATGCGCTCCTCCAGTACACTCCAGATTTGATAGTCAACTGGATTGAGGTCTGGACTGTTGGGCGGACACAGCTGCGGGGATATGAAGTCGGGTGTCTCCCAGGACAGCAGAGCATTGGTCTCACGTGCTCGATGCGCAGGGGGGGTCTTGTTGAATGTTATTTAGCCCCCCCCCCCCCGATGAAAAGTAGACCCCTAAACGTTTGTCAAAAATTTGAATGTTGGAAATTTCCCCTTTTCAGTACTGCATCTCAAACGTTCATAATTTTGACAAACTCAAAAACATTTCCAAACGACGTTACGATCTGGTGGTAATATGGCTACTGTTGTTGTTTATTTTAATTTCAGGCAAATGCTAAATGTTTTGACCGAGTTATGACACTTTTTCTTGGGGTCTACTTTTCATCGGGACACAGTGTGTATATATATATATATATACATATACATACAGTGTTATATCATACAGTGTCATATAGACAGATTGACAGACATACAGAATATCGCATACGCACTTGTTGTAGCCGCGGCTTCGACAAGACTTGTGCAGGCAATTGTCCTGATGCGTTGGACCGAATCATTTGGCTTTGTCTCAATTACCTCGAGAATTTGACCCAAGTCTTCGTCGAAATCGCTGTCAGATAGGACCGAAAATATTACCCCATTTTCCGCAATATACAATCGACAAGAAGGTAGAATATCTTGTCGCTTGTGCAGTGATCCGGGCGAATATACTGAAATGTAGAAGCAGCATGAGGAATATTCAAATTTTGGCAACAAAATCCTGTTTGGCGACATTGCGCCAAGTTTTAAATATTCACATATGCTTTCGTTGGTTTTAGGCAATTGTCTTTTCCTTACCTTATGGTACACTGGCCAGTCTCGTGTTTAGACAGAGGCCAAATGTTTTTTTTAAAGACGACAACAATCCATGGCAATGACAATCATAGAAACGCAACCCCGGATCCATAAGTATGCATGAATGTATACGTATGTGTATGTATTTTTGTAGCCATGTATGCATGAATGCATGCATTCAGGTATTTACGCATGAATGTGGGGCGTGGTGGCTCAGTGGTAAGTTCGGCGCCTTGTGACCGGAGGGTTGCAGGTTCGAATCCCACTCTAGCCGCTGCGTACGGATCTTGGGCAAGTCCTTCACTCGCAATTGCTCGTGGCGCTTCGGCGTGAAAATTCCGGCACAGTATCAAATGCTACAGTAGTCGGGAGCGCCTCTGAGTAGTAGTAGACTTAGAGAGGCGCTATAGAAATATCCGGAATAAATAAATAAATAAATAAATAAATAAATAAATGTACGCGTGTATGTGTCGACGACTTCCGAATTTGTAAATCGATCGGTCTCAAAATGTCGACCCGTCTGAATTCTGACGTAGCGTTAACTCGAGAACGTCGATGTGATAAATTACCAGCCAGTACGTCGTATCAACCTCAGCGCGCGATCGATGTATGGGCGTTAAACGCATCAAGCAATCCGGAGAACGTGTTCATTGAATGTCAGCTAGGCTAACCGGGTAACTGCTAACGCGTATTATTGCGAACAGGATGAACAGGAAGAAGGAAACTACTCATCTTTACGACATCAGGGAATTTTCCAAAAGAAATACGCCTTTAAAACTTGCTGACCACTCAGTCTGTATGTACGTTTGTTCTTCTGTGTACCAGTGATGCTCATGAAGCGGAGAATAATTACGCTGACGGTCTCACGCAGACACGTAGAGTGACCAACGAATGGCTGAGGATATTTGACGTGAACAATCTTTGTGACCAGCCTATTCCTTAAAGAGTTACATCCCAGAGATCCACGATGTTCGTGATCTGATCCAGTTCTCTCATTTACACACCATTTCAATCGTATCTCTCGAACAAGCCTTTATCATCCACGTCAACTCCGCACCATCCGACACTCGCTCTCCTCTCACGCGGTCACCACTCTTGTTCATGCTTTGAACTGTACTAGGGTTGACTTCGGCAACATCATCTATGCTGGTCACCCTAGGTTTGCCCACATATCTGCCTTCATTCGGGACACTCTGTACTGGCTTCCTGTGCTCCAGCGCATCCAGTTCAGAATCTTAACTCTTTTGCGCAACTGTTTGGTCGGGCTGACTCCTTCATACCTCAGGACCTTCTGTACATCGGTATCTTCACTCCCTGGTCGCTCCACTCTCTGCTCCACCGCCATAGGCCTTCAAGTTGTTTATCAAATGCGCGGGGCTACTGCTCAGTCTAGAAGTTCGCCTGTGTTGTCCCCTCTAGTTGAAACCGTCTTCCGCAGGAGATGTGGCTTGAGCTCCACAGCCTTTAACTGCCCTTGTTAGAGAAACGCCTGAAGACCATTTCCTTTTTAGTGACAGCACTGATTTGGGTCAGAAGCGCCTCTGAATCGTTGAATGGCGCTTTTATGAATGTTCAATTACGAATACGATCTGAATCAAACTACAAACGTCAAACCATAGGCCTATCTGTTTCACAAGCCCGTCGATCATCACCAAGAAGAAACTCTGCTGTTTTGGGTCCAGATGTTTGCGAGAGCCTGCCAATGGTGACTTTACAGCTATTTGCAGTTACACCTTTTGCTCTGCAGCCTTATGTGCTCTGGTTTCTCACCGCCCAGGATTTCTACAACGCAACCTGGCACCTTCTCCGTGTTCGGCTACTTGTTCTTGAACAGACTGCAGTGCAACCTATGACACGAGCTTTGTGTCCGTTTTTTAAAATGTGATATCTAACTAGGCGTTGCCATTGAGATTATTTGGCCAATTATTGCCTTTTATAAATTCAAAAATTCTTTCTGCTTCTTACAAAACAATAGTCTCAATTAGTATAGTGAGGAGCACTTTCGTAAGGTAATTAAAGACGCTATAGGCCTAATTATGTTCAGTTGCTCAGGTAACATATGTTGATTTCGTTTTTCATTTTCGCCTGTTATTACAGACACAAACGAAGTATTGATAGGAAAATATTAGTTAATCATAATACTTTCATTTTCTTCAATTTAATCTTCCAGCTGAAGTCTTCCTCTTCATCTTCTTCATCTTCGTCGTCATCTTCATCTTCCTCTTCTTCTTCATCGTCCTCTCCATCTTCCTCTTCATTTTCAGTGGCGTCGGATGCAAAGTTTTTTCTCCAAGGTTCCGACTGATGGACGGTTTTTTCGCTATGGCTTTTGCTACTGTGTTCGTATTCGCTAATCCTACAAGAAGGTAACGTGACATGGAATTGTGATTTCCAGACTATTTTACAAATTTAAATAACGAATGTAATTTGTGAAATTCGAGTCCACGTTTCCGTTCATGACTTTGTCATTTGAATTTCTAATTACTCGTTGTGGCCTACGGTTATTTAGAGTTTATAAAATTATTTAGTAAATTACCAAAAATGTAGTAGTTGATAGATTGTTTAATTTAAACCTGCTGTTTTTGTAGAAAACTTTGAGAATCATCGATGGATTACAGAAGCGGTGTGCGGACAAGTGCTCGGAGAACAGTTACACAAGGACAGTTGATCTCCCAGTTATTTGCTTGCTAGGCAAATACCTACCCTCTGGTACATATCCTACTTTAACTCGCTCTTTCTGACAATACCAGTGTAGATATTTTGTGTCTATTTCACGCAGCGTCCTATTATCTAGTTATTTACTTATTTAAATAGACGAAGTATAAGGTAGCACAGTTGTTTTAAGACATTGTCTTAAGCTAGCAGAATCTTTAAGCTGAAGCTCAATATGACCATAGTAATCCAATGAGGCAACATATTTCACGCCTCTCTACGATCCTTTAAATGAACTTGTATGCCTTCCGCGTTCTTACTGCCCATCGTCTTGCTGGTTCCAGGCTGTATGCTGTGGTGCGAGCTACCACGCTGTCACGTCTGCTGTATGCCGCTCCGGCATGGTAGGGATATGCTGGACAACAACAAAAAGGAAGGCTCCAGGCAGTACTGTTGTAAGTAGGCTAATCCGACAGAGATACCTCACTGGTGATTGCCCAAAGATCGAAGAGATGTACCGTCCGGCCGATACCCGTCTGTTTTCGGCGGTTCTCGAAGAACCGGGACATGTCCTTCATGGGTTGCTCCCCCTCCCCAGTTAAGCATGCGGTTTAGAGCCTGGTCCCAGACGCCATGACCGGGTGGTACCAAAAGAGACAATCGTATGAAGAAAACATTTACAGTCAAAATGTTATTCACATAGTAATTTATCCTAATGTATGTATGCTGAAGCTTGTTCACCAGAGTGCTGTTTGGCAGATGGTTATATTAAAGAATATACTTACTTACTTATTTACTTACTCACTTACTGCGTTGGAGATAGTGCTATCGTTTTGCCGCAGACACTGTCGCCAGTCGTCTTTCTATCATCTGTTACCTCTTGATGAGAACCCGTTGCCTGGGCTCAGCGTGTGAGTGGAAGACTTTATCTGAGAACTGGTGAACATTTTGTCTCCAGTGACATTCAACATCGGCTAGATTAGACTGCGACTACACACAAGGACACAAGCATATGAAGCATAGCAAATTGTGGTTCTCACTCAATATTCTTCTGGATCGCTTCACTGTGGACTCTATCGCATTCATGCTTCTCGATGAATTCAGTCGCATTACTCTGTATGAAATTTAAACCTGATCTGTTAACCTTTCTCTCGGTTTACGGGATCATTATTAATTAGCACTTTACATTTATTTGGTTCACTTGCATTCTACTAACAAGGATACACAAAGATAGCATTGAAATTCAATTAAACTGTTTCAATGTATTACATTTGGCCTTTTAAAATGTTTTTTGTAAATTGCTATTTCCACGAAATGTTTGACCGCTTATTTCGTTAAAGCAGCTAGGCCTATCTCTAAGACAAAGATAAAATAAGAAAATAAATTCCTGTCTTTCTTTTTTTGTACCTCATTGCTAATCTACAGAGTTAACAACGGTTTGAACGTTCTCTTAGGTTGTCTATCCCTCGTATTTTGGGAAAATCGAGAACTAAAATAATGTGCAGTTAACCCTTACTGTCATGTTCGCTGGGTAAGTAATGAACCCATAGTTGACCGCCAGTTGACACGCGGGACTATGTGGTATGGTATGGTATGGTATCTGGGAATTTATAAAGCGCCTCTCACAGTGCGAACTATTCAGAGGCGCTCTCAGCGTGTGAGCCTCGTGGAAACAGAAAAGACTTTAAACGATGAACAACAGAAAGAGAGAACCTAGTAAGTAGGGTCCCACGCAGTACCAATGGAAGGGAGTTCCATAGGGATTGGCCCACAACAGCGAAAGAGCGAGACTAAGCTACAGCAGACCTCACCCGGGGAACAAACAGAGCAAGCCGATTCAGAGAACGTAGAGGTCGATGAGAAGAAGCAGAGAGAGGTTTGCGCATCAGGTCACAAAGGTAGGCTGGAGCTAAGCCCTGTTGCGCCTTAGAGACAAGTGTTATGATCCTGAAGTGGATACGAGCGGAGATAGGAAGCCAATGTAAGACATCAGTCATGTAAGAAGAGATAGACGAGAATCGAGAACGATGAGCAATGAGCCGAGCAGCCGCGTTAAGTACCGATTGAAGGGCAGAAAGACGGACTTTCGGAAGGCGTATACCAGTAAGGAATTACAATAATCAATGCGGCAACAGATGAATGCATGGATAGTGGTTGTGAAAATTGCAGGAGAGACGGATCGACGGATAGCTCGTAGTCTCCTCAAGTGGTAGTAGCAAGTGCGAGTAAGTAAGGAGAGGTGAGTAGCAAAGGTTAGTGAACAGTCTAAGGTGACTCCCAGGTCGCGGACATTCGTAGAGTATGAGAAGGTCGGAAAGTGAGTTGACAGAAGTGAGAAATCGAGTTTAGATAACTGCTGCTTTGTACCTAACCAAATGAGTTGGGTTTTTGAGGAATTTAGGTTCAACCGATTAGAGAACATCCAAGAGCGAAGATCTTGAGAAAGGGAGTCAATGGATCGAACAAGAAGAAGTTGGTCAGCTGCGGGACCATGGACATACGTTTGCACATCATCAGCATAGAGATGGTCAGATGCAAGATGCTCAGAGAAGAGAGAATGAATGCCAGAGGTATAAAGAGTGTAAAGAATAGGACCAAGAACAGAACCCTGGGGGACGCCAAAGTTGATCCCAACCCAGTGCGTTCTTGAGGTACTCATGATCACCATTTGCGTCCGGTCACTAAGATAGGATTGGAACCAGCAGAGAGGGGGACCAGATAAACCACATGAGATTTGAAGACGGCGAAGAAGAATCTCATGATCGACCATGTCAAAGGCTGACGATACATCAAAGAGAGCTAGAAGAGTAAGGCAGGACTTATCCATTGCTAGGTAGATGTCAGATAGGAGGGATAGAAGGACAGTGTGTGCCAATGAGAAACTTTTTTAGAAGCTGTATGCAACCGATGTTGGGGTTGGGTAGACTTGCAAGTTTCAGTGAGGCACATGGTCATGTTTTGAATGAAATTTCATAAATATTTATTTCTGAATGTAATGTAACAGAACGGTTATATGGCGCCTCTCAAGCATTTTCAAAAGCGCTGCTTGAATGACTATCTAACTGATCCAAACAAAAGCGATGTTTGTTATCAAGAAAATGAGTATCTAACTGAATCATATAAAACCGTTGGTTTAACGGATGCCTTAGATTTTACTAAGTGCCATGGTACAATCATCTAGCAGGTGAATGTTGCGAAGACATCAGTAAAAGCTTGACAGAAGAAGCAGGTTCTATAATTATTATGATATATAAACAAAGTCAGCAACAATGACACTAACACTAAAAATAACCTTAACACTAGTATCAGTGACACTAACATTATCTCTGACACTACTGTCAACACCCATTCTACCAATAACATTAATAATTACCATATCCGATGTGAGATAAAACTTCCTGAAGTACGATATACATGCTTTTAAATGACAATTGGAAATGAAATATTTAGGGCCTACATCGTCTGCTTTCGGACTGACTTTTGACGTAGGCATTCTGCTATCCTTATCAGAATGTTATTCACCACATTCAATCAATGCACTTTCTCTCCGACCGAGAGCTCGCTCTCGTACCTGTCAATTAAAATTTTAAAACTTTTCAAGGGCAGCATCATCGCAGCATTCTCCTTTTGCACAAAGCAATATTTGCATATCTACTGCTGTCGATCATTTTGGACAACCTTACCAAACAAAGGTTCCATCGCTTTTCTTTTCTCTTCACATGTTCGCAAGTACCAAGTGCCCGAAGTTTAAGTCAAAATTAAACTTTTAGTTTAATTATTATTAGATTGCTTCCCTAAAACAATGATGCAATGCAAAATCCGGATTATTATAAACTCTACGGTAGAGCATGCACATTCATGAATCTACAATGACTAACATCAGCGCACGTGACATGTAGGCTAATATTACGATCAACATAGTATGTAGAAGTTAATTGTCGCCAGAGGCACCACCTGTAATCCTATCCCGCCCAGATTTATTGGTTGGAGGTTATGTTGTAATAATTGCCAATGTCAAATTTCAGTTGAAGTTGTTCAGTGGTTTTGATTCATAGGGCAATTAAAATGCGCCGCTTCATATATACTTCAACAAGACTAAACTGAGTACTCTACCAGGCAAGATCTGTTGGAAAATTTATGAAGGCTTTGTATCTTACATTTGTATTTGACATTGGTTTTTGCAAAACTTCATCTCACTCATTACGATCTAAACAAACACGCAGTTAGATGGGAAAACACATGCTCTACCGTAGAGTTTCAAGTAGGTCAAAAAGTAATTTTTCGATGACAAATTTAAAACTAGCCTTGCTATTCCGATGTCAAATGCACCTAGATGGATAATATAGGAATAATTGCATGCTATAATTCTGAAATGACTAATTACCGACCAGTGACTGTTGTCGTGTTTATTGTGATTTCCGCGCTACGTAGGTTAAAATAAGATATTCCTCAATTAGGTACGTGCTTATGACGTTAAGTAGAAATAAAGTCAAGATCTCTGTAGCGACATGTTATAGTCTTAACAAGTGGGAAAAGGCGGTTTCCGTTTTTAAGCTTTCCAATTCAGAACGTAATGATTCCGGTTCATCTTGCTAGTTATTCGCTTAAATGCCTTGGATGCACAAGTACCCGTGGCTTTGAAACAACCTCCTGGAGCAGCACTACAACGAAAACCATCTGAAGTGATTACATTCTCTAAATTGTTTGTAGCAGTGACTTTGTTTGACTTAGGTCTCAACCTAGAAGTAGAATTAAAATTGTTCAACTCACATGAGTTTTCGTCTGACTACAGGGAGCAATGCATGACTAGACACGTTTCCGCAAAACATAAAACCAGTTAACCCTCGTAGTATGTTGGGGTCCATATTATGGACCCCAAGCGCGTTTTCATTTAAATAAAATGTAGGGATGCCGTGCACTTAAGAAGCTGAAATTTTATGACTTTTCATCATTTATGGAAAGGAATAATTCATGCTAAAATAAATATTCCACACCACTTGTGGGGCCTGGTATGAGACGATTATACACTTGAGGTGTTGGGGTCCAAATGGACCCAATGGTAATAATGCATTTGGATACAACACAAAAATTTTATTTTGCCTTTTTATTTAAAGATTTTACATTGCAGCGTCATTGGTTTAGTTTATGTAACAATATATTTGTTCATTCTTTCATTCATTCTGAGAATTTATGTGGCGACCCTTCAAGTTACATACTCAGGAGCACTCCCAGTCAAACGGCTAAAAAGAAAGACTTGGAATGATTTATGTAACGCTGCCGCAGGCATATTGTTCAGAGGTAGTAGGCGCAGTTCCAGCGGGAGTCCACTCCAAGTAGAGGGACCAACAACTGAGAAATCCCGGCGCTGCCTAGTACAAGAACGAGGACATGGGACCAAGAGCTAACCTATGGTCGAGGAGCGAGGTGCCCGACGCGCTACGACGTCGGACACCGGACGGCAAAGGTCGCGTAGGTAAGATGTGGCGTAGTCAAGAAGACAGCGAAAGAGTAAAGCAGCGACCCGACAGAAGATACGCTGGGCAATAGGGAGCCAGTCCAACACATCGCACATATAGGCAGAGACAGGAGCATACTTGGAGTTAGGCCCGACGGGTCGAGTAGTTGAGCGTAGAACCCATATCTACTCAACGAGTTGGAGCTCATCAATCACATGACACAGAGAGAAGCAAATGAAAAAGAGGCGTCTGATACGGACCGTTTGTAGCAATTTGTACTATTGTAAACTATATTGATATTTATGTATTGTATGTATTACTGAGTTTTCAACACAATTTTGCTCTTGTGTTCGTGTGATCACATGAGTTCGTGACAAATGCATGATAATATAGATAGCAACCAACATCACGCCAGACCTTAAAGAAAACGTGAAAGATGCAAATTATGCACGTGAAGAAGACAAAAAAATCCGGAAAGTTTGTGGAAAATTTAGACCCTTTGTAATCATGGACGAAAAATAATGTAAACAACGTGTCAGTTGCGTTTGTACTAGAGTTTAGTATTTTTTGGCCTATCATAAAAAAACAGTATAAATCGTTATGTGCCTGTTGTAGTTGTATGCTCAGGAACATAAGTAGTAAACTCGACTGCCACCTTCAGCAGATATTCCAAATATTACAAAGATACAAAGACAACAGCAGAAAAAAATTACTAAGATACAATGACAAGTTTGAAATTTTAGTCAATTCCCTGCCTTCTTGCTTTTTCTTTTTCAGCTCCTTTTATCACAATATAAAGTCATAACAACTGCCACCTTTTTATTAGAAAGCAAAACAGGATATGACCGAGGGCTTAACTTTGGTCTAAAAAGCGGGGGGCACCAATTTCTTACATACACAGGCGAAGACTGCGATCTCCGTGATAGCATATTGATTGGCATTGTTCAAAAGTGGGGGTACGGTACCCCCAGTCCAAAAAGTAGGGGGTACAGGTACCCCTCGTACCCCCACAAATTACACCTGTGATACGACCACATATCCTATTGCTACTACATAACGTTCTACCAATAATGCGTTGGTTTTAGCATTGGGGTCCATATGGACCCCAACACCCTAAGTGTGACCAACTTAGCGACATACTACGAGGGTTAAGCGTTATTAGAAGCCTGTAAACCTGAGCTGGCGTGCGATGTACTAGGGTCACAGTTGAGTGTGTTTACTGTAGATGTTGCGCATGCGCTGTGATGCTTCGTAATGACTTTTAGAGGATTAGGTTAAGATTTATCCATTTATTGACAGACCATCAACAACATTTTTTAATAGCAACATTCAGTGTAAAATTAGAATTCGGAGTGACTGACCCAGAAGTCAAAGGTCAGACAAAGGTGTCAGAATGACGCACTGATTGGCCCGTTTCCAGATAATATTTAGCAGTAGAAAGAGGGTATTTTATAGTTTACACGTAGAGCAAACAAGCATGTAATTGATAGGCATATCATACACAATTGTAATGAACTAATAGTCTAATGACATAACACCTGATGTGTTTTGAAGTCTTAATACATAGAAATCAAACCGTCTTTATTTGTCTTCTTAAAATGTAAAGGGTGGGTATATAAGTATGTAATGTCATCTTTAAGATTTTTTTCACACAGAAGGGCCAGACCATTCTATCGAAAATAAATTCATCCTAGTAGGCCATGTGTGCAAAAACAGTAAACAAATAAAACAAAGTTTTAGTGTATGAAGTTCATTGGTGAAGAAAGCATCAGATTTGCTAGGTAATAAACTGCGATGATAGGAAAACATGAATAAGCAAATTTTAAAACTCATCTTTATCTGCTAATCAGAGATTTATAATAGGTCAGGTAAATCGGTAATACAACTGCATAAAGTGCAAGTACTCTATGTTTATTATTTAGCTTCTACTGAATGTAGGCTAAGTATAAGTGGGCTTTTGGAGTATCTTGTAGTTTCTGACAACCCCGAACTATGGACGAGAATTCCTCTCTGATTACTAGTCTTCCACTGGGACACACAGCACGCGAAGCAATACACGCGGCTGTCACATGTGTTTCCAAAGTCAGACACTCTTTCTACCCTCTCGAGCGATCGAATGCCGGACATTTACCCCCTGGACATATTCCCTCGGACACATTTCCCCCGGACAGTTACCCCCTGAATGTATGTACGTATGTATTTTAGTTTTGGTATTAAAACAGAGAGCTTTTTATATGTTTGTATGAATTTTTCTTAGAAACAGAAAGCTTGTGTATGTTGCATTGGGGGAATGTCCTAGTAAGGGAGAAAGTGTCCGGGGGTAACTGTCCGGGGGAATATGTCCGGGGGAATATGTCCAGGGGGTGAATGTCCGTTCACCCGAGCGATGAGGCCTCTCGTACCGAATTGCCCGATTAGTGGCGTAGAGCAGCTCATAACAACACACGAAGTCTATAACTGTTGACTTATTAAATTAAATAAAAGCACTTCGCCTCAATTTGTCCCGGTTAGAAGCTAAGCTCAGGCAGTTACAGTAGATGGTAACCTGATTATTCAGGTTGTGTTACATAAGTTCCTAGTTGTGTATCTGAGCCAGCAGCTCACTTGGAAAGAAAATATTACGCAAATATATGAAAAACAGACAATGGGTATATTATAACATATTCGTTACTCTCTTCTTACAATATCGCTTGTACTTCAAACTATAGTTCTTCTCACTTGGAAATATTATTGAAGATTCTACACTGCCATTACCAAATCCATTTACCTGACCTATTATAAATCTCTGATTAGCAGATAAAGATGAGTTTTAAAATTTGCTTATTCTTGCTGTACGATCTTTTGGTTGCTAGACCTAAATTTTGGAACACTCGATTCGCATCTATTTGTTCTGCTCAGGTCCGCATGTAATTTTGAACTTACCTTAAGATTTTTCCTCTTAGTTGGCTAATCCAACATATGCCAGATCTCTGTACTATTCTTTTGAATACTGTTTAGGTTTCCTCCGCCTTTAATAGACGCCTTGTGCTATCGAGCTGTCTGCGCAATGATTTAGGTGCACCATCGGTTGATGCCTTGTTCATTATACACTGGTGCTATGAAAGTTGCTTAGCACAATACAATCACAATTAAACAGTTATCTGTGGTGCTACTGATACTGATGGATCACAAGGTATGACAACTTGTCTCAGAAATGCTTTCTCGCTAGGATGCAATACAAATAGGCCTAACTATGCTCTCCATGATTTGGCTACTGCTCTTCTCCT
This sequence comes from Allolobophora icterica, assembly GCA_963556255.1. Taxonomy (NCBI): domain Eukaryota; kingdom Metazoa; phylum Annelida; class Clitellata; order Crassiclitellata; family Lumbricidae; genus Allolobophora; species Allolobophora icterica. Next base: position 14,913,585 of record OY744603.1, on the reverse strand, counting down.
CTCCTATCCTCCTTGTGTATCACTTAATTTGCAGTAATTTCTCTTTTTATATGATTGTTATATTGATTGATTATTTGACTGTAATATGTTTTCCATGTACAGCGTTGTGAGTTTGCTAGTGCTTCTCAATAAAGAAAATACTTACTTACTTACCGAAAATGGTTGATGCTTTCTTTGTGCACTACAGAATGATGATATGTGTGCAATTACAATTGAATAGATATCTTAGTTTTTTTTATAATCTACTGATGTTGTTAGATCACAAAATGGTTGATGTTTTTTGTGTGCATGTGCATTATACAATAATAATAATTATAATTATATTCTTTATTATTCAAACAGACAGACGCAGTAAGATTACATTGAAACATGAAAGTACAATCAAGATCTTAATTAACACACGGTTTGGCAGCCATGCAAGGCGCCGCCCTAGAGGGGGGTTACGGGAGTCGAACCGCGTACCTTATGCTCTCCTGGCCATGAGTGTTACCACTACTCTATCCCCCTCCCAATGGCTCTGCACATTCAACAATGGCGCTATAGAAGTTGTTAATCACAATGCAATTACAATTAAATAAATAATCTGTGTTTATTATATTATACTGATATTGATGAATCACAAAATGGTTATTCCGTTGAATTTGGATGTAAGAGCGTGTAATTATCAAGACTTTCTGATCGTTGCAATATACAAATGTCAGCAAAATAGATTAATTAAGAAAACTAGATTACATCAATAAAATATAGAACTGACAATGTAATAGATTAAGTAAGAACACTTGGTGACATTCATAAAATATGCATGCAATTATTACATATATGCACTGACACATTAAGGACCTTGATAGCAATCCAAAAGACAAAATCACTTATTGAACTCCAACTGGTTGCTTGAATAGATTCAGTCGCCGATTATTAAAAAGGTCTCAATTCTGCTGATGGGCGTAGAAAATTATCCATTCTTCCTTCCGTACAGGAGGCTTCCATTCCGAATGATTTTCACTAAGAGCTTCGCATGAACAAGAAATGGTTAAGTTTCCATGGCTTAGGCAAACAAGAAGAAACCCCAAAATCAACATGTCACATATAATAGAATGTCTGTAATTAGGCGTATTAAGAAAGCATAATGGGTTTTGAATTAATGTAAGTCGCATTTAAAACAAACACTTGTCTAGCAAGGGCAAAATATGTGGCAAGGGTAAATAGGCATCGTTCATCTTAAATAGGCATCGTTCATCTTAAATAGGCATCGTTCATCTTAAATAGGCACAGTTCATCTTGATGTATTATTATGTTTCATCAACTATGCGCAAGAACTACAAACGATGAACATTTCTCTGTCCAAAGTTCGAAATCAACATGTCATTTATTACAGACTTTCGGTAATTATATTAAGAAAGCAAAATTGGTTAAACGTTAACATAGCTCATAAGTAAAACAAAATTTTTTTTATAACAAAACGATAAAATATGTGCTTAGAATACACTAAATAGACATCGTTCTTCTTTAATAGGCATTGTTCATCTTGATCAATTCTCCTTCAGCAACAGTACTATTTGCTCGAACTACAAACGTCTTAGATTTTTCTGGCCAAAGTCACACGATGAAACTTCGAAATCAACATGTCATTTATTACAGACTTTCGGTACCAGTAACTATATTAAGAAAGTAAAGTGGGTTAAACGTTAACACAGCTCATATATAAAACAAACAAATCCTGAATAACAACGCTAAAATATGTTTTTATAGTAAATAGGCATCGTTCATTTTAATATATCATTCTTCTCTCCCGCATCAATTGCATACATCAGTCGATTCTGAAAACGCTTTTGTTTCTAGAAGAAAACAAATAATTAGAAAGATGCTTCCATATTCTACTCAAACTTCGTGGATGAATCGGAGCAATCGAAAATCGAGCTTAAAGCGTTAAAGTTGAAAACGTGATGCAATAATTCTCAAAGTTATTTGTGATTTGTGATATTGTTACGCTGTCATAGCCGTCATAATCTTCCTATTTCTCTCACTCTTTTACTCACTCTATCTTTTTACCTATCTGTAGAGCTCTTGATATCTCTCACCATCTCACTTTCTAACTGTCTCGTTTCAATTTATTTCTCCATCTTTATATAATAATAATAATAATAGCAGAGATTTAAGTGCCATAGTTCGTAAACAGTCGAAAGGAAATCGATGCAACGATTCAGAAGCTCTATATTTCTCGCTCTCATTGTGCTTCTATATCTCTTACTCTCATTCTAACTTTCTCTCAAGCTCACACTCAATACATAACGAATACGATCAAGCCTTTATCATAATTTATAAGTGATGTGCAGTTCTGGCTAGAACAGAATTATAAAATTTTGTTATGAAACGAACAGCGACCAGCGTACAGTCGTAATTAATCAACATTGCTAACTAAGCCAATTAGCGCGTTTCCACTTCGCAACATAGAACTTAACTTATATTTGATGGTAAGTAAGTAAGGCAATATATTCTTTATTGGCCAATTGCTAATCGCAATTTGGTGTACAGACATCTATTAAATACAGCTAAGAAATACATAACATGCTAACAATAAATGTCCTTACAATCCTAACACACATAACAATCAATCCTAACATCCTTACAGTAACGGTGAGCTGACACAATGGTTTATACTAGATCAAGAACAGCTGAAATTCCAAAGCGACACATTATTGATTAATTTATTTAGTTATGCAGTAGATTCAAATATTTCTAGCGGCTTTCAAATATCCTATCAGTTTCCTTGAATGAGCTGGCGCCCTGCGTTTTGCTTAAAATAGCGTTTTGAAATTCGACGGTTCGGATTGGATTGCGATCTACGAAGTGCTATAGTTTGGGCGAGTCAACAGTTCGATTGAAGCTTTGAAAGTCTTCGACAATTATATAATTGATGTTAAAAAGTTAGATGTTATTACTCACCCATGCTGATACTGGTACCAGTTTCTTCACCTAATAGTTCTTTCATCTGAAATTAGATTGATGAGATATTATTTATTGCTATCAGCCTGAAGCAGTGCCACCAATGTCACTTTGTAATTCTTCTCCAGAAAACTAGTGAAATATTAAGAACAGTCGTATTTAATCTTAGACATTTTGTAGCTCCGATTTTCCTGATCCCTTTGATGGGAAACTTACCGCACTGCTTGCAAATTATGATTATTTTTTTTAAAAGATGCAGAACCTTGTGTCACCAAGTTGCTAGTATTGTGCATAAAATATAAATGTTGTAAATATTGTTAAGTTTTAAAATTTTAAATCATTATTGCTATGTGAGATGAATAGCTGAATAAATATCGTTATTAATTTTAAAATATTGTTATATTCGACTCAGGACTGTAAAACTGTTATCATGTGCTTCTACTGTATACATGTATGTAAAGCGCCCTGCGTGGCTGCCGTTGCTACTATATGTACTGTATGTTCACTGTACAGTGCAGTGCGGTTAGCAGGCGCTTAAATAAAGAAAAGATTATTATTATATTTATATGTGATGACTAACTTTATTTGGAATCTGTTCGATAATGTATGTGATCCATGGCATCTCGTCAAAGTTGTTAAACGTTTCAGACTGTATTCGAGGCACAGGCCTGTACAAATCACAATGTAACATCGATATTAACAAATGATCTTAGGATGCGACTGGTCTATGGTGTATTGACTTCTTCTCATGGGAGGAAGGCAGTTTCTGCTTAACGACTCTCTATCATAATGAGGAATCGTTAGCAACGCCCTGCTCCTCTCTCCAGGGCTTCGCAATACGCTGACGAGATTTCAAAAGTGCGATTAATTTCCATTCTCTTAGAATACTTTTCTATATAATGTTTGTTGAAATAACATACAACGTGTTTGCAATTACATTTCACTGAGCATCCTAACAATGTTCAAGAGCATGCCACGATGCTATTCGTGATTCTAATCTAACCTAATGCCTTCTACTGTACCAGAGCGGCAAACCACAACGTGAAAGGCATTAGACGATGGTCAGCGGAAAGAAACTCGTAGCATAAATCATAATCCTTAGGAGCAGCTTGGTTGAAAGTGGTTTGAAGTATTAAAGGGGAGATGTGTCAGGATTGGAATGACTGAACAGAATACATCCCAGCGGAAGATATCTAAACAAGTCGAGCAGAAACTCCATTTTAAATTGGAAATAGGAAATATTTTGCTCATAAATTATTATTATTTATATAAAATAATTAATAGGAAGTATTATTAGCTTGCTCCTACTATTACACCCAGAGTAAAAAAATAGATTACTTGATCGATGCATCATAATGCTGTGTGCATAGAATAGAACCAATACCGAAACGACGGCTGCATTGGGACCTTAAACACTCTTTTGACGCAAAAAATATTTCATTACCATTGATTGATGTTTTCATATTAGATCATAGCGCTGCACAAATAAAACAACAAACGAAAATTGATTGATTGATTGATTGAACTAACTGACATCAGTAAATGCACCCAATATGTTTATCATTTATCGTTTATAATTATAATAATTACCGTTTGCTTATTGATATGAAATTTAGCACGATATTAGTTACAGTAGTCCTACTACAAGCCTTTAAGGGACGCTATATTGAGTGCCTAGATACTCACTTATTTACTTTGTGTGGTATTTTCCTTGTGTGCTTTGGTGTGATGATTCATTATCCAGAAACGTTAGAAACATATTTTTAAATACTGCATGAATGCTTCTTACCATCCTTTTTTCCCGAAATTTTGAAGGACTGTTTACCAACAATACAGTATTTTTCAGTTTTATGACATCGTGTGGACTGTTAGAAGAAATTATCAAGGACTATTTACGAACAGTAGAGTATTGGCCCTGTATTGCACGTGACCAATCGATGTTTAGGCTTTGCTCCTCCTCCCCTTCAGTCTCTCGCCAGATCCTGGGTCATAATGAGGGAGTGCTGCTGGGAGGGCGGGACAGAGGAAAGGAGATAGGCTATGAAATTTATCGTAGGACACACAGATCTGAGAAACTATATGTGTAATTTGCTGTAACTCTCTTCGGTTGTCAGCCTGTTCCAATAAACGAATATACATAATAAATAATATAGGAGACTAAAATATTTACTCGTCATATATGACGGTTTGATGAATACTCCCATCAGATCGTGTGCATAGGGAGAGGTAGTGCGGTAGGGAGTGAGGCAGAGACACCGTCAGTCCGTCTGTCTGTCTAGCTGTGCGTCTGTACGTTTATCTGCCTCCCTCCCTCCCGCCCTAGCTCTGTCCCTCCTCCCTCCTTCACTGACTCCGTCTATTATTCCGTCTGCCTGTCTGTCTGGCTGTCTAGCTGTCCGTCTGTACGTCTACCTGTCTAGTGCCCAGTGTTCGTGGGCCTGTTCAATATCGGGCCAGGCCCAGTAACACTCCCGAGCCAGCGGCCTGTCAGCCACATTCCATATATTCGACAGCGCAGCGGCCGTGAGAATTCCAGACATTCCAGAGCGTTTATCGACACACAGAGCTGGCAAACTATATAGAAGGATGTCCATTGTTGTCTACCTCGAGTATAGTCTATGCCACGTTATACTTTTATTAGATGCAGTCCTTCAACTCAAGGAAGAGCAATAGTTAACCGAAACTAATGAATATAAAATGAAATTCTTAAATTTTCTTTAGCTATAAATAACTCAGTTTAGATACCATAAAGACTTGTGCTTTCTAACATATGGCACATTCTCAGACAACATTAAGTGTACCTAATGGCTCAGAGCTGCAACATGAAGAACAATGAATTGAAGTCAACCAGCTTTATAACAATTTTGTAGGGATATAATTAATTGCGGCTACCTTGTGAATGAACTTTCCTTATCAGATGCGACTGTTATTGATGTGGCACGCAATCATTTGTATCGCAACTCTGATTCATATGTTCTGGTGAGGAAGGACAATTTGAGAGTGGTGAGAGAGGATAAAATCTTGCCAGATGCCTGTGTAGATTTGGGGAACACTCTGAAAACATTGACGAGTGTAATGGTTAAATTAAACTCACGTGGTCCTAATATTGCTATGCTGAGAAACAAGCATCTCAAACTGATATTCTTTCGTCAGCAAACATAATTATGTCGATTAGATTATATAAATAACTGAATGTTCATCCAATTCTATTTAACTACAGTGCAACTTTAATGTTCGCCTTTTCTTTCTTCAAGATAAAGAAAGGCCTGTGATACTAATTTTCACGAAGGTAATCTTTGCACTTATTAAATGCTTCATTATATTAAATGCATGCATTCAAAGACATCAGATCTTTTATGCTCTGCAATTACCGGTATATTCGGACTGTCTTAATAAGGATTTTGCGTCAATTGAACAAAAAATGTTGAAAGAATAGTTAATTAATATTGCATTAGGAGAGAAAAAGATTACAATAACGAAATATACAACTAAACGTTTGTTAATTAATTTAAAACAGCATCGCAAACAAGCAAAAAAGGTTTGAGATGATGAATGTTGCTTCATTTAGAAAGCGAACTTAAGAAACAGTCCCCTAAGGGTTAAGAATTGACAAATGCTACATTCCTGCACAAGATTAGTATGGCGATGCGTGTGTCCCCATACATCGTTACTACAATATACCCAGGGCTCTAAACGAGGGTATACGCTGTTATACAGCGTGTATGCTCACCTCCACTTTTACTGCTTCGGGCTAGTGCCACTAAACATTCACACCCTGCTCGAAAAATATATTTTCGTCGAAAATTTGGAACCTTAACCACCCGAAAACAGTTACCAATACCTGTCCGAGAGAGAACCATACGACGACGGGCGCTGAGCGACCACGCATCTTAACCGGTTGTAAAATAGGATCATGGAATGCCTGTTCTATAACAAACAAGTCCGCTACGAGTCAGGAACATATCGTCACTGAAAAACTCGACATTCTCGCCATCGTTGAAACATCCCACGAATCCTTCAACTTCCCAGGCCTCATTGCTTCTACGCCAACGTCCTACACCTACTTAGAAAAAGCAGGGCTTCCTCCACCAGGCGCACTCAAGCAACGAGGATCAAGGAGGCGGAGGAGTCTGCATCATTTACAAAGAACACCTAACTGCCTCGGTGAGAGACTTGGGTAGTTTCTCTACATTTTAATATCTCGCTGCCTATTTTCCCCTCATTACACTCATTATTGTTATCTATCGCCCAGGCTCGGAAAGTCTTAATCCGCCATATCATTATTCTTGGGGACCTGAATATCCACTTGGATGAAACAAACAACTCTAAAACTAGGCGCTTTAATAAACTCATAGCTACTCATGAACTCACCCAGCATGTTATGGTACCAACACAAATACACGGACAGACGCTAGACGTCATTATCACCTGTGATGACAATCTAGTGTGAACAACATCAACGTCGCTCAAACATCCATATCTGACCACTCCATTATTCATTTCAACATTGCGCATTAACTTCCGCCAGTAATCCGTCAGTCGAACGTCGCTCCTTTGCAAAATTCGACACAATAGCCTTCAAATCCGACCTCAAAGCCACCGACCTCTACAAACAGTCATTATCGGTGGAAAACGCTAACTCCGACGCTGCTGTCCTCTTCGATCTCGACGACTCAACAATGGAAAACTTTTTGGATAAGCATACCCCTCGGAAAAAGATAGTGATACGAAAGGTACCAGACTGTCCATGGTTTGATGGAGTCTGTGCTACCTCGAAAAAATTAACCCGTCGCCTTGAGCGCCATTTCCACAATTAGCCATCTGAAGAAAGAGAACACCGTTGGCGAATCCAGGTTAAAGCGCAGCGACATTTGTTCCAACGAAAACGATACAATTACTTTCGAGACAGAATTGAGGACGCTCAAGGATATGGCCGAACACTTTGGAAATCCCTTAACTCGTTACTCACCACACCTCAAGACACCTCCCCACTCATCTCTCCAGAAATGCTCCTTGACTATTTCGAGAATAAAATAGACATGATTAGCGAATCGACGAAAGATGCACCGATGCCGGATTTCTCAGCTCTACCACTTCCTGCTCATTCATTGTGCAAGTTTGATGAAGTCACGACCGCCGATGTTGAAAAACTTGTAAACGATTCTTCGACAAAGCAATGCGAATTGGACTCTAAACCTGTCTGGCAGTGGCTACTCAAATCTCTCTCCACCGTTTTCGCTCCTATCCTTGCCGTCCTCATCAATGTTTCCGTAACTCAGGCGTCTTTACCCACTAAACGTAAACGTGCCATCATTCGACCTCGTGTCAAGAAACCAGGACTCGACCCGACAGACCCGGCCAGCTATCGTCCCATCTCAAACTTGCCCTTCATCTCGAAAATAGTCGAACGTGTGATACACAAGCAATTATCCGACTATATTGAGTCGCATCATCTCCTACCGCCCACTTAATCTGGTTTCCGTCGCCATCACTCCACCGAAACCGCAGTCATCAAAGTCTTGAACGATATTGTTCTGGCCCTTGCTCCGGATGTATAACCGCTCTACTACTACTGGATTTCTCAGCTGCCTTTGACTGTGTGGACCATACCATTCTTCTAAAAATCTTGCAAGTACAGTTTGGTGTTACTGCCTTAGCTATTCAATGGATTGCCTCGTTCCTTTCCTTAAGATCTCACACTGTCAAATTCGGTGGGTGCTCATCGAAAATCTTTTCTGTCCTCTTCGGTGTCCCCAAAGGATCCATTCTCGGTCCACTTCTCTTCATTCTATGCACCTCCCATATTGTTAACATTGCATCACAGCACGATCTCATGATCCACCTATATGCTGACGACACCCAGCTCTACATAAAGCTGTCTGTTCCAATCCTGGTGTGCATCGATGCGTCTGAAGTTAAATGCCAACAAAACAGAACTCATCTGGTTCGAGCGTCGAAACAGTTCGGATGATGATAAACAAATGAAAACCCTTAAGCTCGACTCAAACTGTTCCATTTCACCATCCGACGTGGTCCGCGACCTTGGCGTAATGTTAGATTTCAATCTTAACATGACTCATCACATTTCCTCCATTGCCAGAGCATGCCACTTCCACCTTCGCCGAATTCGACAAGTGAAACGCTGCCTAAATGAAACCTGTCTCTGTATTCTTTTTCAAGCCCTCGTCATCTCTCGCCTCGACTACTGCAACTCTGTCCTATCCGGTCTTCCTTCATCGACACTGCAACCATTGTCATCTGTTCTTCACACGGCCGCTCGTCTAGTAAAAGGTCTCGGTCCTACAGATCACATCACGCCATACATGCAACAACTACACTGGCTTCCCATCCGTGCCCGAATCGCATTCAAAGTCTGCCTCCCAGTGGCGGCGCCACGATTTGAAAAGTGGTACGGCAAATTAGAGGGTCTGGGTAAAAGTGTACGGTAAAATTATGTTTTTTCGGTAAAACCTTAAAAAGTGGTACGGCAAAGCCTTACAACAAACATAGGCGGCGCCGCCACTGCTGCCTCCTCATGTACCATATCAACTCTGGAACCTCTCCCTTGTACATGACATCCATGGTCACGCCATGTTCTGCTTCCAATTCCAGAGGACTCAGATCAGTCACGCGAAGGGATTTTACTGTACTTCGCGCAAACCGGAAGTTTGATAGTCGTGCCTTCTCGGTCTCAGGACCGATAGAATGGAACAGTCTTCCAACTACAGTCCGTCCATGCACATCTGTTGCACAATTTAAATCTAAATTAAAAACTCACCTATTCACAGTGTACTATGACTAGAAATGTATCGCAACGCGCTTCTGTGCAAGACTTGTCTTGTTGAAGCGCGCTATAAATTTTTAGTTGTATTGTATTCTATTGTAGAGACCTACACTCACCTAACAAAATGTTTTTTTGTATACTGACTTCTGGAGAGCGTATGCTCACCTCCAGAGCGTACTTTGACATATTTTAATACTGTAGCGTGTAGACTATAACTTAAACAAAAGTTCAGTTCGAAATTTATTTATTTCTGTTTGCTTGACCTAGGGAGTTGCAAAACAACTTTAAAATTTACTTGCCTCTAAACGGTTTGTAGGACCCCTTACCGTTTGTAGCAGGAACACACCCATGTCCAGAAGTGGCGTTTTGTTTGACACGTGGGGGACACTTTTGAACTGGGTCAACATTTATTCGAGGGTGAGCGCGAAATTTTTTGACTAACCGGTAGCGTGTACTCACCTCTTGTTTTACCACTACAGCCCTGCATCTACCTAGAGTCCTAGACCAAGTTGTCACTCCAAGCCCTTTATAAATGATCATATTATAGAACAAGGATATGGATATCGGTGTATCAGATGTCAGGCTGGGAAATAAAGAGCATTAACACGTGCAAATGAATTTGCAAGTGGGTCATACATATAAGGTAAGTAAAGCATCTGGTTCATTTTATTGCTAAAATATTCCACGCCATTCATTCCAGAAACAAGGTCAGTTAACCCTCAGACATCTACCCCGTATGGTAAAATTGCTCCCGCCCAAGAGGTTGATTCATTGCAAAGGTATGTAAGTACAATTTCAATGGTTCCTAATTTGTGCTTCGGTGCTTATTTGCGCAAGGGTCAGTTTGAATGTCGGTTTCACTGACATCAGGGTTAGGGTTAAGCGAGAGGTCGGGGTTCAAACCCCCAGGGCCTACTATCCCCCTGTAAGCTGGAAGCAATCCCCTTACTGTAAACCCTTCCCCTATCTCCCCTTCCCTTCCTCCACTACATCTTCCCCACCCTTACCCTCCCATTCTCCACCGAGTCCACTCCCCCCTCTCTTTACCCCTTCCTGTACATTCCCCTCCCCTCCCCCTCACGCTCCCCTCCCCTTGAAGTGGGGGTCCGGGGTCCTCCCCCGGAAAAAATTTGGATTTCTACAGTGCCGTAGGTGAGTTTTAGCGCATTTTTGGAGCAAGAAAACTGGCTTTGGAAGATTATACATTTTAGTTCAACTGAACTGTTGAATTAATTTCTGCAGGGCTCCCAGTACACTGTAAACATTTTATGGGACAAGCTGTAATAAATATGGCACAAAATTTCAGTGCTACAATTGTTGTTGGGCAGTGAAAATGAGAATATCAGGTCTTGAAATATTCCTGCAAAAATAATTGTCTGCTGGATAACACTGTAGTAGGCAGGGATGGAGCCTTTTACCGATGCATTACACCAGAAATGTGCATTCATAGTGCAATCTTTAAAATCCCCATTTATTTGTTGAACAGTGTCCTATATTGCCCAATATTTTAACATGTGTCCCATATTTTGGAAATTTCTAAATCAACAGGATAGTGAATGCTTTTCTTCAATTTTTTAAATGCTTTTTGCATCTTTCATCAACAACAAAATAGCAGAACATAATGGCCAATAGCTAAAGAGAAATAAGTAATAATAAAACACTATGACACTGCTTAGACACTGTACGGTAACCTCAGCAAATATTGCATGGTCCATAAAACTGATACATCACAATACAATACTTTAAGAATCATTAGTACTTAGTCACTTTATTAGTCACTAATTATTAGAAATTAGTGACTGCCAACTTTTCCCCCCGGGCACAAATTGGAAGCAGTCTGCTTCCTTCCCCCCAACGTAGTAGGCCCTGCAAACCCCTACCCTAAAATGCCGATGCTAAGAAAACGAAGTCGCTAACACTTCATACCCATATCTGCCTCAGGGCTAGCTCAATAATATATATATATATATATAGTGCTTTTTTCTGAAGAAAAAGGTTCCGGAACGGAACAGTATGTTCCGGAACGGAATAATTATGGGCGTGCTAAAATCCCGAGAAGAACGGTATTGGGGGTTGGAGAGGTCTCGATAAACGCTGAAAACAGTTGAAAACACTGAAATTCAATTAAAATAACTAAATTATTGTTTTTATTATTAAAATAAATAAATTATTTTTAGTACCTCAGAAAAGGTGCCGGAACGCCGTTCCGACGAGTTCCGGCTGAAAAAAAGCACTGTAGGCCTATATATATACTTTTAACTGTGCTTGTTAGATGTCTGTAGTACAACGAAGTGCGATCTGCAATTGGTTAACAAAGAATTTACTTATTTACTTATTTCGCTAGGGGAGATAGTTCAAAAGAATTCGTTAAATACCTTTCTCTCCTGGCGACGCTAGAGACCACAAAATCATGAAACTATCGCAACAAAAAGATAGATCTTTCGTCGCAGTGTTTCTGGCTCATGAGCAGCACCGTTGCTTTTGAAATGTCACCTGGCGTCGTAGTCCACTGCCAGTGATATGCAGTCTTCATTTGACAGACTCTAACTTGAACATACAATTCGCTCGTGGCAGATATTATACTACCGCTTATATACAGTAGAGCAAATGAGGTATAATTGTACAAACTATTCACAGTATCCTATCAATTGTGAGTAATTTCCTAAATAGCTGTACTATGAGATGCCTGATTATGTTGCCTGAACCTCGCAAATCACCAATCAGCGATGCAGCAGTGCCTGCCTTCCACTGGTCCGGAGTCCGCCCACTATAGCCAGATTTAGACTTAATGAGGCGTTAAGCTGAATAATGCTGAAAGGCACCTGATTAAAAAATTACACCAGAATGTCTCACAAAACTTCAAAACATATATGACCTTTAATTATTTTATAGTGAAAATTCAAATTATTTTCCAATGAATGCATTTACTTTGGCGAGATGGAATAATATAATTTCTATATATATAAATGGTTCTACATAAAATATATATTTATGCAGTACAATAACAGTTTTAAAAAGCCCCCAAATCTGAATTTTTTAGGTTCCTGCGGATTTCGCGGCCTTAAGATGTAGCTTTTTTTTTTTAGCTTAGGCCTGTCCCTAAGTCTGACACTGACTGTAGCAGTGTGGAACTGGGAAGGATGAGTCAGTCTTAGAAGCATCGTAGATCTGCAGATCAATGGCAGAGACAATTCAAATGTGAAGACATTGAATAGCATTTCTTGTTCAGTTTAATTTGAAAGCTGAATTCAGCGACGCTATGCTACCTCCGTACTCAAGCACAACATGTATAGAGCAGAGTGTAGCTGTAACAGATAGACAATATTAGACGGTTTTAGTCACAAAATGACAGAGCGCCTTTTCAAGAGAGTCTTTCCAGCGGCTCTCCAACCCTAACCACGGAAGAATTTGACAGAATGACTTTAACCCATTAGTGCTTGATTTTTTTCATGAAAGTGTAAAAATAACACTATTTCTACCTAATGAAAATCAGTTCCAAACACTATTCAGCTCAAAATTGGATTTTGAAATTTATTGGAAATTTTTACTTTCCGTCCCCATTTTGGGGACGCTAGGCACAAATAGGTAGGCCTACGTGAAGTTTCAAGGCTGGCATAAATCAACTGTTAAAATTTCATACAGGTAAATGAAAAAGATGAGCATCCCTGTAGCTAAATATACAGTTGCAACTATCAAACTCATTGTCTGGTATAATTCTGATGCCAATTAGTAATCAAGGAAAAATGTACAAAAATGACGACCATAATGTAAAGTCTATTTCAAACTGGTTGAAATTATTTTCTCACAAAAGTTACTGTTTTTCCAAAGGCGACTATCATGGCAAGAGAAATACCAGTTCTGTAACAGTTCTAAATAAGAGTTCTCGTCTTTGTTCTAAATAACAGTTCTCGCCTACTAGTGGAAGATAGTGAAACAATCTTGAGGCTGCCCGATATCACATTTGCAGCAAATGCGCCTAGCTTTTACACAACAGACACCACAGCGATGCTGCGTTCTACTAGACTGAAGGAATTGATTTATTCTAAAAGTGCGAATGTCTGATGGCACTCGATCTGCAACAGCTTTAGTCAACCAAGAGGACGTCCAATCGCTGCACGCCCACCACTGTACTGCTAGAAGTTCCAACAGGTCTCGTGGTCGGCTCATACCTGCAGCAGTGCGTTGGTTTAGGATCCAAGCATTTTACATTGCCAAATCCAGTAGAGAAAGCATTACCATCTCCTGGATTTGACGGATACGCTGTGTACAATTCTTCCCATGTGTCTATTGTGGTTAATGAAATATGGCTGCGCGATGTCCACAGACTTTCTTTCGGACCGTGGCTGCCTTCTTCGCCATATCCAGTATTTCGAAGCCATGACAATTGGAATGGAAGCCAGTGTCACTACCCTGTTGTCGTTCCAGCTAGTCACCATTATTATTATTCCAGATGCTGAATCGCGTCTGCAGTCAAATAAACCACGGTCTGTTTACTTGATCTTCTCCACAGACAACACAGGACAGCTGTACTCCTGAGTCGATTGGCTCTAGCTGTTCTGGTTGCCTGGCTGTTCTTGCTGCTCAAAATCCAATAACATTCAGACCGGTTAAAAATATGTCAAAATACAGTTTGCATCAGAAGCAAGAGAAATACCAGTTCTGTAGCAGTTCTAAATCAGAGTTCTGTTGCAGTGTGCATCAGAAGCAGACAGTCTGAAAGCTTGACAACGACAGAGCCGCCAAGTACAAAAGTTGGCTGTCGGTCACTCCACCCAGCTCCTGACACGGTTCCACCTGAATACATCACTACACTCTGGATAATTTGCAAGACATATGCAACATCTTGCGTGCCATAAATCCTTGTCATTCTCGAGTATTGTGACAATGTTATTGACAGTTAGACCTCTTCCCTGCCAGCATTTTTTTTGTACCTCATTGCTAATCTACAGAGTTAACAACGGTTTGAACGTTCTCTTAGGTTGTCTATCCCTCGTATTTTGGGAAAATCGAGAACTAAAATAATGTGCAGTTAACCCTAACTGTCATGTTCGCTGGGTAAGTAATGAACCCATAGTTGACCGCCAGTTTCCACGCGGACCTGCGTGTGCCAATGACTTCCCCTCTCTGAAGCGACGTTGGGGTTGGGTAGACTTGCAAATTTCAATAAGGCACATGCTCATGTTTTGAATGAAATTTTCATAAATATTTATTTAAGAATCTAATGTAACAAAACTGTTATATGCCGCCTCTCATGCATTTCCCAAAGCGCTGCTTGTATGTCTATCTAACTGATCCAATCAGCGGAAGCCTTAGTTTTTGCTAAGTGGCACAGTTATCTAGAAGGTGAATATTGCAAAGACATCAGTAAGACGTTGACTGAAGAAGAAGCAGGTTCCATAATTATGATGATATACATGTAAACACCGCCAGTAACAGCGACACTAGCACTAAAAATAACCTTTACACTAGTATCAGTGACACTAACATTATCTCTGATACTACTGTCAACACCTATGCTACAAATAACAATAATAATTAAATTAACGCTAACACAATATTCGATGTGGGATAAAATGTCCAAAGTACGATATACATGCTTTTAAACGACAGTTGGAAATGAAATATATACGTCGTCTGCTTTCGAATTGACTTTTGTTGTAGACATTCTGCTATCCTTATCAGATTGTTATTCACCACATTCAGTGCACTTTCTCTCCGGTCGAGAGCTCGCTCTTGAACCTGTCAAAGGTCAGCATAAACGCAGCAGTCTTCTTTCGCACAAAGCAATATTTGCATATAACTGGTGTTGATCCTTTTGTCAACCTTACCAAACAAAGGTTCCATCACTTTCTTTTCTCTTCAGGAGGCACCATCTCACATGTTCGCAAGTACCAAGTGGGACAAAGACCGCAGTCTTTTATTCTTAGTCCCCGAAGTTAAGTCAAAATTAAACTTTAGTTTCATTATTATTAGATTGCTTAACATAACAATGATACAATGCAAAATCAACATCATTATAAAAAGTCAGTGGATTGTCTGATGCCGGGATGTTGCAAATTACTTCAAACGCTCCTGAAGATATTACAAGTGCGCGCCTTCGCATATCGCCTTTGAGGAGTTCCTAAAAGTCTAGATACGTACATACATTTACATACATACATACATACATGCACACATGCATACATACATGCATACTTACATACATACATATGTAGATTCATCGACTCCGTCATGTATTGTCCTGTACTGAACCTTTCTCTTTGAATATTATTGCGCTGCTCGAATGTTCTGCTGTTTTTTTTACATTTTTCAACAACTGTCTTCAAACTGCAGAAAACGTAGTTGCTTATAATCTGTCACATGTTCATGTATGCAGCGATTTTGTGCACATATGCAGTTATGCACATACTTATATTCGTACATACATAAATAGGTTCTACGTACTTACGTACAAGTGCACTTGCGTACCGCTCTTCTCTTTCTCGACAAGTGTTCGTGACTTCCGTGTCATTCTTGACAATACTCTTTCGTTTGCTGACCACATCTCTAACCTCTCTCGGTTTAGTTTTCATAATCTAAGACGTCTTCGTGCTGTCCGACGTTCTGTTCCTTGCTCCACTTTCTCCTCCATGGGTCATGCCTTTATCTGCTCACGTATTGATTACTGTGATTCATTACTCATTGGTCTGCCGAAGTCTCGTCTGTCTCCACTGCAATCGGTGTTGAACGCAGCTGCTCGCGAGATATGAGAGCAGCGTGGAAGGCGGGCAGCCTTCCACGCTACTCTCATATCTCGACTTTTATGTCTGAGCAGTTGCATTTGCTTCCGCTCACCGCGCGTGTCCAGTTTAAAATACTTTTCCTTACCTCTCGAGCGTTCCAGGGCAAAGCTCCTCGTCATGGGGGGTCCATAGAGTAGTGGTAACATCACTGGCGTGAAGAGCAAGCGGTAGCGGGATCGCTTCCCGAAACCCTCCCAAATTTAGGTCCACTCAGCCTTTCATTCGCGAGATGGCGCGTTTGATAAAATTAGATGTAGGACGTGAAGGGCGCCTTGCATGGCTGCCGTGTACAGCTAAATTCGACACCTGTAATAACTTGTGATCATCCGTTCATACTGATTTGTAATCATACTGCGTTATTGTCAGTTTGAAGATATTAAACGAATATTATTATTATCTTTGTGATCTTATCTGTCGACCTCTGTCGGTTGCCTCTGGCCGTCCTCTCCGTTCTTTAGACCGGCATGACAAGATAAGCTTATGCAGCTTCTTCTCTTCGGGAATCGTCTTATTGCATTACATTTGAAAGATTGTCAGTGTAGTAGTAATGTTACAGTGTATAATCTCTTGTTTATAGATATGATACAGACTATGCACTTTATGTTATTGACTGTTTATCAGATACTGGTCTTGTATTCGATTCAAATAAATTTGATTAGATTTGATCTCTTGTTTCCTCGGACCCGGAACTTCTATGGCTCAGCACCGAGCCTACGCATCTGCTGGCCCGTCCCTTTGGAATGATCTTCCTCCTATGACTCTTTCGCAGATTCTAACTGGGGTATTTGCTGCCACTTCTCGCTGTCTTAAGGCTTTCTTTTCTCCCGGGGCTCCTCGTACAGGAAGCGCCTCTGATTAGGTTGTACTGCGAGAAGCGCTTTATAAATGCGTAATTACAATACAATACAGACGTTCATAGGTGCATAAAAAACTGCATACGTATGTAATACATCCATAAAATGTACGTACATAAATACATGCATGCAAACGTCCATGCATTCATGACGGAAATTATAATTATCATTACTGACATAACTGATGACAATGTTCCATTTTTAATGTATTTATTCAATATGTAGGGCCTATCTCCTTGGAGGGTGTCTTCCCCTTGCGAAAACGTGCTATCGTTCTTCCTACCATAAAGAAATCTAACCTGGATCCTAACCTCTGCCTAAACAATCGCCCCCATCTTCAACCTCTCCTTCCTTTCCAAGATTCTTGATCGACTTGTTTCTTTGCACCTTCTCCCTTTCCTTGAACGGTCTGGTCTCCTTCCTCCCAGTCAATCAGGTTACAGGGCTCACCGCTCCACTGAAACGGTCTTGTTCTCCTTACTTTCTGACATTTATTCTGCTATGGATTATCTGAACTCTCTCTGTTAGCCTTCTTTGATGTTTCTGCTGCCTGTGACATGGTAGATCATGACATCTCACTGCAACGGCTTGAAACCTCATGTGGTAGGCCTATCAGTGGCCTTCCACTTCTTTGTTTCCGGTCTAATCTCGCTGATCGTACACATATGGTTATCTGCGGAGACTCCAGGACCCATTGGGTCAGGGTTAAATATGGGGTACCCCAGGGCTCTGTCTTAGGCATTCTCCTTTACCTCCTACATGTACACACGACTGACATTTCCGCTATATTTGCAAAGCACAACAACCGTCCATCGTTATGCAGACGACGCTCACGCGCTCGTTCATGGCACTCCCTTTGCCAAGCTTGCTTCGACTGGACGCATTGATGCTCTTTCAGGAGATTTACACTTTTGGCTGTCTTCTACTCGTCTCTCTCCCCTCTGAACCCAGCTAAGACGCAGCTTATATGGTTTGGTGCTGGTCAGCAGCTCCTTAAGCTAGACTTCCCACTTTTTGCTGAGAAATTCCCGTCATTCACGTTTCTTTCTAGTGTCCGGGACCTTAGCGTTGCCTTTGACAGAATGCTCATCTTTTTCGAACACATTGCTAATCTTACCCGTTCTTCTTAATTTCACGTGAGAGCAAAATATTTAGAGCAATCCGACGCACTATCTCCTCCTCCGTTTTTACCACTATCATCCACGCCTTCATCTGCTCCAGAATTTGAAAACAGTTAGGGCCTACTGCTATAATTCTCCTTTGATTAGTCTGCCCAAAGTCCGTCCATCCCCTTCCAGACTGTTTTAAATGCTGCGGCCAGATTAATAGCCCGACCTCTTCGCTCGTCTCATATTTCCACTTCAATGTTCGATTATCTTCATTGGCTTTCCCTTACTGCTCGGATTCATCTTAAGGTATTCACTTTGGTCCTTCGGTCCAATACAGGCTTAACGTAAATACGTGCATACGTACATACACAAATACGTACCTGCATACATGCGCGCATACATACGTTCATACATACATTCGCACACACAAACTCCTGCATACATGCGTATATAAGTAAAATGGTTGATTGTCCAGTAAGCGCATGTACTGCAAAGGAGTGTGCAAGATCGAGTCTTGCTGAGACGATCGCTTTGTAGGCACCTTGAAAAACCCCTTAAAACTAATTTTCAGATGTAAACTAATTTTCTATGTAAATAAAAGTGAAGAAAGCGTAAATAAGTTGTAGAAACCAGTTGTACCTGCATTCGCTTATATGGAACACCGAGAAACCACCATAGCACCGAAAATGCTTCTCAGATACACCCACAGCATACTGACACAGGCTGCGAAATTTGTGCCGCGTCTTATACCTTAAGATCGATCATAGGCTATGATTGTATGTGTATTTGTATATCGTTGTGTTTTCCCATCTGACTACCTGCTTGTGTTAGGCTGTGATCAATTAGATGAAGTGTAGCACAAACCAGCTTTCAAGAGCCTCATTAAATCTACCAACAGATCTTGCCTGTTAGAGTACTCAGCTTAGATTTAGCAACCTCCCTGTACGCGCTCAGGGTATTGAGAGACCATGGTCTGTCCCCTCAGGCTTTGCATGATGTAACAAGGGCTAGCACTATTTCTCACCTTTTGTACGCCTCTCCGGCCTTCTGGGGTTTACCAGCAAATATGATAGGGATAGGTTAGAACGCATGTTACATCGAACCATGCGCAGAGGTTTCCTTCTGCCCTCCATCCCAAGTTTGGATAACATGATTGATGCTGCAGATGCTGGCTTATTTTAAAAAATCTGTTATCAGACTTACCATGTTCTTCGTGGTATTTTTCCTCCCCCACAACAAAATAACTACGACTTAAGGACTAGAACTCACAATTTTACCCTTCCAGCTAAAGATAAATGTAATTTTATTCCTCGTGTTTAGTTCAAAGATGCGCATTAATTAACACATCCCTTTATTCTCTCCTCTTTAAGCCATTTTATTGTTATTGTGCTTCTTTAATCTGTTACGTTATTGTCAACTGGATTTGTTGAATTAAACGAATATATATATATATATATATATACATATATATATATATATATATATATTATCTCGCCCACAAATTTACGGGTTGGAGTTTATATTGTAATAATCGTCAATGTCAAATTTCAACTGAAGCGGTTCAGTAGTTTTGGATTCATACGGCGATTAAATGCGCCACTTCATATACTTCAACAAGAAGTATCAATATATATATATATATATATATATATATATATATATATATATATATATATAATCTTAGATCAACATAGTATGTAGAAGTTAATTGTCGCTAGAGGCACCACCAGTAATTTTCTCTCGCCCACAAATTTACGGGTTGGAGTTTATGTTGTAATAATCGTCAATGTCAAATTTCAACTGAAGCGGTTCAGTAGTTTTGGATTCATACGGCGATTAAATGCGCCACTTCATATACTTCAACAAGAAGTATCAATATATATATATATATATGAATCCAAAACTACTGAACCGCTTCAGTTGAAATTTGACATTGACGATTATTACAACATAAACTCCAACCCGTAAATTTGTGGGCGAGATAAAATTACTGGTGGTGCCTCTAGCGACAATTAACTTCTACATACTATGTTGATCTAAGATTACATGCGGCACGCGCTGATCCTAGTCATTGTAGACTCACGAATGTGCCTGTTCTACCATAGAATTTCAAGTAGGTCAAAAAGTAGGCCAATTTTTCACTAAAAATTTATTTCAAACTATCCTTGCTATTCCGATGTCAAATGCACCTAGAGTCTACTAGACGGATCATATAGAAATAATTACATGCTATAATTCTGAAATGACTAACTACCGACCAGTGAATGTTGTGTTTATTGTGATTTCCGCGCTAAGATAAGACATTCCTCAATTAGGTATCCAAACCGTTTTTATGACGTTAAGTAGAATAAAGCCTAAATCTTTGTAACGACATATTATAGTCTTACCCAGTGGAAAGGCGGCTTCTGTTATAAAGCTTTCTAATTCCGAACGAAATGATTCCGGTTCATCTTTCTAGTTTACTGCTTAAATGCCTTGGATGCGCAAATACCCGTGGCTTTGAAACGAACTCCTAGAGCAGCACTGTAGCGAAAACCATCGGAAGTGATTACATTCTTTGAGTTGTTTATAGGAACAACTTTGTTTGTCAAGTTACTTAGGTCTCAACCCAGGAGTAGAATTAAAATTGTTCACCTCACTTGTTAAGCGTTATTAGAAGCCTGTAAGACTGAGCTACCGTGCGATGTACGAGGGTCACAGTTGAGTTTGTTTGCTGTAGATGTTACGCATGCGCTCATTGCGCTGTGACAGCGCATGCGTAAAATCTACAGTAAACAAACTCAACCATTGAGCCACTTGCCTGGAAGGCACGAATTCGTGGTCTCTAAACTCTGGGCAAGTCTTTCCGTTTACTCCCCCAGCCCATAATTTCAGCTGTTAGCGACACTCGACTCAACTTAATGGAGGTCGTTTTACGGAGTCCTTTCAGTATGGCCGATTTCCGCCAAGAATTACACCATTGAGTGGAGAACCGGTTACATCCGGCATCAAGGCTTTGTAATACATCTAAGTGATGATCGGGTTTCAAATTGCTTATTAACTCTGGTAATGAAACCAGATTTTTCAAATCATGCTGAGATTGCCAGAACAGGTAAAGCCAAACAGACGTTGATCTTCAACCCGCCCGCAGTTCTCGAAATTCACCTGAAGGGTTTGGAAATAACACCGGGAATGTCGGTAAAACGCAGTGACCCAATCATATGTGAGGAACTGCTAGACATCGCACCGTATTGGAGTGAATTCTGTCTGCGTAATGATCCTCCAGGGTAAAATCTCTGGTATTCCAACTACTGAATCGTAGTGCACTCAGGATTCATAGAGTTTGGCCACTGTGTCGCCTACATCAAAGTTAGGAGCGATGAACCAGACACAGAGAGATTCCTCCAAGAGGAATACTCGACCGTGATAAAACAAAAGATGAACTGATAGAAACTATGGAAAAGATACGAAATAAAAAGTTATAAGACAGGGACTCAGAGGAACGGCGAAGAAAGGAAGAAATTGAGGAATTGGCTCTGTATTAACGACAATTGGGTTTCTGAAGCCACCGTTGGTTAGTTCTCAATGAAGAGGCGTTTCCTATTCCTTATAATGAGATAATATGAACGTGAGCAAATTAACAAACGGCAAATACTTTAAATTTATAAAATGTAAAATCAACCTATAGATGTGCGCTATATGTATTCTGGGTCTTGCTGATCGATCTGTTGGTTGCTGGACCTAAATTTTGGAACTCCCGATTTTCATCTGCTCGTTCGCCTCAGTTCCGCATGTAGTTTTGGGCTTACCTTAAGATTTTCCCTTTTAGCTGGATAATCCAACACAGGCCAGATCTCTGGACGATCAGAAAGTCTTGATAATTACACGCTCTAATACCCAAATTCAACGGAATAACCATTTTGTGATCCATCAACATCAGTATAATTGATAAACTCAGATATCTATTTAATTGTAATTGCAGTGTGATTAGCAACTTCTTTTGGAATTGACCTGAATACTGCTTGGGTTTCTTCCGCTATTAATTTACCTATTGTGCTTTTGACCTGCTAAATGACCAGCGCAATGATTTTGGAGCGCCATCGTTTGAAGCCTTGTGCATTAAATCTGGCGCTATGAAAGTTGCTAATCACGATACAATTACAATTAAGCAGTTATCTGTGCCTATTATATAAGCTTATACTGATACTGATGGATCACTAATAGTTGATGCTAAATGAGTTGCTAATCGCAATGCAATTACAATTGAATCTGAGTTTATTATAATATACTGATATTAATAAAAATAATAATATTTTTTTTAAAATAATAATAATAATAATAATAATAATAATAATAATAATAATAAGAATAATAATCGTGTTTATTCACAAGCTCACTGACAAACCGCAGTAAGTTACATTAAAACAATTGAAACA
Organism: Allolobophora icterica; assembly: GCA_963556255.1. Lineage (NCBI taxonomy): Eukaryota > Metazoa > Annelida > Clitellata > Crassiclitellata > Lumbricidae > Allolobophora > Allolobophora icterica. The sequence goes on along the minus strand of OY744603.1, from coordinate 14,890,698 downwards.
TGACTGTACAGTGTTATCAAGATTTTAATTAACACACATCTTGATCTCGATCACAAAATGGTTGACGTTTTCTTTGTGCATTGCACATTGTATGTACACATTATACAATTGCGCTATAGAAGTTGCTAATCACACTGCAATTACAATTAAATAGATATCTGAGTTTATCAATTATACTGATGTTGATGGATCACAAATGGTCATTCCGTTGAATTTGGGTATTAGAGCGTGTAATTATCAAGACTTTCTGATCGTCGCAATATAGAAATGACAATATAATAGATTAATTAAGAAAACTAAGTTACATCAATCAAATATAGAACTGGCAACGTAATAGATTAAATAAGAAAATTGTGTATGCAAATTATTAGATATATTCTGTGACATATTAAGGACCCTGATAACAGCCCAAAACACAAAGCAGTTATTGAACTCCAACTGGTTGCTTGAATAGCCGCCATTGATTAAGAAGTTCTCAATTCTGCTCATGGGCGTAGACAATTATTCATTCTTCCGTGCAGGAGGCTTCCATTCCGAATGATTTTCACTAATAGCTTCGCATGAACAAGAAATTGTAAAGTTCTTCCTGGCTTAAGCGAACAAGAAGAAACCCCGAAATCAACATGTCACTATTAACAGACATTCATTAATTAGGCTGTATCAAGAAAGCACAATAGGTTTAAAATTAACGCAATCATATTTAAAACAAACAATATTATTGTCTAGAACAGTGCTTCCTAATCTTTTTAGGCTACGGAAACTTTTTGACTTGAAAATGTTTGAGGGAACCCCCTACCCCTAAACAAAACACAATATTTGTAAACAGTTATCCAGGAATGTAGAGTTTAATCGATGAAAGTTAGACTAGAAATGATTTAAATTAATTTAATTGTCCCACATAACCCTTGTCATCACCTCGGAGTCTGATTTACAACGTAACAGAACTTCAAACAACACTTATCCAATTGATTCATGGCGCCCTTGTCTTCCCCGAACGGAACCCACTTTAGGAAACACTCGTCTAGAACAACAGTAAAAATATGTGACAAGGATAAATAGGCATCGTTTTTCTTTAATAGGCATCGTTCGTCTTAAATAGACATAGTTCATCTTGATCAATTCTCATCCTTCAACTATTTGCAAGAACTACAAACGATTAAGAGTTCTCTGGCCAAAGCCACACGATGAAACTTCGAAATCAACATGTCATTTATTACAGACTAGCTGGTTTACCCGGCGTTGCCCGGGGTTATAAGCCACCACCACCACCACCACCACCACCACCACCACCACCACCACCACCACCACCACCACCACCACCACCACCACCACCACCACCACCACCACCACCACCACCAACCACCACCACCACCACCACCACCACCACCAGTTAATGTGAAGTGAAATCTCTACGGCTGCGCCATCTGGCGAATCTTTAGAAATGCGTGCCGGTGACAGAGAATTGTCGGTGAAACAGACAGAATCTTCTCGGGTGGCGCCATCTGGCGACTGAAAATAGGTTGACTCGAATGTTTAAGAAGTGGGGGTTTTTGAGAGGTTTTCGCCCGTTTTCATCATGGAAGCGGTGAAAAGGGGAACGCGAAGCCTCACACTGGGTGTGTAATGCCCACCTCGAGACAGTAGTGAAGGTTTGGAGTGAAAAGGTCGAAAGGTGTAGAAATGCATCCCGGTCAAAGATCGGTGTGACAGAGGGACAGACAGACAGAGTCTTTGCTTTATTTATAAGGACTTTCGGTAACTATATTAAGAAAACATAATGGGTTAAACGTTAACACAGCTCATATATAAAACAAACAACGCTAAAATATGTTTTTAGAGTAAATAGGCATCGTTCATCTTTAATAGGCATCGTTCATTTTTATCTCTTGCTTCTCTCCCGCATCAGCTCCAAACATCAGTCGATTCTGAAGAAACTTTTGCTTCTAGAAGAAAACAAATAATTAGAAAGATGCTTCCATATTCTACTGAAACTGCGAAAAGTATCGGAGCCATCGAATCGAGCTCAAAGCGTTAAAGTTAAAAATGTGATGCAATGATTCTCAAAGCTATTTTAGGCATATTATTATACTGTCATAGCCGTCATATCTTTCTATCTCTCTCACTCTGTCTTTTTACCTATCTACACAGCTCTCTACATCTCTCCCTATCTCACTCTCTATCTATCTCCCTTCACTCACTTATGTATTATTCCATCTGTATATCACTCTGTATCTATCGCTCTTACTGTCTTTCTATCTCTCTCGTATACTCTCTCTCTCTCTCTCACTCTATCTTTCTCTCACGCTCACACTCCAAACATAACGAATACAATGAAGCCTTTGTTATATGCGTGGTGTATGGCTAAAACAGAATTATACAATGTTGTTGTTCAACGAAGCAGTGACCAGCGTACAGCCGTAATTATTTAACAATGCTAACTGAGCCCATTAGCCCGTGTGTTTCCCCTTCACAACATAAAACTTAACTTATTATGAAAGGTAAGTAAGTATGGAAGCATATTCTTTTTAACCAATTGCTAATCGCACTTTAGTGTACAGACATCTATTAAAGATTATTTTATAGTATTAAACATCCTAACAATAAATGTCCTAACAAACATCAATCCTAACATCATAATAATAAAGGTGAGCTACACAACGCTTTACACTGGATCAATAACAGCAGAAATTCCGGAGCGACACATTAATGATTAGTTTATTCAGTTATGCAGTTGATTCAAATATTTCTATAGGTTTTAAAAAATCGTATCAGTAGGGCCTACCCTTGAATAAGCCGGAGCCCTGCATTTGGCTTAAAATAGCGTTTTGAATTTAGACGTTTCGGATTTGATTACGACTAACAAATCGATACAGCCTGAGCAAGTCGACAGTTCAATTGAAGCTTTGGAAGTCGTCGACAATAATATATTGCTATAAAGCTAAACGTTTTTACTCACCCATGATGGCCTTATTACCAGTTACTTCCCTTAATAATTCTTTCATCTGATAGTAGATTGATAAGATATTGGTTAGACTATTGCTATTAGCCAGCACACCAATGTAACTTTGTAACTCTCCTCAAGAAGTGCAGCGCAGTGAAATTATAATTACAATCGTATTTGATATTAGACATTTTGTACCTGATCCTTTATTCCTTATCCTTTTGATGGGAAACTTATCGGACTGCTTTCAAATTATAATTATTATTTAAAAGATGCAGAAGCTTGTGTCATCAAGATGCTATTATTGTACGTAAAATAAGCTTATAAATGTTCTAAATATTGTTGAGTTTTAAAATCTAAATTATTTTTATTAATTTAAAGACATTATTGCTACTTGAATAAATATCGTTATTAATTTCAAAGTATTGCTATATGTGATGACTAACTTTATTCGGAATCTGTTTGTGATCCATGGCATCTCGTCAAAGTTCCAGACTTTATGCTGGGCACAGGCCTGTACAGTGTACATATCACATTGTCACATGCATAATAACTTTACTAAACCTAGGAACAAATGATCTTGGGATGCGAATGGTCTACAGTGTATTGGCTTCCACCGCTCATAGAAGGTAGGCAGTTTCTGCTTAACGACTCTGTATCATGATGAGTGCTATTTATTCCCATTCCTTTAGAACACTTTCTTTATTATATTTGTTGAAATAACATACAATGCGTTTAAAATTACATTTCACTGTGCGTGCTAACAATTTTTAAGAGCATGCCAGGATGCTATTCGCGATTCTAATCTAACCAAATAACTTCTACAGAGCGGCAACCACAACGCGAAAACGATTAGACGATGGTCAGTGCAAAGAAACTTGTAGCATAAATCCTTTAGAGTAACTCGGTTGAAAGTGGTATGAAGCACTAAAGAGTGACTGCACTGAATACATCCCAGTGGAAGATTGTCTAAACAAGTCAAGTAGAAGCTATATTATAAATTGGCAATAGGAAGCGTTTTGTTCAAAAATTATTATTTATTTATTTAAAATAATAGGAAGTATTATTAGTTTTCTCTTACAACTATACATAAAGTAAAAGCATAGATTACTTGATAACTGCATTATAACGCTGTGAGCATGGAATAGAACCAACACCGAAACGATTGCTTTAACAGGCTTTTGACTTAGAATATCTCATTGCCATCGATTGATATTTTCACATTAGCTTATGACGCGGAACAAATAAAGAACTAAATGACAGCAATAAATGCGCCCAATATATTTATAATTCATCGTTTTTAATTATAATAACCACCGTTTGCTAACTGATATTAAATTTAGCACGATTGAAGCTACAGTATAGGCCTACTATAAGCCTTTAAGGGACGCTAAGCTGGATGTATACTCACTCATTTACTTAGTATAATATTTTCCTTATGTGCTTTGATGTGATGATTAACTGTCCAGAAACGTTAGACACATGTTATTAAATACTGCATGAATACTACTTACCATCCTTTTTCCCCTTTGTTTTCTTTGTAATACTCTGTTACCATGGAACGCTCCCAGTCTTTCAATTTTCTCCTCGATTTTTCTGCCTTCCGAATCTCTTCTGGAAATCCGAAATCACCAATCCAACAGTAGTTACAAGTTTCTCTGTTAAGCTTAATTTGATTCAAAGACGTCGCACATAAACGTTACGGTATTTATAACACCCTACAATTTTCTCTTGTACGCCGAAGCTAAGATCACTTGGCATCTATTAGTAAAAATCCAAACTCCATGCAAGTTAGCCATAGATAGACGTGAAACCATTGCATCAATATACACGTAAGTGTATGCATTTCTGTTGCGAATAATAAACATAACGACTTATGTCCTGTGAGGTTTGTAGTTAGCTAACTACAAGCAAGTATGCTGGTGAGCACTTTTGGTCTTCACATCTCTCTGTGCAAAGATTATGCAAGCGATAATAATGAGATAAAGAAAAAGTAATCAAACACAAAGGAGTAGTAGCCTTCATTGAATGCACATGAATTATTACCACTAGCAGTTACAAGGTATGCTTCAGATCATTAGGAACTTGCTTTAATGATACTACTTGTGTTGTCCTGAATATAATAATTCTGCCAAACCGTCACCGCAATGCATATTTTAAGGAATTTAGACTACTGGGACAAAATTTTTGAACTCGTCTCTCAAAAACTTTGATGGCCTTTTCTCATCTCCAGAAAAAGTTGATGACCTTTTTTAGGAATTCATCTCCCGAAAAAGTCATCTGCCGAAACAGGTTGATGACCTTTCCTTGGGAATTTGGGGATTCATCTCCCAAAAAAGTTGATGACTTTTTTTTAAGAAGTCATCTTCCAAAAAAGTCTCCTCCCGAAAACAGTTGATGACTACTGGGGCAAATCTTAAAACTTTTGCAACATTTTGTCCCACTACTTATACTTTAACCATGCATTGCCTGGGACAAATCAGCCTAACTACTGGGACAAATCCTAACTCTACTGGGACATTTGTCCCACTATTTATACAGTTAAAATATGCCCTGCGTCACCGTCAATATTTTGTTCAATGTAAATATCTTGCTCTCGCAGCAGAAAATTTAGGCGAATGTTTCAATGTTTCTTTGCCGTATAATAATAATAATAATAATAATAATAATAATAATAATAATAATAATAATAATAATAATAATAATAATAATAATAATAATAATAATCATAATAATAATAATAATAGTCACCTGTTTTCTATCAACCTAAATTGAACGCAGGATCATAATAAAAATATTAATAATAATCTTCTTTAATAATTCAAACTGACAAGCGCGCCAGTAAGATTGCATTGAAACATGACGTGGCAATCAAGATCTTTCTAAAAACACGGTTTGGCAGCCATGCAAGGCACCGTTCTAGAGGGGCACTTATCGCACTTCGTTGTAGGCTAGCGAAGAAGATTGTGCGTTCTCCTTGTCTTCACTCCAGTAGCAAAAAGCAAGCAAATATGTAATAATGAAATGCGGATAAGTGTGACGTATATGTTGGCATATTATTCTATGTACCTGCACGAAACGGAATATACATTGACAGAGATGGGTGTTGCACTGCGACTGGCGGTATTCACGAGGAAGGACTGTCACTTTTATCTTGATACATCGGGAATCCATAACAATAAGTAATCACGCACAAAAGACAGGAAAGACCTACATTGAATGTGTATGTCTTGCTACCCTAGATAAAGCTTCCTTCAGATCATTAGAAATTTCATTTAATGATCTTTGTTTTGTTGTGCAGGGTATAATAATTATCCTGCCAAAGGGTCACTGTCAATATTCTATTTGACATATATAAATAATCATGCATTTCGTACCAGATATCTTAGTCGAAGGTTTCAATTGCTTTGATTCTTCGCCGCATTCTTCGCCTTTTTTTCCGGTGAACGTAGACAATCGTGGGTCCTCCTCGTCTTCACTCGAGTATTTGCAAAGATTACGCAAGAATGCAATAATGAAATGCGGATAAGTGTAATTTATAATATGTTGACATTATCTATGCACAAGGCACGAGACATATTTTATGCATCTGCACGAAACGGAATATTGCACTGTGACTGGCGGTATTCACGAGAGAGGACCGACACTTTTATGTTGAAATAAATCGGGAATCCATAACAATAAGTAATCACACACAAAAGACAGGAGAGACCTACATTGAATGTGTATGTCTTGCAACCCTAGATAAAGCTTCCTTCAGATCATTAGAAATTTCATTTAATGATCTTTGTTTTATTGTGCAGGGTATAATAATTATCCTGCCAAAGGGTCACTGTCAATATTCTATTTGACATATATAAAAAATCATGCATTTCGTACCAGATATCTTAGTCGAAGTTTTCAATAGCTTTGATTCTTCGCCGCATTCTTCGCCTTTTTTTCCGGTGAACGTAGACAATCGTGGGTCCTCCTCGTCTTCACTCGAGTCTTTGCAAAGATTACGCAAGAATGCAATAATGAAATGCGGATGTGTTATTTATAATATGTTGACATATTCTATGCACAAGGCACGACACATAGTTTATGCATCTGTACGAAACGGAATATACACATTGACAGGGATAGGTGTTGCACTGTGACTGGCGTTATTCACGAGGAAGGACTGGCACTTTATTCTTACCAGGAGCTTCAAGTGAACAGATTGTCGCGTTATGTCCGCCTTCGTTGTAGGTTGTGCGCACCTCCTCTCTTCAGGCAATTCTTTGCAAAAATTAGGCAAATACGTAATAATGAAATGCGGATGTGTTATGTATTTGTTGAGATAGTCGATGCACAAGGCATATTTTATGCACCTGCACGAAACGGAATATACATTAACAGGGATGGGTGTTGCACAGGTGAGGAAAGGTGGTTTAGGCCACTCTTTGCAAAAATAAAAAAATATGTAATCATAAAATGCGGATAAGTGTTATGTATATGTTGACATATTCTATGCACAAGGCACTTTCTTTAAGTTCTCTGCCCTTCGGCAGGTTTCCACTTCCAATGACGCCATTCTTCTCTTCGCTGTGCTTTTCTCTTCAATCCGCTGTATCCTTCGGTCATCATCCATCCCAGCATCATCTGTCGCGGTCTTCCTCTCCTTCTCCTTCCCTCCAATCTCCCCTCTATGATTTCTCTCAAGAGGGAGTCTCCTCTTAATATGTGTCCAATCCAGTTCTTTTGTCTTTCTCTTAACGTTGTCATCAGTGATCTTTTTTCTTCTACTCTTTGCAACACCTCTTCATTTGTCATTCGCTCCGTCCAGCTCACCTTTTCCATTTTTCTCCATATCCACATCTCAAAGGCCTCCAATCTCTTGATATCCTCTTTCCTGATGGTCCACGTCTCCGATCCATACAGTACCACACTCCATACCAGTGCCTTGACAAGTCTCTTCTTTAGGTCTTTGCTCAGTCCTCCTCTCATCTCAAGGCACGTGACACATTTAATGCACCTGCAGTCCTGCACAAAACGGAATATATACATTGACAGGAATGGGTATTGCAGAGTGACTGGCGGTATTCACAAGGGAGGACTGGCACTTTTATTTTGAAATACATCGGGCATCCGTAACAATACGTAATCATACACAAAAGACAAGATCGAGAGACCTACACTAAATGTGAATGTCTTGTTGCCCTAGATAAAGCAATCCTTCAGATCATTCGAAATTTCATTTAATGATCTTTATTTTGTTGTGCAGGGCATAATAATTATTCTGCCAAAGGGTCACTATCAATGTTCCATTTGACATATATATATTTATGACTCACCGTGTCTAGTAATCCTGCGTAGCGATTCAGATAACTCCTGTTCTGAAGGTTGATTAAATCGTGTGTCCCATTGTTCGCCTTTTTTGCCGGTGAACGAAAAGAATTGTGCATGGAATTGTGCTTTCTCCTCGTCTTCACTCGAGTCTTTGCAAAGATGACGGAAGAATACAATCATGAAATGCGGATAAGTGTTATTTACAATATGTTGACATAATCTATGCACAAGGCACAAGACATATTTTATGCACCTGCACGACGCGGAATATAGACCTACACTGACAGGGATTAGTGTTGCACAGTGACTGGCAATATTCACAAGAAAAGGACGGGCACTTTATGTTAAAATAAATCGGGAATCAATCACAACAATGTTTGATTCTGGCCTCATCATTGACCTCTTGCTACAGGATTTCAGTCCTGCTTATGATTGTGTTGATCACTCTATTCTTTTACAAGTACTTGAATCACCGTTTGGTGTTATGGTCTCTGCTCTTCTCTGGATTGGTAATTTCTTGGCAAACCGAACACACTTAGTACGACTTGGTACAAAGACTTCAAAGTGCTTTAATATTCTTTTCGGTGTCCCTCAAGGTTCAATTCTTGGCCCCTTTTGTTTATCCTTTGCACTTAAAATATTATTCACATTGCTCTTAAACACGGCATCCTCATTCACCTTTACGCTGATGATACACAGCTATACATTAAACTTGCCACCAAAGGCATTGATAACGCAAAGTCCAGCTTAATCATCTGCTTCACTGAAATTCAAGCTTGGTGCGCATCTATGAGCCTCAAATTAAATGCCTTTAAGACAGCGCTTATCTGGTTCACCCGCCATCCGAGCTGTAGCTCAGACATACTCCACTCTGTACTTAACCTTGGCCCAGACTGTTCCATTAAACCTGCTGAAGTTGTTCGAGACCTTGGTGTCCTCCTAGATAGTACACTTTCTATGAAAAATCAAATCTCCTCCATAACCAAATCCTGTTTTTTCCATCTGAGACGCATACGGCAAGTTAGGAAAAGCCTAAGCGAGAAATGTCTTCGCACCCTTGTCCAGGCCCTAGTCATTTCCAGACTCGACTATTGCAACTCAGTCCTTTATGGCCTTCCTGCATCTACTCTTCAACCACTAACCACTGTTCTCCATTACGCTGCAAAGCTTTTAAAAAATCTCACGCCCCGGGACCACGTCACTCCGACCCTTCGTGAACTGCACTGGCTTCCCATACAAGCTCGCATTAACTTCAAGATCTGTCTCTTAATGTATCGACGAGTCTACACAAACTCATCTCCTCTATACGTCTCTTCACTGGTTACTCCATGTTGTTCTCTTCAAGCCAAACGAGGACTGCGATCGTCATCTCAAGGTGACTTTGCCATCGTTGGTTCAGTCAGAAAATTTGGAAATCGAGCTTTTGAATTATCCGGACCGACTGAATGGAACACACTTCCAGACTTTATTCGCACATCCTCTTCACCTTCGATCTTTAAATCTAACCTTAAAACCTACCTGTATAAGATGTACTATGAATAGTGCTTTTTCTGTTACGCGATTTCGTGCAAGATGTCTTTTTGTTTCGGCGAGTTATAAATTCCAGATTATTATCATTATATTATTAATAAGTAATCACACACAAGGCAGGCGAAACCTACATGTAATGTGTTAGTCTTGTAACCTCAGGCAGTTGCAAGCTAACCCTGAGATAATTAAAACCTGAGATATGTTATGCACATTTGCCTTAATGATCCATTTTTTGTTGTGCAGATTATAATAATTCTGTCATATAGTCACCGTCAATATGCTGCTTAGCATATATAATAATAATCTTGCATTTCCTACCAGGATCTCTAAGAGCGCGTTTCTTAGATCCCGTTGATTTCTCTCGGCACCGTCTGCTTTCGTAGTAGGTGAGCGAAGGTGGTTGTGCGCACCTCCTGTCTTCAGGCAACTCTTTGCAAAAATAAAGAAAATATGTAATAATGTAATGCGGATAAGTGTCATGTATATGTTGACATATTCTATGCACAAGGCACGTGACATATTTTATGCACCTGCACAAAATGGAATATATACATTGACGGGGATGGATATTGCACAGTGACTGGCGGTATTCATAAGGGATGACTGGCACTTTTATCTTGAAATACATCGGGAATCCATAACAATAAGACCTACACAAAAGACAGGATCGATAGACCTACATTGAATTTGTATGTCTTGTTACCCTAGATAAAGCTATCCTTCAGGTCATGACACAATTTCATTTAATGATCTGTTTTTTGATGTGCAGGGTATGATAATTATTCTGCCAAAAGGCCACTGTCAATATTCTATTTGACATAATGTATAATAATCATGCATTTCGTACCAGATATCTTAGTCGAAGGTTTAAATGGCTTTGAATTTTCGCCGCATTGTCCGCCTTCCTTGTCGGTGAACGAAAACAATGGTGCGTGCTCCTCGTCGTCACTCCAGTCTTTGCAAAGATTACGCAAGAATACAATAATGAAATGCGGAGATGCGTTATTTACAATAATTATGTTGACATAATCTATGCACAAGGCATAAGACATATTTTATCAATCAATCAATCAATAATTTTATTGTGTCATCTGACAATCAGGAACAAAACATATTTACAGGTAACAAGAGAAAAAATATGACAATTTATAATGCATCCCTATACACTCAGAGGATAGTCCTCAAAATTGTCCTCAATTAAATAATCAGTACCAATAATCAGATAGGCATGACAAAGATAAACAAGATGGGATGCAGTACGAGGAGCAATTCATTTAAGTTTCTAAGATAAACACTTTATTTGCAATTTCTTAGACGGAGCAACATTTGCAGGAGACACAAAGGGCGCCCCCTAAGGACCAAAGTCCGCTAGACGGGATACCCAAGCTAGGACATGTTCATGATGGTGCGCCGACAAAACGGCGCAGGACAAAACGGCGCAGACACAACGGCGCAGACAAAACGGCGAGGCAACAAAACGGCGCAGTACAAAACGGCGCAGAGAAAACGGCGCAAAACGGCGCAAAACTGAACTAAAGAACAATAGTTTATAGTAGTTTATTATATACTAAAATATATATTAGAAATAACTGTGTAACTTCATCAAGTCTTTTATTTCATAGATCATACGTTGTCATAAAATTTGCGCGTCTACCCCTTCTTTGCCTGCCGATATAAGTATCTTCCCAATAGTCCGCTAAAGGTGCCACAACAGGTGTAAATTATACAAGAAGCGGGAAGAACGATTAAAATGTAAATTAAACTAGAGCGGGATGAACGCTTAAAATGTAACTAAACTAGAAGCGGGATGAACGATTAAAATGTAAATTAAACTAGAAGCGGGATGAACGATTAAAATGTAAATTAAATTAGAAGCGGGATGAACGATTAAAATATAGCTAAAATATAGCTAAAATTAGAAGCGGGATCAACGATTAAAATATATCTAAAATGAGAAGCGGGAAGAACGATTAAAATGTAAATTAAACTAGAGCGGGATGAACGATTAAAATATAAATTAAACTAGAAGCGGGATGAACGATTAAAATGTAATTAAACTGGAAGCGGGATGAACGATTAAAATGTAAATTAAACTACAAGTGGGATGAACGATTAAAATATAGCTAAAATATAGCTAAAATTAGTAACGGGTTCAACGATTAAAATATATCTAAAATGAGAAGCGGGAAGAACGATTAAAATGTAAATTAAACTAGAGCGGGATGTAACAATTAAAATGTAATTAAACTAGAGGCGGGATGAACGGCACTTGTTGATCGCTAATAAGCAAACAATCACTAGATGGGTATCATAATCTTTGTACTGCGCCGTATTGTCTGCGCCGTTTTGTCGGGGTACTTTGAATTGTGCCGTTCTGTCTGCCCCGTTATGTCTGCGCCGTTATGTCTGCGCCGTTATGTCTGCGCCGTTTTGTCCTGCGGCGTTTTGTTACGGCGCCGCTCATGATATGCACCTGCACGAAGCGGAATATAGACCTACACTGACAGGGATGGGTGGTGCACAGTGACTGGCGATATTCACGAGAAAGGACTGGCACTTTATGTTGAAATAAATCGGGAATCCATAACAATAAGTAATCACACACAAGACAGGCGAAACCTACATGTGATGTGTCTGTCCTGTTACCTCAGGAAGTTGGAAGTTATCCTTCGGATTATTAGAACGTGACATATGTTATGCGCTTTTACTTTAATGATCCTAATTGGGCAGTTTTTAATAATTCTGTCAAACAGTCACTGTCAATATTCTGTTTAGCATATATAATAATAATCGTGCAATTATTCCTACCACAAACGTCAGTGCGAGAACATACAAGAAACTCCAGTTGTACGCCTTCGTTGTAGGTGGGCGAGGGTGGTTGTGCGCACCTCCTCTCTTCAGGGAAGTCTTTGCAAAAATTAAGCAAATATGTAATAATAAAATGCTGATAAGTGCTATGTATATTAGGGTGGAGTGAAAACGTCAAAAAAACTTCTTTTAAGCAAACGTTTTCTAATAGTGATGGAAAGTTGCCAGCATGTGAGTGTAAATAGTGCGCAAAATATAGTTGATTTTGCTCTGCGTCTTCTGCCCTCTACCGGCGGTAAAATATTTACCATATAAAATTCTTTGAATAACGTCAATGTGGTGCATTATTTTGCTTTTTCTTCAACTGACTGTCTTCGAACGGTTACAATTCATGAAATACACGTTCAAATCAGTTGCGGAAATCGCCTCTGGTGTGTTACAGGATTATATAATTGTAACCAGTGGCGTAACATTCGTCTAAAAGTGGGGGGGTACCAATTTCTTACATGCAGGAGGCTAGGCGTTGACTGCGATCTCTGGGAAGGCAAAATAATAAAATATTGAATGGCATTGTTCATGAAGTGGGGGATACGGTACCCCAGCAGAAAGAGTGGGGTGGGTACGGTTACCCTCGTTTCCCCGACAAATTACGCCTATGATTGTAATGCCTAATGAATGCAGCGACATTACTGAAAGGAAGAAAATTAGGAGAGAACGAAAGAAGTACCAATGCTCTGTTCAAGCAGGATGCGCCAGCACACGACTGTGAGTGTTGAAGGGGTTTTCCAGAGAGTAATCCAAAAGAGGTCCGAGTCTGGTTTCGGGGGGGGGAGCAGATCAATAGAGGAAGCAGAGCAGCTGTGAAGGCGGGTGTTATTTAAGGCGAGGTGAATTGGAAGGCAGAGGATCAAATGAGTCATGGTAGGAGTAGGCCCTACTTGAAAAGGTGAGACTTCAGTTTGGGGTGGAAAGCCCGGAGATAGGTAGAGGAACATGAGGAGAAGGATGGAAGACGGGTTGGAATGATGATGGAGGAACCAAGAATCTGCGGAATTCAAGAATAAAAATCTTTTTTCACTCCACCCTAATGTATATGTTGACGTATTCTATGCTCAAGGCACGTGACATTATTATATGAACAGTTAGAAACGGAATATACATTTACAGGGATGCATGCACATTGCACACTGACTGGCGGTGTGCACGTGGGAGAACCAGCACTTTCATATTGAAATAAAACGAGAATCTACAACGTATTGACGAGGAGGATTTACACACTTAAATTAAAAATTTATTGACCTGCAACTTCCAGCAAGACTCAGTGTCGCTCGCCTTCCGCGATCAATTTGCGTGCGGACTATCGAATGGGATATTCAAAAGTATTTCCTTCAACAGCAAGAATTGGCAATCGACAACGTAATACTATGACATTCGCAGCATCTTTCGAGGCATCCGAAAATACGTATATCATGCAGCAAGATTCTGCGTCGGCGCAGTCATGTTCTGCAGAAATGAGTACAAAATAACGTAGACCTACTGCGCTTGGAACATTATTCATTACCACGGATAGAAGATCTGTTTGCCAAACTTGGCCGATGCAGCTCTTTCACAAAGCTGGATCTGTCCGAGGCATAAACTCAAACACCAAATTGATGATAATGCACAGAAAATACCGGTCATCAGTAAGTCTAAAGAGTTGGATCGATCTTTACGCAGTCCTTTTGGAATTTGTCCAGTGGGGGCGAAATTTCAGCGGATAATCGACAGGTTACTGTCGAGAATACTGGGAGTCTTTTGTTCACTGCATCAACACCTGGAGAAGTTACGAACTGTATTTAAGAGATTCCTCTACGTTGGAGTTCGAATGGGATCAAACAAGCGTGTGTTTGTTTCCAAATCAGCACAGCATTTAGGTCATATGGTTGATGAAGGCAGGTTACATTCGTCACTATTCTAAATCGAATCGATTATTAACGCACCGAAGCCGTAAAACTTTGGGCAAATTCGTGCGTTTCTAGGATAAAAGTTAATTATCATGGCAAGTTCGTGGACGATCAGTATGCGCACCATTGTACCTATTACTTGGCAAGGATACCAGGAAGCGGCGGATTGACGAGAAAGGAAGAGCTTTTAGAGGTTTGAAAGCAACTCTGACCAGTCAGTGTCACATACTTGTCCTGATGGCAGCGAAGGACCAATTGCTAACGCTTCGAAACATTGAATTCGGCACAACATAATTACGCCCAGATCAAAAAGAAGACCTATGCGATGGTATTTGAAGTTTTGAAGTTCCGACAATTTTGTATGGTTGAACATTTACGTTGGTGACGGATCACAAACCATTACTTGTGCTATCTGGCTCAGATGAACCTTTTCCTAACCGCACTTCAGGTCGGATTTAACGCTGGGCTTATGACAGTCGTTACAAAAAGACATCAGAATACGGTAACGCCGATTGTTTATCGAGACTGCCGACTGATGCGGATGTGGACGAGGTGGATATTTTTATATTGATAAACTGTGTGCGCTCGAATTTTCCGCCGGCGTCTGTCAGAGGATATTAAACAGGATTTAAATCTGGCTGCCGCACGTCGTTCCCTTGACTGGAGTTGGCAAAGAGATCGACGAAGCCATTACACTTTCGTGCTTGAGTCTACACTAACGCTGCAAATTAAACAGTGGCAGATGTTGAATTACAATCTGAGCAGGATGAAGAAGTTGTTCACTTGCACTCAAGACCTTCAACTTCAAATGAAGTTTTGGAATTCAAGGATGAGCAGCAGAGAACGGACAGTCCATGAACCGCTACTTGCTGGACTCTACATTACTACGATTTTAAGCACAAGACTTAAACGAATTCTATTCGAGAATGGCCCAAATCTATCGGGACTTTATCAAATATATCTCACTCACCCAAATCTATCGGGACTTTATCAAATATATCTCACTCTTCCAGTTACGTCGGCTAATGCAGAAACGTTTAGCAGATTGAAAATAATTAAAGATTACTTGCCATCCACCAGGACAAATGAATGTCTGTCTGAACAGACACTGACCCCATGCAAGAAATCCTGTATCCGCCACAGCCAAACAGTCACTGTCAATTTTCTATTTAAAATAATCATCTTGCATTTCTTACAGGAAGCTTTAGGCGGACGTTTCAGTAGTCTTGATTGCTCGCCGTTTTCTTCGCTTTCGACATCCTTCTTACCTTTGTAGGTGAGCAACCAAGCTTGTGAGTACTTTTCGTATTCACAGCAGTTTTTGCATAGATTAAGCAAATAGGTCCGCAAAGGTTCACCAGTCACTCTGTTACAGAGTAAAGCAGGGAGGCGACCTGACCGACGTCTCTCATGAGAGACGTAGACTCGGATCCGACCTGGGCTGGTGAATCAAAGTCCTCCGTGCCCACCTTCACGCGGTGCGGACTGTTAGTACCCTTCCTTCCAAAGGAAGGGGAACGAACGGGCACGGCAGGCAAAACCAGGGGAAGGCAATGGCAAACCACCCCTGTTAAGTTGCCAAGAATATCGTCATGAGACACACCAAACCACGCCGATGGTCGCTGATGGTGGGACTCCCAGGCCGGAGCGCTGAGGTGGGACTCCCAGGCTGGAGCGCGACTCGAGGGCTACTGGGGAAGTAGCAAGACGGCAATGGAGATTGTGTATCATGACGATCGCTAGGGCTCCTAGAGCCGACAGCACAAAGAGAAAGAGAGAAGCAAATACACGTACTTAGTAATGAAACACAGATAAGTACTCAGAGGCGCGCTTACAGAAAATGGGGCCCTAGGCGCAAACAATTTTGGGGCCATTCTGAACGCGTAGAATGAGAGTCTGGTTGGTGCTCAGCCAATCATGTCAAAAACCCACTAAGTTGAACTTTAAGCCGTTTTTGTGAGTGTTATTCATCCTGTAGTTATGATTATTTATAGAAGCTATTTCGAGGAATGTGAAGTTATTTGGTTTAATGTTATTTTTAATTTAATTCGTTTGGGGCCCTCCGAGATTTGGGGCCCTAGGCGCGGAACCAGTGCGCCTACGTGTTAAGGTGCCTCTGTAAGTACTGACACAAAGACGGTATAACCTACAAGGAGTGTGAACATGTTATTGCTCGAGGCAGTTACAAGCAATGCGTATCATTTAAAATTCGCTTTAATAATCTTTGTTTGCTGTGCAGGATACAATAATTCTCCCTAAAGTCAATGTCAACAATCTATATATATTAGGGTGTTTTTATGGTACACGTAATATTTTCAACTCAAAGATTTTTTAACGGCCAGGTAGAACTATCATGCCTATTCACATATAAACTCTATATCCGAAATTATAACTGGATAGCTGAGCATTTAGAACTTGCGCAAGGCGGTCGAACTTAGGACGCGGCGACCTTCCCCGTTATGGAAGAAAATTTTCATAGCACGATGTCTGTTCTTCGTGTTTTCGATTTTCTTCTTATAATAATTAATTATTATGTTAAATTAATGTGTTATTGCGCATGTTAGGTGACAAAATTGAATACAAAAAGACTTAGATTTGGTTGATTCGGAGAAACGAAGATTACTTCGGTTAACTACCAAGGGTACCTAAACGAGGAGAGGCTCTCAGGTTGTTGTTCAATTTCCACACACGAAGGAATCAGTGTGGATGACATGGTGAAAGAAACGGTCGCTCTGGTGCTTTCAATTTCGGAAAGAGCACGGATTCCAACGAGGCATAGGAATAATGTTTGGGATAAACTTCGTAAGGAATGGCAAAACATCAAGAAATGTATTTCGAGAAAGCCTGAAACTGAAGAGGGAAAGTGCGATGCTTCAAGGATTCCTTGCAGGATCTCTTTAATAGTTTCGCATCAAGATGCCATGACTATAAGCAAGACAGAAGGGGATCGGCAGTTTTTTAAGAAAAAACAGCGTGAGAAAGGACAACGTTTCAATCCAAAGGTTCCCAAACTATCCACTGGGTCGGCAAGATCATGTCAGATTTTACCGGTATCTGGTAAGTATGTGAGCAAGTTATTGGCCATTCCCAGACTCCAGTCTGGGACTTCTGCTGTCATGGTAGATGGGTGTTTGGCCGAGATCAGAAGTTGGGGTTTGAAAGACAGAACCGTGGTCATGTGTTCGACACATTTAACATCGAGTAAGCTGGAACGGGTTGCAAGGTGTTTCCATCAATCTTGAAAACTGAATCAGGAATGGACCTCTTGAACCTTGCCTGTCGACATTATGTTTCTGAAATTGTTCTAGATGAGATGTTTTCACTGCATCATTCTGCAAAGGTCTCCAGAATTGAAGCTTTTCAATCATTTCCATGACTTCTGGCCCGTTAATCCATCAGGCCAGGGATCGCACAGTCATTTAGTACAAAGACGCAGTTCAGGTACCCAGAGGCATTTTCCCGCGAGGGTTGGATGGCATGTTACCACAACCTACATGAAGTAGGCCTACTGGTTCATCTGTTCGTCAATTCGATCTTCAATTCTTGAAGACAATCAATATTTACCCAGATAAGGAAGTCTCACAGGTCGCCATAAGAGCAGTTTCCCGAGACCTTTGGTATTTGTCGGAGACTTTGGTTTGCCTCGACCTTTTTTACGATTCAGTCACCGTCGACGAAAACAGGGCATGGTCTACACTCTACAGCATGCACAACAATCAGGGATCAATTCTTTACGAACCCCCAGAGACTTCGTCCCATACATTATCTACCTACAAAAGCACTACCCCGTTTATTCACTACTTCTACCACCAAACTTTTCCAGATCCTTGGATTGGATTGTTGGGTGACGCTGTTCATTATCAAAACCGGCAACAATGGGAGTCAGAACAATCATACAGTGAGGCGAAATACAATCATGCAGTCCTTCAATGAAACCGTGGTCCGAAATGAGGAAGAGTAGCAATATTGTTCTTAAAATGGTCGAGTACCATCCAAAATAAATTTCCAAAAGCACAAAAGGTAATAAATAAATGAAAATGGCAAAGAACTCAAGGTTTTTCGTTTGATTTTGCTTGAATCTTTATGTTTAAGTGTTGAAATTGCTCCGATTTTGAAACTTACAATGTGTCACATTGTTTTCTAATTGATAATTCTTCCCGGGCTTTGCGCAAGTTCTAAATCTATTACAATTTTCATATAATTTGGCAAATCTTAATGTTTCTCAAGGTGGAACGTAAAAATATTCTGGCCGATATAAAATTTGAAACTTCAAATCTAAGACACACCCTAATATATATATATATATATATATATATATATATATATATATATATATAATCATCTTGCATTGCCTACCAGAAGCTTTAGGTGAAATTTTGGATGGTCCTGATTTTTCGCCGTTATGTCCGCCTTCAACATCCTTCGTAACACTGTTGGCTTGCGTTCAATAGGTCTATCTGTTTGTGATTGCTCCTCGTCTTTTCGCTCGTTTTTACATCGATTACACAAGAACTCATGAATTTATATAGCGCCCCATCAAGAGAGCTATTCACAGGCGCAAGTTATCCTTTGCTGTGCAGGATAGGCCTACAATAGTTCTCTAACAGTTATGTAAATATTCCCTTTAACGTATTTATAGCAATCTCATATTCCTTACCAGAAGCCTTAGGAGAGCTTTTGGACGATCCTGATTCTTTGCCGTTATGTCTGCCGTCACCATCATGCGTAACGCTGTAGGCGTGCGAGATTGGGTTGAGTTCAATAACGATCCTATCCGTTTGTGAGTGTTCCTCGACTTCATTCCTGTCTTTACATCCATTATAGAAATACTTTATAATGAACAACGGATAAATAATCGAACACAAAGATGAAGCAATCTACATTCAATGAGTAGGCCTATCTTATTACTCGGAGCAGTTACAAATTCATTCATTGATTCATTCTGAGAATTTATATAGCGCCTCTTCAAGCTAAAGCTTCTGGTATATATGGAGCAAGTTATGCTTCAGATCATTAGAAATTTACTTTAATAATATCAGTATTCTATTTAATGCATATATAATAATCTTGCATTTCTTACCAGTAGCTTTAGGCGAACTTTTGGATGGTTTTGATTCTTCGCCGTTGTGTCCGCCTTCGACATCTCTCGCACTGTTGTAGTTGGGAGTGTAGGGTGTGGCTTCAATATCACTCTCTGAGTGATCATTAACTTTAAGGACGTTTGTTTGTGATCTATGTAAGGAACTGCATAGCTTATGCAAATTCTTAATAATCAGGTAGAGATAAGCAATCACAGATAAGGGAGGAGGAATCATCGAGTGAACACAGTACTCGCTGATTAGTCGAAATCGCTGCATCTTTGAAACTTCTTTCTGCTTTTCGTCTATGGTCGTAAATGTGGTGCTGAAATATTTACATATTTTGTTTTACTTTACATGTGTTTACCAAGAACTATAAAGCTCTGCTCACAGCTAAATAGCTTGTCAATATAATTAAGTTGAGAAATGTTAAAAATTCTAGGGCCTAACGCTTAGTAAAATTCAACAGCCACAAAAGTTACAGCTGAGAGACACTGAATAAGGGTCAAGTTTGTACAGAATGTAAAGGAAGCCAGTAATTGGCACAAACCACAGATATACCGCGAATCTTTAAAGCGAATTATAAATTGAATAAATCATTGAAGAAAGGATCAAGTGAAATAAACTTAATAAATTTTAATTAAAACAAATCAAGAGTGTTATCCTAAAATAGACCTACAGCCATTGGCAATATGCAACACTGTCAGAAATGTCAGCATATTAAGGCATGTGAACATTATATCAAAGCGTATGAAATGAAACCGTAGCATTCACGTACTTGAACATGGCAATGAGCACGTTCAGCAGCATTACGCAAGTTATTAAGGAAAATAAAACAAGTAGAACGGAAGCAATCCAGTTGTTTGCAGGACATCGGTTTGTCTTGCACGACTCGTAGTCAATATCATCATTGAATACTGTACTTGAACAATACTCGGCTGTGATATTTGCGTCGGGATTGTCCTTTTTGCAATTTAAACCTACAATACTCAAGCACTATCACCTTGTAGATCACATTTAAAAGTCATGTAGTTATGACATTTATTTATTACGTTGAATCGCATCATCTGCTACCACCCACTCAATCTGGTTTCCGTCGCCATCACTCCACCGAAACCGCAGTCATCAAAGTCTACAACGATATTGTTCTGGCCCTTGACTCCGGATGTATCACCGCTCTAGTACTACTGGATTTCTCAGCTGCCTTTGACTGTGTGGACCATACCATTCTTCTAAAAATCCTGCAAGTACAGTTTGGTGTTACTGCCTTAGCTATTCAATGGATTGCCTCGTTCCTTTCCTTGAGATCTCACAGTGTCAAACTCGGTGGGTGCTCATCGAAAATCTTTTCAGTCCTCTTCGGCGTCCCCCTAGGATCCATTCTCGGTCCACTTCTCTTCATTCTATACACCTCCAATATTGTTAACATTGCATCACAGCACGATCTCATGATCCACCTATATGCTGACGACACCCAGCTCTACATAAAGCTGTCTGGAAAGAACATCGGTAACATCAAAATTAAAATTGCGGCATGCATCCGTGATATCCAATCCTGGTGTGCATCAGTTAAGGTTAAATGCCACCAAAACAGAACTCATCTGGTTCGACCGTCGAAACAGTTTGGATGACGATAAAGAAATGAAAACCCTTAAGTTCGACTCAAACTGTTCCATTCCACCCTCCGACGTGGTCCGCGACCTTGGCGTAATGCTAGATTACAATCTTAACATGACTCATCACATTTCCTCCATTGCCAGAGCATGCCACTTCCAACTTCGCCGAATTCGACAAGTGAAACGCTGCCTAAATGAAACCTGCATCCGTATTCTTGTTCAAGCCCTCGTCATCTCTCGCCTCGACTACTGCAACTCCGTCCTATCCGGTCTTCCTTCATCGACACTACAATCTCTGTCATCTGTTCTTCACACGGCTGCTCGTCTAGTAAAAGGTCTCGGTCCTAAAGATCACATCACGCCATACATGCAACAACTACACTGGCTTCCAATCCGTGCCCGTGTCGCCTTCAAAGTCTGCCTCCTCATGTACCATATCAACTCCGGAACCTCTCCCTTGTACATGACATCCATGGTCACGCCATGTTCTGCTTCCAACTGCAGAGGACTCAGATCGGCCACGCGAGGGGATTTTACTGTACTTCGTACCAACCGGAAGTTTGGTAGTCGTGCCTTCTCGGTCTCAGGACCTATAGAATGGAACAGTCTTCCAACTACAGTCCGTCAATGCGCATATGTTGCACAATTTAAATCTAAATTAAAAACTCACCTGTTAACATTTTACTATGACTAGAGGTGTAGCGCAACGCGCTTGTGCAGGGACTTGTCTTGTTGAAGCGCGATATAAATTTTTAGTTGTATTGTATTGTATTTAAGGCAGCAATAATATTTAACACTTTCTAAATCTGGTGATGCTTTTTTCTTTGACGGACTGTGTCCTCTCCCTTAGTTGTTTTGGCTGTCTTCAGCATGAAATAATTTTACTCCTATAGTTCTGAGTCATAGGGAGAATCAGAATCTATTAGCATTCCAGTTCTGTGTTTTTCATTTAATTGCATTTGATAGCCGTCGTAACATTTGGTCTAATTGTAATCGCATATTTACATTTGTCCTGTTCATTAGACTGACAATGCAAAACAGCAAAAGAGAACAAAATGTTTTAAAGCGCTTACGGACTAAATATAAAATATGACCAATCAAGAAGCTCATGCCACATGTTGATAGACATCCTAGAGTTTGACCAAACACAGATAAACTTATTTAGAAGCCGTCCTCCATTCAACTTTGAAATGACACTGTCGCGGTCTACGCGGGTGCATGCATCAAGGGAAGAAAACCGACGCGTCAACAAGCTTGTTTACATTGCACGGAAAATTCTGCAGCAAGCTGTCAACATTAATTCGGTGCATGCAACAAGGATATACGTGTTCAGTAGGACTTTCCAGGGAAAAGTACAGTGACGTCACAGAACGTTCTGGAATCCGGGAGAACTCTATATAAGATAGACCTGATGTACATTAAGGGCCTTTTGACGAAGATTTGTAAACGTTGAAACATTGATCGTATGACGTTCAATCGAGACCAGCCAACCTGTGTGCTGTCTACGATTGTGATATTTGATAGACGAGTTGACTTACTCTACACTTAATCGACTTTATTTTTAAATAAAGATCTTTTAATAGTTCCTTCGTTGGTTCGTCGTTGCGATCGAAGGAGTCGACCGCGACATTATTGGTGTCAGAAGCGGGATCATCGGTGTTGGATCCGGTGAAGAAGACGCGAGCCGGCGGAGGAAGGAGTCAACCCGGAGGATCAAGAGACGGTCTGTTCCAGACAGCGAGCGGATCGAGACGCCTTTCTACCGTGGGAGACGGGTGAATCGGCATACGACAGTCGGACGGACGAAGTGCGTCGTTCGGCTGAGACAGCAGAAGACAGCAGTCAACATACGGGTAAGATCCTAGGTGTTGTCGTGGCTGAGAAGGAGAAAAGAGAGTGGAGTTGCAGCCGAGTGGGAGGCAGCCATTATTTCTCTTTCAATATCTGCTGATTATTTCTTTGAAATTTGATCCATTGTTGTGATCGAGGCCAGACTTGCGTGAGCTTGTATAGTTTTTGCGTACTTGGCGAGTGTACTTCTTTGGATACTGAATAGTTGCACTTTGGGTTGTGGAATTTTCCTTTTGTGTGGCGGGTTTGCCGCGTGGTGTCTGTTTTTTTTTGTTGATTGTTGTTGACTGACTGTTTGTAAAAATGGAAGCGTTGACAACAGAGATGCAAGCGAATATTCGCAAAATGTCGTCTGAGCGCCTTAGGGTGTATCTTATGAAGGCAGGAAGGGACGAAGATGATGTTATGTCATGGGATCGAAATCAATTAATGGAAGAATGGGCCATGGAGATTGGAAAAGAGGAAGAGGAATTTAAGGGTAGTCCAATATCTCCAACAGGAGTGGATTACGAGCTGCAGAAGCGCCGTCTGGAGTTCGAAATCCGTAAATATGAAGAACAAAGGGAGAAGGAAGAAAGAGAAAGGGAGGAACGGAAGGAGAAGGAAGAAAGGGAGGAAAGGAGGAGAGAGGAAGAAAAGAAAGAACAAAGGGAGAAGGAAGAAAGAGAGAGGGAGGAACGGAAGGAGAAGGAAGAAAGGGAGGAAAGGAGGAGAGAGGAAGAAAAGAAAGAACAAAGGGAGAAGGAAGAAAGAGAAAGGGAGGAACGGAGGGAGAAGGAAGAGAGAGAGAGGGAGGAACGGAAGGAGAAGGAAGAAAGAGAGAGGGAGGAACGGAAGGAGAAGGAAGAAAGGGAGGAAAAGAGGAGAGAGGAAGAAAAGAAGGAACGGAAGGAGAAAGAAGAAAGAGAAAAGAAGGAACGGAAAGAGAAAGAAGAAAGGGAGAGGAAGGAAAAGCAGGAAGAACGAAATGTTAGAGATTCTTTAGCAAGTCGTACTAAGCGTTATAGTGATGCCCTCAAGAATATTCTTTGGAAATTTCCTTCCGACCCTATAGAAATTCCAGGTTTCTTTGATCACTTGGATGGTTTGTTTAATGTGTATGAGGTGGATGAAGATGTTAGAGCAAAATTATTGCTAGCCATTTTAAGTGAAAGAGCTAAGGCATTAACCATGCGCCTTACTGAGGCACAGCTCCATGACTACAAATTCCTGAAGGAGTTTTTGCTACGGGAGTTTAAGATAAGCCCTTCAAATCTTAGAGCCCGATTTTGGTCGTTGCACAAAGCATCGGACGAATCATTTACGATCTATTCATCCAAATTGCGTGTGGCTCTTATGTATTATTTGAAAAGTAGAAAGATAACTGATGAGTTTGATAAACTTGTAAGTTTATTGGTTGCGGATCGGCTTAAGGAGTCCTTGTCGAAGGCTTGTTTAGATTATATCTTGGCCCAAGAAAAAGAGGAGTGGTTGAGCTGTGAAGACATAGCTAATGCGGCTGACATTTATGTAGCGTCGCATGATGGTGGGAATGACTTAGTATGCCGTAGTCATCCGACACCGAAGTATAACAATTGGACGAGAGGTCAACCACATGTTCAAGTCAATAACCAGACAGCTCAACCCAAGTCTCCCAAACCGGAAATAAGGGGTGAAGCCAAGATAGGTGCGAGGGTGTCTCAGGAGGAGGCCAAGGTAAAGGGTCTCTGTTTCCTATGTCATCAGAAGGGTCATATGGCAAGGGAGTGCCAGACCAAACCAAGTTCTAAAAAAGTGAGTACTTGTATATCTGGGAACCCAACTGAAGAAGTGACCGACTTATTTGTTGAGAAGGTCAACGTGTTGCATGAGATACCTGAACAGGTAAAGCAAGGGAATTTATTGGATAATTCTAAACCAATAGGGTTGGAAACTGCTGTAAGGGTATACGAGAATAGTATTGATGGATTACACGAGAGGTCGTATATCAATGTACAGATTGAAGATCTCCCTTCTCAGCCAGCATTATCTGATTCAGGAGCAGAAATTTGTTGTATTGATAAGAAATTAATTGAGTCACTAAACTTACCCGTGATTAAACGGATTAATATAATTGGTTTTCAGGGAGAAGGATGTAAGGCAGATGTAGTATACCTACAAATGAAATTAGCTAATTCAATGGAAGGAACGACGAACATTGCGCCATCTTTGTGCGTCATGTTCGCTGTAGTCCCTGAACTAAATGAACGGGTTATTTTGACACCCCATGTTGTGGACCTATTAAGGGATAGTTCGCAATATGTAGTGATGGTAGCTGGCGTAGATCGATGTGTACAAATAAATAAAGGGGCAGAAGAAGATAACTTAGAAGTTAATATCGAGAAAAGTAACAGCAACGAATCCTTGCCGTCAGAAGTGAATGAATATTCTCAGGAGCAACTAGTTGATGATTCAGATAATTTTCTTGATGTTGAGTCAACAGAGTTCAAGTCTGATGAGGGAGTAGCGAATAATGATACTTTATTGCGTGAGCAACAGAATTGTCACAATCTTATATCTTGCTGGCAACAAGCGAGACAGAATAAAAATAATTTCTTTATAGATAATAACCTCCTGTACCACAAAGGGGAAATTATGGGACATAAGGTTAATCAATTATGTTTACCGGAAGATAGAATCGAGGTTGTCTTGCGAGTAGCACACGATGCCCCATGTGCTGGGCACATGGCTTTTAAGGCAACGAGAGCCAGGATCAAATTAAACTTTTGGTTTCCAAGAATGGATGAGAGGATTCGCGAATATTGTGCGTCTTGTCAAATTTGTCAACTAAGAACTCCAGTTAAAGTGGCAGATCGAGTCCCGATCACTCCTATTCCGAGGGCGGATGAACTCTGTTTTAACCATCTAAATATGGATTGTATTGGCCCTATGGTAGTGACTGGAGAATCCAACAAATCGAAACCCCAGTACAATTATGCTTTGGTTCTGGTGGACAAATTTTCTCGTTGGCCGATGGCGTATCCTCTTAGATCGCTGAATGCAAAGGGAGTTTGTGAAGCTCTGTTGCAAGTTTTTACAACTTTTTCTATTCCAAGGATCATCAGTTCTGATTGTGGTACCAACTTTACCAGTCGTTTGACGAAAGAATTCTTGCGGCGAATGGGTTGTAGTCCCAGATTTAATACCCCTGGACATCCTGAGGCAGCTGGATTGGTTGAAAGATGCAACCAAAGCTTGAAAACCATGATCTTTAAGCTTGCTCAATCTGATCCTCGTGGATGGCACCAATTGTTACCGTTTGTTCTGTGGAGCCTTAGAGAAAAACCTTCAGGCACGACTCATATTTCGCCATTCACTATGGTTTATGGAACTCTTCCTCGGGGTCCACTTAGTGTGTTGAAGGAATCGTGGGCTGGCGAACGAAAAGTACCTCTTAACTTAGGTAAATCACCCGAAGAGTATCTCCAATCACTGAAGGAAAACCTCGAATTCGCGAAAGTTTATGCAGATTACTATAGTGATATAGAAACCAAGCGGTATGCAGATTATTATAACTTGCGTAGTACTGACAGAAAATACGAAGTTGGAGATAAAGTAGCAGTATTAGCACCAGATTTTGGTAGTTCTAAATTTTATAGTCGATGGCAAGGACCTGCTACCGTAGTCAAGGTTAAATCCCCATATTCTTATATAGTAGAAATAGAGGGAAAACAAAGACATTTACACGCAAATAAGATCAAGCGATACCATGAACGACTCGAACAAGCGATGATCAATAGCTGTTCAGTAATTGTTGATCAAGATGAAGAATTTGGTATAGTAGAGGTTGTAGATCAGGAAGAACGTGAACAAATAAGCCCGAGTAAGCGAATTGATCCTCTGATTATAGCGCATCTTTCGCAAGAGGAACAGAAGCAACTTTTTGAAGTTTTGGATCGGCACACGGCAGTATTTGTGGATAAACCTGGGTATTGTCCAGTATTAGAACATGAAATTAAGATAACTCATGATTTCACTCCTAAGCGTTTAAGGGCATATAAAGTACCTGAGCTACTTAAACCTGAAGTACAACGCCAGATAGAAGAAATGTTGGCATTAGACATCATTCGACCATCGAAAAGTGAAATGGCCAGTCCGGTAGTTTGCGTTTTAAAGGGACCCAAAGGTCAAAATGGCGTTCGATTGGCAATTGATTATCGCCATGTTAACAAATATTCTCTGGGTGATTGTTACCCGACCCCAGACATTGCTGACGTCTTACAAAAGGTGGGACGGGCAAAGTTTATTAGTGTTTTCGACGCGAAATCGGGGTATTGGCAAATTCCAGTTCGGAAAGAACATCGATGGCTTACGGCATTCGTATGTGATGCAGGACTTTTTGAGTTCACAAGGATGCCGTTTGGACTCAAGTCCGCTAGCAATACCTTTATTCGTGCTATGACCCAAGTTTTACATCCAGTGCGAAGTTTTACCGAACCATTCGTCGATGATATGGCAGTGGTTTCAATGAATTGGAATGACCATTTAGAACATCTAGAGAAATTCTTGCAAACTATTGAGGAAGCAGGACTCACTTTGAATTTAAGAAAATGTAATTTTGCACAAAACAAAATAAAGTTTGTTGGCCATATAGTAGGGTCAGGTTGTATTGAACCTGATCCAGGTAAGATCGCTACGATCAATGATATCCATCCTCCAACAACAAAGAAAGAAGTTAGAAAGGTTATGGGTTTTTTCAGCTACTTTCGAAGTTTTATACCTGCTTTAGCTGAAAAAGCACGGATAATAACTGATTTGACACGAGATAACATACCTACGAAGGTGCCTTGGGAGCAAAAGCATCAAGAAGCACTAGATAAGTTAAAGGATGATCTCAGTAAAGCTACACAGTTGCATACCATTGATTTCACTAAGGAATTTGGTTTAAGTGTTGACGCAAGTGCCACCGCGGTCGGGTGTTGCTTGTTTCAGTGGACCGAAGAAGGTCAAGAAAAACCAATTGCTTTTGCTAGCCTTAAACTTACAGATACACAGATGCATTGGTCTACAATTGAGAGAGAGGCTTTCGCAGTAATTTGGGCACTTAAACGATTCAAATCATGGATATTCTTATCAAAGATAATCATTTATTCAGATCATAATCCTTTGTCTTATCTCACAGATGCAAGCCCTAAGAGTGCGAAACTGACTCGTTGGGCGTTAGCATTGCAAGAGTTTAACGTGGACTTTCGATATCGTCCTGGACGTCAGAACACGGTGGCTGATTTCCTCTCTCGGTTGTGACTCGGATGGTGAAGGGGGGGAATGGCCCGACACACAAGGATCGAGCCCGCAAATTGTATAGATAAATTGACTAACTGATGTGTTTTGTTTTGTTTGTATATGCTGTGTCGAGATGGAGTCTGGAGGCCCGGCTTGCTCGTGATGACCCGTTCGAAATGGTGCTGAAGACGTGTCATCATCTGAGGGCGGAGGGAATGTCGCGGTCTACGCGGGTGCATGCATCAAGGGAAGAAAACCGACGCGTCAACAAGCTTGTTTACATTGCACGGAAAATTCTGCAGCAAGCTGTCAACATTAATTCGGTGCATGCAACAAGGATATACGTGTTCAGTAGGACTTTCCAGGGAAAAGTACAGTGACGTCACAGAACGTTCTGGAATCCGGGAGAACTCTATATAAGATAGACCTGATGTACATTAAGGGCCTTTTGACGAAGATTTGTAAACGTTGAAACATTGATCGTATGACGTTCAATCGAGACCAGCCAACCTGTGTGCTGTCTACGATTGTGATATTTGATAGACGAGTTGACTTACTCTACACTTAATCGACTTTATTTTTAAATAAAGATCTTTTAATAGTTCCTTCGTTGGTTCGTCGTTGCGATCGAAGGAGTCGACCGCGACAGACACGCATGCCATAACTACATTCCAGACTATTCTTCTAGAGATTAGAATAATTGTTTCCATATCTCGTAATCCTAATCGTAGATTACAATTTTATAAAGCGCTACTGTAAAGGTAAACGCAAAGCACCAGCTTATTCACGAGTGCTGCGTCGTATCCCGATGGTTGTCCCCAGATATCGGTTTCCATTGGAGGTTTGAGTCCGGTTTCCAGAGAGACTTAGTTAACCCGTGTGTTCAAGGATGCGTCAGGCTTAATATTATAATAAACGAATAGATATACCGTGGAAGCTCTGGCCGGTGGATCAACCAGGTTAACTTGCGCGGCAGAACGCAGCCGGATTTACGGCCAGAAATGGATTAGACTGATGGTGTGCTATTGTTATTCAGGTATTCAGGAGTAGAGACGAGTAACGCAACAATTCCGCATTGCTTTAAGCAGTGCTTTTTTCTAGAAAAAAGGTTCCGGAACTGAACAATAGTTTCCGTAACTGAACAATTATGTAGGGTCTAAAATCCCGAGAAAAACGAAATTGGAGGGCTGGGAGGGGTCTCAATAAACACTGAAAACAGTTCACAACACTAAAATTAAACTAAAATAATGAAATTATTGTCTTTATTATTAAAACAAATAAATTATTTTCTATTAGCTAACAATGGTACCGGAACGCCGTTTCGGCGCGTTCCGGCTGAAAATGCACTGGCTTAATGTGTGAAAAGCTTGATAAAATCAGAGCTATTCTAATTATCCTAAATCTAAAATTAATAACAGAACATTACAACTAAAATTTATTACTAGTTGTGCAGTTTAAAAGTCACAATATATCTGGACAGCAGGAACGGTTAACCCTCAAGTGACCAACTGGGGTCCTGAGGGACCCCAGCATAGTATCGGCTTGTGGTACTTCTGTGGTATCAAATATTTTTTCACGGCATTTTATGAATTTGTCACCTGGATATCGCTCACTGTTTACGTCTAGTGTAACCCGGTTTTGCTCTTACGGTTATTTTTTAAATAAAAAATATCCAGTGGGGTCCCGCAGGACCCCAGATTCAGCAGTGCTTTTCTAGAGAACCGATCGCTACTGTATGAACAGATATTATGACAACTAAAATTGGTCTGGAGCGATACAATGCAAAAGAAACCCTACACTTGAAGAGAGTGCTGATGGAGAATACGATAACACGGATAATCTATCTATAATAAATTTATATAGCGCCCTTTCAAGAAGTCTACTCAGTATCGCTGCCGATCCAGGCCCGGTCAAAAAGAGAGGTCTGGAGAAGGCCATAAAAAGTACCTGAGATGTCCCTAAGGTGACAACGACTCAGGTTCAGAGAATGATGATCATGTATCTGAGAACTCTGAAAACAGTGATGTGGAAAGTGCAGACGACGAAGTCGACACAGAAACGCAATGCCTATCTGTTTAAACCTCCAATAGTCAAAGCACTATTTCAGTTAGAAAAAGCACTATTTCAGTTAGGTTGCGTTGTAGAGTAGTGAGAAGATAGCAGAGGACTGTATGAAGGATACTACTATGTCACCCATGTTGGAGCAAATTCGGCATTAGGTCATCCGATGACTGACAAATACGGCTTTTGTGGGAAAGACAGCCACCGGCATAGGCCTACAGTGGAACCAAAAGCGGCGTTGACAATATGGATCACCTGGCTACAATGCACACCAAAAGATGGAAAATCAGCCGTTGGCCCATGGTGCTGTTTTTCAACATCCTCGACATAACTG
The DNA here is from genome assembly GCA_963556255.1 of Allolobophora icterica. Lineage (NCBI taxonomy): Eukaryota > Metazoa > Annelida > Clitellata > Crassiclitellata > Lumbricidae > Allolobophora > Allolobophora icterica. The sequence continues at coordinate 14,859,985 of OY744603.1, read as the reverse complement.
GAATTGCTTCGTACAATCTGTGGTTGGGCAATAATCCAGGCTGGCAGATTTCGAAGACCATACGGCGACGACGTATCTTATTCATAGAGCTCGGATATACCATACTAGCACATCACATGAAACAACGAGCAACGACTCCTATTATCCTAGCACCAATCAGAGCTGCGATGAAGAACTGTGGTGTAGAAGTTCAACCCTGTCAACAACACTCGGCTTCAATCTCCAAACACTCGAAGGCCAAGAGTCTACGATGCTCACTGTGCCAACGCGGTAACAACAAGAAGGCAGCGTGAATGTACTTCATGTAACCGGCCTAATGTTATCTTGTCAGACAATTAGATGGTAAGCAAAACCCAGGTAAACAATGAACAGTTAGAACTTGTACTTTTATCAAAATAAAGTGAAGTTTAAACAAGAGCAGAAAGCACTGAACGTGTAATTGCCTATTGGGGTCCCACGGGACCCCAGTTGGTCATATTAAGGAGTAAAATATGTTGGTCGCATGAGGGTTAAGAACCGCAAGCTCACTGGAAAAAGTTTCAGTTTTGATCAAAAGATATCCTCGGAAGGTGAAACCAGCAACTGTGTGAGTGAATCCTGGCCAAGGACAAGAAGGTGTGTACGAAGCGCAAAAACTGTCCAGAAATTGGTGATCGGAAAGCTGATCGCCCTTTAGCACAAGAGGGAACAATTCTGCATCGCTAGTTGATGGATTGGATCTTAGAAGTCGAATATAGTTTACCTGATGCATCTTCACGGTTGAAATTTTGGATGACAGACCACCATGCATCGTAAAAGACATCCTTAAGAAGTATGGCATTCAGTGGTTGATTTGGATACAGGATGACGTTCGAAACAACACCGTATGCTGATACGAAGACACCCAATATCAGCATAAAACCGACGAGATCTGCGACCTACAATGTTGCCACGATATTCAAGAAAAATGCACACATCAGTAACAATATTTACGTGCGACATCTGATGTCCACCGGTTAAATTGGCAACTGCCATTCTTTATTCTTAGTGTTAGAGGATTAACTTCTAATTTAGTCGGTGGACATATAGTGCCATAACGCCAAGTATTCTTGCAAATGGTGGTAGTGTTTGTTTCCTGTTATAATTACCCTGGCTTTTCTGTTTGTATTTCAACATATCACGAGTTTCTTAGTGTTAGAGGATTGACTTCCAATTTAACCGGTGGACATCCCTTATCAAAACGCTAAATATTGTTTCTAATGTATGTACTTTTCTTGTTTCAGATTTGCGTTTTCTATCTGCATTTGCATGATATCGGCAGATGTCTCAACAACTGCCACATTGTGACAACACCTTTCACCAACATCTCTTTTTCATCGACACTCCGTGGATATCGCCGCCATTCTTTATTACAGTTTAGAGCATGTGATATATTTTTGGTACTTCCTAGTGCAAGTATCGTATTCTCGAAATTTCTACAGCGCTAAAAAAACGAAGTCGCGGGAACCAGCTTATTCACAGAGCGCTTAGTCAAAACATAATCGATAGACGGTTCCAGGTCAAGATCCAAAGGGATCAGGCAGGCACACAGACAGCTAAGGTGGGTGATGTTTAGAATTGAAGCGGCGAAGGAGATAGGGGAAGAGGAGGAATCGGGATTGGAATTAAGAAAGAGCAGTGGTTTCAGTTTTGAATGAAAGACCTGTGGAAAGATAGAGAGTTGAGGGTTTGGTGAATTCGTAGGATGGATCAGATATTTGTCGTAATAGGGACGGGAGTTTGTTCCAGATAGATGGAAAAGTAATAGCAATAGAGCGAATCGCAAATTTTAGTGATGAGGTGACGGAAGGGCGGAGAATTGCAAGGGCGGAAGAGGAGCGGGTTGAGCTAAGGGGTTGGACTGTGAACAGCTGATGGAGATAGGAGGGCTGAGAGGAATTAAAGTGCATTGTTGGAGAGTGATATGACTATATTCTATTCGTTAAGGTAGTTAAGCCATTTGAATGATTTCAGGACAGCAGTGATGTGGCGGTGTTCGGGAGTTTTATCAGAGCACAGCCGGAGCATTCTGAATAGCTTCGAGGTGGTTAATTTGGGTGATGTCTATGTTCAGGAAGAGCGAAGTGCAGTAGTCTGATTGAGCGTGAGCTACAGATTGTAGATGCAGCTTTGATGTCAAGCATGGGGCGGATTCGGCAAAGGTAACGAATATGCATGCAGCAAGAAAAAGAAAGATGTTTCAACCATTAGTAAGCTACTCACGAGTTGACGCATCATGTAAATCTTGGGACCAAGAGTTTCGTAGAGTGATAGAAACTGGAGCATTCGGCAGAAGAAGATCATAAGACTGAATGCCAGAACGTTCCGAGCCACGTATAGACAATCAGGACAAATCGTAGGATCGCCGTGGTAAATCATACGTAGTATGAACCCAATGATGTAAAGGATTAGGGCTCCAATATCGAAATAGTTCCATTCGTTTACCCAGTATTCATCTTTATCAACTATGGACTGAAATGAAAAAGGAAGTTAATCAAAAGTTGACCAACAATGTTTAAGACAGTTTCTATTCAACGAGTGACTGTAATAACACGAGAGACATGCAAAACCTCTCAGAGACAAAAATTTAATGCAGTCTTAAACGTTATCATAATCTTCAAATTGTTTAATCACTCTCGAATCGTATGCAGACTTCCTTAACTTCCTCGTTTCAGTGTGCATGCCGCAAGTTTGAATAAACATGTTGCTGTTCATAATGACATTGTACTCCACAAGGGTCAGGCGACAGAACTTGTTCTTCTTGACTTGTCTGCTGCTTTCTATTCTGTGGACCATTCTTTTGTTTTGATCGTCTGCAACACTGGTTTGTTACTTTTGGTTCTTCACTGCATCAGTTTAGTATTATACCTTAGACCACGCACCAGATCAATATATTTAAATGATAATTATTCAACTAGTTCTCTGTTAACAAGTAGTGTTCCCAGATCCTCTTTTGTTTACATAATACGCAGCAACACTGTACATTAGTAGTTTTATTTTGTCGTGTTTGTCTCATAATACTTAGATTACCCAATGAAAATTTTGAAAAATGCATTTTGTTTATAACTTGATTCTTTCTTATTCGTTCTTTGTTTTTGTTTTCTCAGTATTTCTCATTCATTCTTTGTTTTTATTTTCTCATTGTTTTAATACTGTTAATTCTTACCAGCTTTTTTGGCATGGGTCAGTGCGCATCCCCAAGTTTTGTTGGATTTTGCTAGCCACATGTACTGTGTTTTTGGCTCTGCACAACTGTATTGTACAATATTTCAATATACATCAATCGCATGTCGCAATGATGTTCTTACTTGCCAACAAATTCTTCAGTTAAGGCTGACACTGACAAACGCTGACAAACACTCACTGCGGCAGAGCTGGCTGCAGCTGCGAATATATGTAAAATATAATATAGCCCACTTTTGAAACCCACAACTTTGTTCTTCTGTCCTTTGAAAGCCTCACTCTGATTAATTGTTCTGCGCTTGTTGCTGATATAGGACGCAGCATAACTCACATTTTAGGGGATACCCTCAACCTAGCGACCTGCTTCATTGCCTCCATCAGTGTCAACTCTCCTGCTTTTCCCAGAACTTTCTCTCTACCAGAAACGGATGAGGCGAAGCCATTCCAGCTCTCATTAGGAAGTTTCTGGAATTTTTTTACGCTGAGGTATTGCACTTATCTCGAGTAAAAAAATTTGTTTCCATACTTATTTACTATTAGTAACTAAATGTTAAGAGTAAATACGCATATTAATAATTATTGTTATCGCTATAGTCATTGTCGCAATTTCAATCTCCGTCATATTTACATTAGAATCCACCAGATTTGAATGCACGTATTGCCAACCTGTTTAACTTCTTCTATGAGCAGAATGAATGTCCAAATGATGAGAGCAATTTCCGATGGACTTATATTAGCCCGAAAGTTAGTGAGCAACACAATGGAAAAAAGTGTCAAATAGGCAATGTAGGTAATCTAAAAAGTAGTACATCATAGTTGTATTTGATACAAAAACTAACAATCTATATAAAAACTTAATAAATACTAAATATCTGCGCGCCTGTTCGGTAAAATGTCGTTTCTGCAATTACATTCATATTCAGTCGCCTAGGGGGACAATAGGCTAATCTCCCTCTAAGGAGCACTTTGCCGAACAAATCGCGCAAATCATGTGCGCGGAAGTAGCTACTGGCATCGTACCGTCAGCTGGAACCCCAAATAATGGGGTTCCAGTTGACGGTACGATATGCAGTTATTCTCTGCTTCTGGCTTTTGATACGCATTTACTTTTGCTTTAACTGTTTTGCTATTAATGTAAAACCAATAAGATTGTTACTTCCACTAATAATCCAACTACTCTCACAACTCATCTTTGTCTGCCATCACTGCCATTTTACACCTACAACTTATACCCATTGCACCACTTTGCCGTTACCACTTCTCCACTAGTTGAATTACTATGCTACGATGATACAAATAGGCCCTATGATAGATATGAAATGTGGATGAGGGGCATGTAAAGCAGCGGGAACATGTGCGTAGGATACTTGTAATATAGTAGAAGATGTAGGCGCTCCAGTACTGCATTCGGGAGCGGATTTGCCATCGGCGCAGTCACGTTCAGAGCCGGTAGGATGATCAATCATGCTGTGCGTCGGCCACCCCCACTAGGGGCAGGCTGCCCTCGATGGTAGGCACCCATCAATAGTTCATCGTGTATTGAGAGAAATGTATCATGTATACGCACGCCCGTATACATGCATTTATAAGAACGTGTATAGGCTACGTACTCATGCATGTATGTATATTTGCACAGGGCCACCGACAGAAATTCCGGGTCTCTAGGCAGAGCAGTCACGGACCCCTAAACTATCATTAGGCTTTATGAGAAAAGTTGATTGCGGGCCCAGCCCGGGTCCAAAAAAATGGCCGGAAAAATGTCTGGGCCCCTGGGCATTTGCTTCCCCCCTCTCAGCGGTCCTGTATGTGCATGTATATAATATTATGTGTATGTACGCATGCATGTATGTATGTGTGTATGTATGTATGTAAGTAAAAAAAGTAAGTATATTCTGTATTACACCATTAGCAAACGCACAATGGGACAGAAGCTAGAAGCATTGATTGTAAAACATTGAAGTAATAATAAATCGAAATAAAAATGATAAAATAAGTAATTAAAAAAGCAAGTGTTTTCTTATCATTTATGCAGTAATCTAGCAATGTAACCCTTCCCCGTCAAAGGATCACATCGTGGTATCTCGCGATTATGCCGGCGAGGTCGAAGATAATATCCGGTAGATCGTATCGGAGGGAGCAAATCATGGAGGACATGCCCTGGGTTCTGAAGGATTGCTGCAAAGAGAGCATCGTCCGCCTTAGAACACAACAGGTCAAATGTAGGAGTATCAGTTGGCAGATACCCTTGTCGTTTAAGCTTACGTATCAAGGCAGAGAGACGTTCTCTCTCAAGACCATTGGAAAATCCCCACCAGACTGGAGATGAGTACAACATTCGTGCCACTGTGGTGGAACGTACAACATCATGAAGGCGGCTTCCAGTTAATCCATGCGAAACCAGGACTCGAAGAGCAAAAAAGGATTGTTTAGTTTTACAACAGATGTTGTTAATGTGCGAGGAGAACCCAATTCTTTCAGAAAGAGTGACTCCCAAAATTTTTATTTCATTTACACGTACGATCCCAGCAATGGGCGGAGGGGTATCTAGAATTTTGGTTCGAGGACGCCTTATTATGATTTCACAAGACTTACTATGATTTAAGCGCAAGTTGCAAATTCTGGCCCATTCAGCTATGTGGGCAAGTTCAGAGTCAGTGGTCGTTATGTTTGAGGCAGGAATTATCAAATAGCAATCATCTGCGTATTTGAATAATCGGTTCCCTGCATGAAGCAATTTAAGTCCAGAAATGGCGGCTAAAAAGTGGATTGGTCCAAGCCCTGACCCCTGTACAGTGCTAGCATTTATACATTTGTATGGGGAAATGATGCCACAAAATTTAGTACAGTGCACTCGATTAAAAAGCAAAGAAAGCACCCAATTGTAAACAAAATCAGGAATTAACATGGAGGCTAACTGCTCTGCGAGGTAATTATGCCTTACAGTGTCAAATGCCTTGGAAAAGTCAAGCGATATCATGCGGGCATACGGCTCGCATGTAACTGTTTCTAGTAAATGATCGGTTATAGCTATCAATGCCGCCGAGGTCGAACCAGATGGCCTGAAGGCATATTGGTCTGAATAAAGACTATTTTCATTAGGGTTTGTAAGGATTGGATAATAGTAAATTTGAACAACAAATTTTTCCAAAATTTTACATAAAATTGGTGTGATGGATATTGGTCGGTAATCTGTATATGTATCTGGAGTTTTATAAAGCGCATTTAGGAACCCTCAGTAGCCCATGTGGGGCGTGGTGGCTCAGTGGTATAGTTCGGCGCCTTGTGACCGGAGGGTTGCAGGTTCGAATCCCACTCTAGCCGCTGCGTACGGACCTTGGGCAAGTCCTTCACTCGCGATTGCTCGTGACGCTTCGGCGTGAAAATTCCGGCACAGTATCAAATGCTCTAGTCGGGAGCGCCTCTGAGTAGTAGTTGACTTCGAGAGGCGCCATAGAAATATCCGGAATAAATAAATAAATAAATAATGGCTGTCTAAGGGATCTAAACTAGAGAGTGACGCGGGGAGAGAATCTCGTCCCCATCCCCGCCCCGCAACAAGTAAGTTCCCCCATCCCCGCCCCATCCCCGCATATCTTGTCCCCATCCCCGCCCCGTTTAAAATGTTTTCAGAAACCGGAAACAGGAAGTAGAAAATAGAAATAATGTATGCTATCGATATGTATATGTAGATCTAATCGATATGTATATTTAGACTTAAACATAGATATGATGGTATGTCATAGACATCAATTATTACTAATGATAGATGTCTATGGTGTAAGCCTGTTGCGTCGAAAAGTGAATGGGAACTGAAACTGGAATTTTAAATTGCTTTATACTATAAAACATTTTAAACGACATGGAAAAGTGCGATATAAATAAACTGTTGACCCAAAAAAGCGACCGAATTTGGTTTGAAAGTAATTGCAGTTCAACTAAAAGTGATATTTAGCCGTTTCGTAATTTGCTTAAATCACACGGCAATTTATGCGGCGCTCAGACTTCGAGGCTCGAACACAAAGGTCGACCAGATGACTTCTCTTCAAAAGACGGTATCTTCTGTTGACAATTATGCTTTAGCAAATACTATAGTGGACATTGTGCCCCTAAGATATACGTTAAGAATAATAATTTCACGGACTAGAACTTTGGAATATTATTAGTATATTTGTTAAGTAGCATTGCGTGTTACTAATATAACCTTAGCTCCAAAGTGTCATGACTGCAAAGGCTCCAAAGCCTAACATAAAGCCAGTTTAATCTGATGGTATGATACCCCCTGAAATTCAGGATTAAAATCTGGCTCGAAACGAATATGACACAGCACTAAATAGCCTAAATAGTGCTGATTAAATTAAACTCATTTCCCAAACAACAACTGAAAAAAGGGAAAACATGCAAATAGGGCCTACAAAAATTTAATTTTATTGCCTCTAACCATGAGATTTTTGTATTTCCTGAAGCTGTTAACTAGTCAGAAATAGTAAGACCTGGTTAAAGCAAACTTTCGATAAGATAATCTGCTTTTATGTGTGTGTTTTATTAATTCATTCAGCAGCACATAGAGCTTTGTAAGCTAATAATTGTTTTTATAAATTTTAATTAGTGAAAACTTTTTGCGGGGAATGTGATTTGGTTCCTGTGGGGATGGGGAGCGGATGGGGACGGGATGGGAAAAACCTGTGAGGATGGGGCGGGGATGGGGACAAGATATGCGGGGATGGGGCGGGGATGGGGGAACTTACTTGTTGCGGGGCGGGGGATGGGGACGAGATTCTCTCCCCGCGTCACTCTCTAATAGGAGCCTAAAACTTGACTACGAAAACTAATTTTAGACTCATTGCTTGCTTTCATGAGACCCAATCCTGGTGCGCCTCCATGCGCTTGAAGTTAACGAACAAATCGGAACTGATATGGTTTGACCGTCGGACTCGACCAAATATTGACCCGAAACTCTCTCGCTGTAACTTGACGAAACGTGCTCTATCCGCCCTTGAAATGTAGTTCCTGGCCTTGAAGTGCTTCTTAATAGCAAACTTTCCATGTCAAATCATATTGTCTCCAGGCCCGGCTCAAGATATTTGGCGGCCCTAGGCAAAACGTCAAACCGGCGGCCCTAGGCAAACCGGCAAACCGGCGGCCCTATGCAAACCGGCGGCCCTGAGCAGACCGTCCGAAATTTTTAGATTTTCGTCAAGGAAATTTTTTTGATTTTCATCTTCCAAAAAAAGTTGATGACCTTTTTTTAGTAATTCGCCTCACAAATGAATGTCTAGATTTTCGTCATGGTAATTTTTTTAAATTTCATCTTCCAAAAAAGTTGATGACCTTTTTTAGTAATTCGCCTCACAAATGAATGTCTAGATTTTCGTCATGGTAATTTTTTTAAATTTCATCTTCCAAAAAAAGTTGATGACTTTTTTTAGTAATTCGCCTCACAAATGAATGTCTAGATTTTCGTCATGGTAATTTTTTTTGAATTTCATCTTCCAAAAAAAGTTGATGACCTTTTTTTCTTTTTTTTTAGTAATTCGCCTCACAAATAAATGTCGTATGTTTTTTGAGCTATTCACGGTTAATAATTTTTGAAAAATCCAAAATTGGCGGCCCCTATAAATCGGCGGCCCTAGGCGGCTGCCTAGTTTGCCTATAGGACGAACCGGGCCTGATTGTCTCTATCATTAAAGCCTGCTTTTTTCATCGTCGAATTCGCCAAATCAAAAGCTGTTTAAATGAACACTGCTTTCGTGTTCATTCACTTGTTATGTCCAGGATTGACTGTTGTAATTCGGTGCTTTCTGGGCTATCAAAAACTATCCTTGCACCGCTTACCTCTGTTATCCACACCGCGGCTTCTCTTGTTAAATACCTTGGCCCTACAGAACAAATCGCCCATTTTCGACGACAACATCTTTGGCTACCTATCTAGGCGCGTATATCCTTCAAAATCTGTCTCATGATGTTCAAGATTATGTCAGGTTCAGCTCCACCTTACTTGTCGTCTCTAGTTACACCATGTGATGCCCTACAACCAAGGCGAGGTTCACATTCAGAGTCAAAAGGAGACTTTGACTCTGAAGATGAAATCTTCAATTTGGAAATAGGATGTTTGAAGTGGCTGGTCCAGCTGAATGGTGCTCTTTGCCAGAGGCAGTTCGAAGATCCACTTGTATAAATACTTTTAAAACTAAAAACTCATTTATTCTCTAAATACTATACTTAACTACTGCGTTGTAAAGCGTCCTTTTAGCAAGACTGTTTTATTAAGGCGCGTTATAAATATAATTTATATTGTATTGTGTTGTAATGAAATAACCGTTAATGGTTAAAGGAAGCATTTTCTTAGCGACCAAATACATAACTACACTGATTTTCAGTGTACATAGCGCTATCCAGGACCTCACAACAGCGCTGCACATGCGTATGTAACTGCTTTTACACTTTAACGACGAGTGTATACTAAAAGTGACTGGGAAACGCGTGCGTTTCAATGCATTATAAAGTGTTACCTGAAGTGATCCAGATGCAAAACACTTTTGTGCTGCGAGAGACGTTCCAATTGTAAAGTTTAGGACAGGAGAAGGCATGATGGCTTGAGTTAATGTTGGCATAGTATGTTCGTACTTAGCAATATAACAAAAAAACATCTAAAGAAGTGTTTAGCAAAGTGAAGAGATAAATCAGATCACGTACCAACGCGTATGAAAATTTGACAAGTGGAGTGCGTACGAAATTTTTACATTTCCGGAAATAGCTGAAACGTAAATGTTACAGTTGTGCAAAAACCATAACCTCTCGGCATCAAGATTTGCTTAGTGCTTATTACTTGTTCTTTGCTTAGTCTGAACACCAGGCATCGCAGCTTCTCTCGTTTCCTTCCATGTGAACTTCCTGCCTCATCAGATGACACCTCAAGATATCTAAGATAATCCCCAATGATATAGGGGCCTACGCCAGTTCTTTCTTAAGTCTTCCTCTTGTTTGTTCACCTCAAGGAGCCAACTGTTTGGCTCTTCTATCCTTGTTCATACGAACCACATGTCCCAGCCATAAAAGTTTTGGCTTTCTTGGATATACTCCGTTTCAGTTTGTCCTTTCCTCTCACTTATAGTTTAATATAGTCTATCCTGTCGAGACACTTGTCAGGCCAATAGCGCCCGTAAGTGCATCTAAAAATGTGTATAATGAGATAACAGAAGCCAAATAGCACCAGTATGGAATTGCGCTTGTTAGAATAGCGTATGGCTCAGCTCGCTTCCATGTTAGTCTGAAATCTCTCTAGAAATTTGACGACAAAGTAAGTCCTATATTCGCGAGATAAGTAACGTTCAACGTAAGCAATCATTTAAAGTGCTATGGCCCAAAATAACCATTTACGGCATGATGTCTGTGCTAGAAATTGCAAATAACGAACTCTCGGTTTCAAGAGAAGTACGGAAAGGCCACTCGTTATAAGTACCAACTTGAGGAATTTGAAATAGGAAATAAACGGTAATGTAATTGATCTAATACTTTTAGTGCATTGACATAAAACATGCAAGTGAATGATCTAATTTAATGGCCTTTGGTAACGCGGTTACCATAATGCCAAAGGCATAAATCGATTGTAGTTGCAAGCGAAATTGTAATTAAACTCATAATCCGTTGGAGAGATTATGTTGAATTCCGATATGCCACAAATAAAGCGAATAGAAGTGGACAGCGATTCCAAAAGCTCTCGACTAGCCACCCAACACTGTTCTGGTACGAGGTAGTCACCATGTCGAATAATCGTGTGCAACATTTGTTAGTATACGGGGTGAGCGTGAAACAGAAACATGCCGATTGATTTAATTGTAGAGCTTTATGAACTAAATAAATAGATTTTAAAATGGACTCCTAGCTCATTTTGCAGCCATTATAACGAGTGCAATTTCGGTGTGATTTGCTTATACTCAAGGGTGTTTGCTATGGCTCTGGCTACATACTTTGTAGTTTGTTTAAATCTCTCTCAAAGACTCTCAAAGGTAATGGATGAAAAACTGAGTTACAAATGAGAGTGAATTGACTTGCATGTGGTTTGAAAATGGTCAGAAAAATATTACAAAGGTTAAGAATTATACCCAGCGATTCCAAACCGATTCATTGCGATCAGTTGAGCAGACTTAAGGCAGTACAATTTGGCGGAACTAACGACTTGTGCCAAGTGGAAAGAATTTGGTTTTAGAAGGATTTAGAAGTTAATTACTAGCTATCCCGTACTGGACATGATTGAAGAAAGAAGAAAGGAGTTGGAGAGCAAAGGGAGCTGTCAAATGATTGGACTCCTCAGGATACCAATGGTAGTATAGATAACTATTTATAAGCAGATTGAAGTAATCTCTTACTTGCAACTTCCAACAGTCTTGCTGTTCTGCTTCTCATCCTGAAATAGAATATTTGAAAACAAAGGTAGAACAGTTCTTTTACTTCAATCGGTCATTTGATGGCCTTACGTTCCATATAGCACGATTCTCGATAGAATAGATCTTCCGTTTTCCAACGTCCATTCTATTCTACGATGAATTTGCATATAGCTTATTGCGACTTGTCATTTATATATACATAAATGACAAGTCGCACTTGTATATATATATATATATATATATATATATATATATATATACATATATATATATATATATACATAATAACTATGAATGTTGCGACAATCTAAGCAACACGAGATCTTATAGTTTCGCTCTATAGATTATTCTTGATATAGGCTAACATTGGTTTCTCACCGATAATCGTAACCTCTTTCCTTCAATGATGATCAACAAAAGCGATTTATGATTTCTGATAAGCGAGCCTTGTCGTTTATCTCTATAGAAGCGGCTTTGAAAGGTCTATTTAACACTTTAACGACGAGCAGCGCTTGTTTCCCAGTCACTTTCACTATGCTCTGGTCGTTAAAGTGTTAAGGTAGGATCAAGTACAATAATATTATATGCCTTTGTCCTGCCTCCTCTTTTTAACAGTGGTTTTCAAGCGGGGTTCCGCGGGCGTCGTCCACAGGTTCCTCCGTAGTTCAATATAAAATTATAAAATCCAACTGAATTGACAAAAGAATTAGCAACAAGCAGAATTATTCGCAGCATTTAGTCATTCTTGCTTGACACGATCATGTAGGCATATATAAAAATAATTATCAATATTACGTGAATGTATTGTCCAGCTATGTTATTGTAGGGCCTACTAAATATATATAATTATGGCTTTACGAGTTTGCACCTGACATTGTAATTTGAAAGAGGCATGCATCAAATGGGATTCTATATACACTTCCATTATTGTACCTGGAAATGCTACAATTGATTTTGAACCATTTTGGCGCTCTGTTCAATAGTCTCAACTATTTTCCATCAGCATTTGACTACTTTTTAACAGTACGACTCTGTAAGAACCCTATTTGTAGGAATTAATTTTTCTCTGGATCAGTTCACTTTGAAAGAGGAAGAACTTGCTTAAATCGTCACTGATGTAACGCTCAAATTGAAGCATGCAAATCTGGACTTGGACTCATTTTGGATATTGGTCGAAAAATAATATGCTTCTATTGTTCAGAAATCTTTGCGAATTCTAGTGCAGTTTTCGACTACTTACCTACGTGAGCTCGGATTTTCTGCCATGATCCCATAAAAGCAAAAAGCTAGAACGAATTGTCGGGCTGGCCCCCATGCTAGCGGGCGCACGCCGTGTGGGCCCTGATTCTGCAGTAAGGAAGTCCTGAAGGGATGACGTATCGGTAGTCAATTTCAATGCACAGATTAAACATGATTTCAACAATAAGATCTCCCGTCTAAGATCAGTTCGCTAAATGAGACGGAATCCACAGTTACTGCTCTGCGAACAACATAGGAGAGAACAAGCTCTACTTTCAAAGTGCTGCTCATACTTCAAGCAAATGGACCTCAACTGAATCACGAGCGCTACCGGTGCAATGTGATGCCTGATTCAATATAGCAGTATCGAGTACAGCCCCAATAATTTCTGTCGCTAACCTCAATATTACTCATAAAACCTAATAAGCGATCTCGCAACTAGATTACAAACAAAATTTGGACTTCTCAATTTTAGAGAAGGAATGAAAATGTGGTAATCCTGGGTTTTAGCGTCCGAAATTATTTATATTGAACCGTTATAAATAATACAATAAATAATAATACAATAAATAATCATCGTTCATACCACTCCTAGTTTCAGTTATATTTTCATCAATCTTCCAACTTCTAGTTTAATTTTTATTGTGAAATGTTTTCATCGCCCATGCAATGTAAATAATTTCGGACGCTAAAACCCAGGATTACCGAACTTGCACTTTCCAGAAATTTCAGACCACAAGTCACTGCTATCCACGGGCTGGGTTCAACAATGGCAACGCTACGCTTCGAATTTCTAGTGATCCAACAAAAGTGCTTAACTTCGAACGAATTTCGCCAAGACTCAATTTCCTTCCTTCCTCCTGTTATCCATGGGCTGATAGCCCGTAGGTGTCCACTGGATAGTGGATTTCTATCGTCTTTTTTCTTTACGGCGAAGTATCTGCACCCATTCGTCCGACCCTCCTCTTTAGGGACTAGCTCTGGGTTTTCCAGAGGCAGAATTCGTTTAACCACTGCTGCCACCTAGCGAATGGAAAGGTCGAATTTATAACCTTGCGGGACTACGGGTTCGATCTTGGTACCTTCAGCTCTTCACGCCAGCGTGTTATCCACTACTCTAGACGGCCCCCCTCAATTTAGATTTGCAAATCGGCTAGCGTCCGACTTATCGCTCGCGAATTACTTACATTTTATCGATTATCCGCCAACCCTCGAAAATCTCAGCCACCTGCCTCGACGGTCGCCTTGCACGAAAATTACTAAGCTCACATCAGCACTGCGCAGTCTAACAGTCTAACGCAGTCAAATTATAAAATTCACCCCTAGCGAATGCTAGGAAAGTTTTTAATAGCGCAGTGCGGCGAGCGGCAATCTCGTCTGTTGAGGACGAATTATTACGGGTGTGACTCTCTACGATTCGCACGAAAATTAAACTGTTATGCCAAAGCCATCAGGCACAAATTTCGCACTAAACCTTATGAAAGTTATTTGTAGGCTTAGAGTGCTAAAGTAGGACCCAAGTAGCCTATATGTAATGTAATATGATAGTCTGAACCAAAAGTGCAAATAATAGTTTAAAATTCTAAAATCTAATTATTATCCCAACATTGTAAGTTACAATTGCGCTCATTTCTTGAAATATGGGACGGGTGAAACGCGCTGGGTTCCGTTAGCAAACGAGTGTTCTCCGGCAAGGTTTGTCGTTACAAAAAGATTGAAACCTACAGTTATCTAGCAGCTGCCCTGTCTCCTCTCTCTGGTCTCTCTGGCAACCGGACTCGAAACTTCACTGGACATAGATCTTTGGTCTGTGATACGATGCACCATTCGTAAATAACCTGATGCTCTGCACTTAGCTTTAGAGTAGCTGTTAGAAATTTGGAGTCTACGGCTACGATTACTATTACGAGCCTTTTTTCCGGAACATTCGCATTTCAGAAGTTTATGAAGACGCCATGAAATGTTGGAATATTTAAGCGAAACATGAAAATATGTATTTTTACTTTCATTCCAGGATAAATGTGATCTTTAACTAACTGGTTAAGCAGGTGAGGTACTGTAAGCTAAAGAGCCTATATCTTATAATGAGTTACAAGGTAGGCGCTCTTTTCACACTCTTTTGCCCTCGACATAGGCGTAGACTCTAACAGCCGGGGCACGTGCCCCCCAATAATTAAGGAGCCGGGGCAATGCCCCCCAATAATCGAGAGGAAAATTTCTTCAGATATTAAAATATTATGTTTCAATATAGACAAATTTCTTCAGATACAGAAAAACAGAGGCACAGAACTGAAATACTATCAGAAATTCATAATGAAAACAAATACTTATTTTTATCTTCAATATCTTCAATATGAAACAAATTTACATGTAAACAACACGCCCCATTTCATAAGCATTAATGTAACACTGGAAACCTCTGCTGACTGTCCAGACCAGAGGTGAAAAAAGTTTTTTCTGATTTTGGTTTTAAACCAAAAAGAACAAAGTTTAAAAAATAAATAAATAAATAAATTTCTTATTTTTTAGAAGTTATTTTAATAACATTGATTTAATCATTTCTAATTTTCGGAAATCGCAACTGAATTAAACTGAGTTGGAGCTCTTGTTCATGCCAATTTTCATGATTTTTATGATCTGAAATCCGAAAATCTTAAAAATAACCAAAAGACAAAAAACATAAAAACAAAAAAAAACAAACAAAACAACAACAAAAAACAACAACAAAACTACTTTTCATCTTGAAAAAAAATTGTTTTTTGCACCTCTGGTCCAGACCCCCATGCCCCCCCCCAATATTTTGGACAAGTTCACGCCAGTGGCCCTCGATCCAGCAAATTGATCAATACCAAGATCCGAATCACCGGGTCAGAATTAGCCGTTAACTTCTCAGCTTAAGCCATTTTCGTATCTACTGTCAAATGACATTGTCATATTACAGTCTAACGACAATAAGGTGTGGTCAATCCTGTGCAACTTATTCAGTGTCGTTTAACGGACTCCCCTCAGCAGGCTCGAATCATCAATCAGATTAAATAGAAAAATATTTCATGTTCAACATAATTCTATTAAGCAGAATATTCTAATCTACACAAATAATAATAAAGGAGTTATACGTTACATTGGTCTTGTGCTTGGCCTTATGGTCTATTTCAAGCAATGCGGGTGCAAGCAAAGGACACGCTACCGACAATATCACCTACGAAAACAACGTAATAGAAATTTATTATGACAATGTAAAGGATCATCGTAGTCACAGAGCACTTTCAAACTCTCCTGCGAATTGAAGTATACTGGGAATCAGTTCTAGATTTTCAACTGAGGAAACAATATGACAATTTAACGGTCCACTGACTTCAATAGAAAATAGTAAAACGTTGAGAAGCTAGGTAATAATTTAATAGGTAGTCAGCTAATGCTTGGCCTTATGGTGAATGAAAAGTACTATTAATCTACAATTGAAATTTACACTGAATTTTTTTTAAAGTTAGAAGACTCCAGAGAAACTGGGATGAACGACCTTCTCTAATCCATCGACCTAAACATTTACAGTGTTCCATTTGAAAAACATAAAACCCTCAAATCACAGCAATGCAAACGAAGTTTTCGTTCATTTTCAATCCCACTTGATTCGCATCGTTTTTATTTAGGTAACTATCCCACCAAAGCATATTTCAGAGTATTGCATGGCCAGGTAAGGCAAATCTGGAAAGGCATGGCAATTGAGGGTTACAAAAACTAAGACTCAATAAGGTAAGATAATGCTAAAAGTTTCCCAATCAGAATGCTTAAGTGGGAATGAGTGTACTGGCAATGTGAAAGAATCATGGTAAAAGAAAACGCGAGCTTAAATTGACCGAAGGCGGCATTTCTCTTATCGTTGTTTCCAATTTCCATTGCCATTAGACTCATTTAAAAATGTTCTGAGTTTGCAAGGGCGTGCCACTCGCATAACCAGACACCAAAATTCACAGGAAAATTTCGAATGTACTTCCGCAAAATCAAGCCGTTTAAAAAAGAAGCAGCCTTAAGTAGGCCCTAATATGAATTGACTGCAAATCCTTTTCAAAAATTCGTAATAACTGGTCAGTATTTACCATGCGAACTGAAAGAAGACCGCGTTGAAGCAGAAAAGCGAACTTAAAATTCATCATATGACAGAGTGCGGCAATTTCTCTTAATCGCCGTCAACACAGCCACTACACTCATTCTACATCTGAGTTTGCAAGGGCGTGCAAGTGAGCCATCGGTTGTTGATTAGACAACGCCGCGATAGAAGTTACAAATTATTGCAAAATCTCCAAAATGTATCTGCTTTGGCGGTATTGAATACAAACCTCTCGGTTGACAAAACAGTACTAAAATCACCGAATGTAATGTTACTGTATAATTACATTCTGTTATCATTAAGAAATACTCACCGGAATGTAATTGCACTTGCTGTAATTTACTATTTTTTCGCTCCAGATTTCGCTCAACAGATCCTGAATGGAGTCCGCAGAGAAAAATTTCTCGAAGTTGGCACTGACTGCTATCTGTAACGGGGTTCTCTCAACGTGGTCGTTCTCTTTGCAAAAGAGCAATTTATGCGTTCTTTTGGGATTGTCCGTGTGACACTTACTCACAAAATCGACAGCAAGCTTCTCAAAGAACCTGTGTCACAAAATATTCTCATATTAAAGTTAGGTAGAAACTCTGATTTTGTGCTATGCGTAACATAAAGAAGGCGTCATTCTTGCTCTGGACCCGGTAATGGACAAATACCAAGATCCTGGGCAAGGGCATCACAGGACTTTTACTTTCCTGCTTTCGCCGGTACTAAATTTTTCTGCTTGATGATGTTGACTATGAAACACGAACATGTCCTGTGTTGCTACAAGGAGTCCGCTCAGCAGGCTCGAACTCACCATCGTTTTATTTCAGACCTGACTGATACTGATTAGATGACAATATACCCGTGGCAGGAAAGAAATGATAAAAAATATAAAATGAGAGGTGTTCTGAAAACTTGGTTCAGTTCAGTGTGGTATCTCTGACGATATAGCCTCTGTTAATAGGGCTTTAATAGGTCTTTCTAATTTCGCATAGTTAAGTAGTTCTTGCATAGTTCTTCGTTAGAGATGATCGATGTGGTTTATCGTAGTTACAATGATTCAAAATTTTATGTTGAAATTATGTTAATTCGTATGGGCCTTTCGAACAAGAGGAAGAGAAAACTGGAATGGCCTTGACTACGCCCAGAGTCAGTTTACGTCTTCCATTGTTTGATGACAGTAGTTTCTGCTTAAACGACTCTGTGTCATAACAAAAATGATCATCGTCGCGCTTCCCTTCAGTATGGAACTTTCAGAGTAGGGGCAGCAGCAGCTACAGCAGCAGTTGTAGTAGTTTCTGTTTAACAACTCTGTGTCATAGCAAAGATGATTAATTAGCTTCGTTTGCCTATTTTACCCAGGCTTGGGACTGGCACTACCAGAGTACTTGCAGCAGCAGTGGCAACAGCGGCAGCAGCAATAGTAGTTGTAGTTGCAGAAGTAATAGTAATTGTAAGAGTAATAGTTGTAGCTCCTGAAACCTTGATGACAAACGACCCGGGTCGCAGTGCCACTAACCTCCCTGAGTGAAGCTGTTTAAATTCTTATAAATTGCAATTACAATTTCTACTACTGTTATTACTACTATTACTACTACCACATGCGGAACGGAGGGGAGAGAGAAAGAGTAGTAGTAATAGTTGTGACGACTTTGTGTCATAAAGAAAATGACTAGCGTCGCAATTCTCGTTTGTCGACGCTACAGTGTTGGCAGTGGCGGAGTTTATGTGACCTGTTGAGGTTTAGAAACAGAAACTTGTGTTGTGCACAATGTCCAATCTGATTTCAACTGAATTTGAAATGAATTGACCCAACAATCTACTAAATTTGTAATCGCCACTGGCTGTGGCTTTTAGCGATTGGACCTACCCACACCATGAGATAGGTAGCTTCTGTTGCCACGATGTTGCGTCACAGCGAAGACGAATATTGCTTCGCGCTTTTCTTTCATCTATGCTCCGAACTGGCACCACACAGTACGCCAGTGCTGGAGTTGCATAACAGAAGAATGTCAAATTGTTTGAAACTGCGTTATAGTACTCTAACAGAAGTTGACTTTATGAAACAACTGGTGATGTCTTACTGCTCTTGCTGCTCCATTTCTTCGTATCTAACTTTTTCAACGAGGTCCTTCTTCTGTTCTTTTGACATGCGGTAAGCAACCAGAGCCATCGCAAGACAGTCCTGTATACAGTAGGAACAAAAAACGTTCACTGAAGACCTTAGACTACAGTAACACAGGACATTTCCTTCACCTCAGACCTTTATTACATCTGCTGTTTTGCATTGTTGACCACTACACACGCGAATTACATAGCCAATATTGGGCCCTCATATGCCGAGGCTAAGAAAGTGAAGTCGCTAACACTTCATACCCATGCCTGCCTCAGGGCTAGCTTAAGGGACTGCTCTTCTTCTTCTTCTATTGGGACTGTTAAAAATCTTAGTCCCATGGGCTGCGATCCCGGGGGGGTGAAGGGGACAAGACCCCACCTTTAAAAGTGAGGGGACACAACATGCATTTGCTCCCCCCACATTATGAAGAAACAGCAAAAAAAGGTCGACAGTTTTTCGCGGGGACCTCTTTTTTGTGCAGATTTGTTCAAAACTCTTTTTTTACCAGATAAGTTCTAAATTGTCCCACCTGTCAAACAAGTTCGCCGCCAGTGCTTAGTGTGCTCAAAGATCAGTAGTATCCTTTAATACGGAGATTTGCAGACTCCACTGGAATTTAGATTGTAGTAGCAAAAATGGGAATGGAAATATCCTGTGCTTTTAATGTTAAACTGCTGTGTTTTGAACCCATGAAATTTCCCAGTTGGCCACACTACAAAGTTCAGTTGGCATAAATCCAGCGCTGGTAGGAAGTGGTGGTCAGCTATGGCCCAACGTATGCCAAAGAAACGTGGCTATCAGGGCAGTTAGGTTAGGTATTTGCCAGAGAGAAAACCTTAGAGATGTTATTTTGGAATCACTTTCCAAATTTATGAATTGCGGATACACTTGGCAAAAGGTAAAATGGATGAAACTGATACAGTGTTTACCCCACAACTGACACTTGTCCGAAGAATGGTTTAACGGTTCAAGGATTTTTCTACTGCTGCACCAAAGCGACCATAAAAATTGATCAATAGGACACTTTTTCAACCTCAAGATTTAATTTTATTAATTTGCACACGAATGGCATATTGCTAAACTGTAACTATGCCTGTCAGAGGCGCATAAAAATAAAAGAATAAACGGCCAATCCAGTCATGGAGCCAACTATTGCAATTACAATAAAGGACAGTGTAAAGTTCGTGTAATTTCGTCGTTAGAAATCAACTGATTAGAAGAGAGAATGCTTCATTTCATAACTTACATTATTTTGCTACATATCACAAAGTCATTTCTAATTCTGTCATTTGTTCTGTAGCTTGTTTTAAAACTCTATGATATCCATACGATTGGGTCCATCAAATAGACTTACCCCTCCCTGTTCCCAAAAGAGCATTGCCGCCTCAGGCATTTGTTTCTGAATGCACCAAATGAATAACATCTTAGCTGAAACATTAAAACCACAGTTGTTGTTACGGTTACAGTAAATGTAGCACAATAAATAGCACAGTTAAAGTCAATGAAAGAATCTTTCTATATATTTTGTCTTAATTGTAATGTTCCATAATGGCAACTGCAACTAGGTAACACCTACACTCATTTAAAAGAGGAATTGGAGATTTATGTTCACATAAATACATACCTGAACTCTTTCCTTACCCTTTAAACTGAGACGTTTATCTTCGTTGTCTGCGTTGCTCTCTTCATCGTTGATTTTTCTCAGCAAGTTTGCATACAATTCATTGTCTTTTAAATCATTCTCCTTTAAAAATTAAACCAACCTCAGAAAAACGCAGACTCTGATGCAATCAAGCCAGTGATATTATTTTACAATATTTTCGTTTAGGGCTTAACAAGGGATAGGAACTGCTTTGTTAGGGCTTAATAAAAGTTATGAATGTCATATGATGATGTTGATGATGATGATGATGATGATGATGACGATGACGATGACGATGACGATGACGATGATGATGATCATGATGATCATGATATTCGTTTATTGTTTACAAAGTAAACACACGCTGACAAACCACAGCATGGAACAAAGTTAGACAGAACTTCGAGAAGTAGAAATAAAGTCTCTGTTGTCTTTAACTGGAAGACAGTACTGGTGATTCTGGGGATGCAATGAGTACCGGGTATACAGTTTTATGGAGTGGTGGCAAAAGAGGCAAAAGGACGTGATCTTGATTGTTCTTAATACATTTAAATAATCGGCAATCAGCAGATTGATTGATTGATATGACCTTCTATTGCTCGAAAGGAAAAATCGCTCTTGACACTGCGCAACGACACCATAACCGCAGAAATAAATCGCTACTCGATGTATTTAAACACCAGCACAATAGAAGCTTTTAGACTTACCAGAGGTCCATCAGGTTTCGTCAACCAGTTGCAGTTACCGATATGTTCCATCATCAGCTTTAGGTATTTAGTGTTTGGCTCGTCCCGCTTAACGCATTTAGTCTTGCGTTCGTCCTGCTTAACGCATTTAGTCTTGCATTCGTCCTGCTTAACGCATTTAGTCTTGCGTTCGTCCTGCTTAACGCATTTAGTCTTGCATTCGTCCTGCTTAGCGCATTTAGTCTTGCGTTCGCCCAAAAGTTGTCTAAACACGTTTTCATGTGCTTCGCGCTACAGCCAAAACACCATCAGACGTTACATAATCGGTGGTCATATTCCCGTAATTGAAGAAGTAAAAATTTACAATACTACCGTTATTACAATAAAGTTTCAAGTAGTTTTGATACTTTACTGCTAGAAGTAATCGTTATTTTGAGACTTACTTAAAAGGTGCCATGAAATTATTGCCATCATGCATATCTATGAGAATTTCTATACTACATTGGTTTAAGAACCTTTTAAATGCGATTATGTCTAGTGATAGTCTATGCAGTAAATAATGAAGTAGTCCTTTATTTTATCTGACAAGTGCACATGCATCATACTCTATAGCATGGTTGCGTCTACATTTAAAATTGTCCAAAAAATTAACCAAAAAGTAGATGCTCATACACAACTAACTGTAACCAAAAGAAACTCCAATTCACAAAATTCGTTGTAAAAGTTTAGATTTAACATCAGGTAGCACTGAAGTAGGTCTACTACATTAAGATGTAGAAATTCAAATGACGTTATTATCGAAGGTGTAATTAGGAGTACCGTTCAAAGTAGACTTCTACACATGAAATCAGTGTTTAAGTTACCAACAAACAATATTTTACAGATAACCGTGGAACACGAAAGCAGGTCAAAATCTAATATTGTTATCATGTTTCACACAAAACAGCTGAGCTGTGGGGTCAAGAAATGACCCCAAAACCTTGTCGGGGACTTTTCTGAGGGGTTAGAAGAAGAACTAGGGCTTGAGCCCCAACAACTAGAACACTACATGAACCGTGCAGACTAACCATCCAATTTTCCAGTAGCAGTTGCCTGAAGAATACATCGTTGTCCCACTCGGCAACGAGCATGTATAAGTCACTTGGTTTAGTCCAACTCACTAAAGGAAAGATAATCAGTAGTTATCTTATCTTATATGATTATTTATAAAGTGCCGTTCACAGTATAAACTATTCAGAGGCGCTTCCAGCGTGACAGTTCCGAGGGAAAAGAAAGCTCTTTAGGCAGCGGAGAGAAGAGGGCGAGATCATAAATAATATCTTGTTACAGAGAGATGGGGGCAGGTCATTCCATAAGGAAGGGCCAAGGATGGCAAAAACACGATGCTGAGCCATCGAAGTCCATGCTCGAGGGACAAGTAGATCAAAGTGGTCCTCAGAACGAAGAGGGCGGGAAGAGAGCAGAGAGAAGTTTACGCATTAGGTCACAGAGAGACTTAGGAGCTTATCCCGGCTAAGTCCCAGAGACCAGGAGGAGGAGGACCTTGTAAATGTGGGAAGCAACAGAAAGCCAGTGAAGCACATCAGTCATAAAGTTAGTTATGTGGGAGAAGCGAAGGAAATGGGTAATGAGCCTGGCAGTCGCGGAACAGACTGTAGAGAGAAAACCGCGCTTTAGGGCAGTGGTTCACAACCTTTTGAGACTCAAGAACCACTTATAAATTGTGTGTCTCGGTCTCGGACCACCACTAAAAATTATACCAAAAACAAATTAATACAAAAGAAGTTTTTGCCACAAACCTGCGTATTATTATGCTGTCATCTAGCTGATTCAAGCGACTGAAGTAGAATAAAAAAATAAAAATTGACAAAATTTGTCTGTTTGCACGTTTTTAATTGTAAAAATATAAATTGTAGCCTTGCTCGCGGACCACCAGGCAGATGGCCGCGGACCACAGGTTGAGAACCGCTGCTTTAGGGAGCCCAGCAAACAATGAATTGCAATTATTGTCAATGCGGCAGCAAATGAAGGCGTGGACCATAGTAGTAAACATTGAAGGGGAGACTGATCTTCAGACGGCCCTCAAACGCCGCAGGTGATAGAATCAGGAGCGTGTCAGGTGGGAGAGGTGTTAGAAAACGAGAGAGTACTACCATGGGTTACGCCCAAATCACGAACACTAGATGAAAATGAAAAATCAGGGGATAGAAGTGGAATACCAAGTTTAGATAGCTGCTGCTTAGTTCCAAACCTAATCAGTTGGGCCTTAGAATAGTTAAGGTTAAGTTGATTTGATTACATCTAAGAGTGAAGATCACGTGACACGGAATCAATGGATCCAACAAGGGAGATCTGCTAATAGGAGGAGCCTTGGTCAAAGGTCTGAACGTCATCTGCATAAAGGTGGCCAGAGGTAAGGTGTTCACTGTTCAGTAAATATAGAAGGAATTTAAGCTGTGTAAGTACATGTATGTACAGAATGGGGCCAAGGACAGAACTCTGTCGGACACCATATTCAACCCTAACCCAGGCAGTTCTTGAGTTACCAAGGAAAACCCTCTGAGTGCGGTCGGAGAGGTAAGATTTAAACCAAGGAAGAGGGAGACCACTGAGACCACAAGACAGTTCAAGACGCCGAAGTAGGATTTCATGGTCAACCATGTCGAAGGCCGAGGAAACATCAAAGCGTGATAGAAGCGTCAAATGAGACCTGTCAATGGCAGTGTAAATGTCCGAGAGAAGGGACAGGAGGACAGTTTCCGTAAAATGGTGACCCCAAAGCCTGATTGACTAGAAGAAAGGAGTTCAGACCGTTCAAGATAGGGCAGAAGTTGAAGTGAGACAAATCTCTCAAGAGTTTCAGAGAGAAAGGAGAAGTTAGAAATAGGACGATAGTTAGAACATACTTGCAAGTCAAGATTAGGTTTTCTAAGGTTAGGGAAGACAATAAATGGAGGGAGATTGCCCTCTGCTAGAAACCCATTGAAGAAATATATCAAAAAATGGTACAATATCATCCAAAACATTAGTACGAATAAACGGAGGAAGTGGATCCATCTCACAAGATTTCTGGTTTGAAGAGCTGAAAACACGACGGAGATCAGCCTCAAGGATGGGACGAAAGTCATCAAACCAATGTCCAGTGGTTCACAGCACACCAAACATGGCTATTCCTTATCACTCTCTTCATCTGAGTCACTTTCAGCTGCATCTTGTGGAGTCTTTTTTACGAGTAGCTAGCTTTGACCTTGGCTTTTGAAGTTACTCCTTTTCCCCCCTTGGCTGTTGATTTTGTTCCAGTTTTGGCCCTGGCTGTTGAACTACCTCCACTTTTGTCCTTGGCTCTTGATGTTCTTCCAATTTTGCCTTTGGCTAATGATTTGTCTATCCTTTTGTCTTTGCTTACACATGACCTCTCCTCAGTTGGCGTCATGTCCAATTTTATTTTCTTAGCAGGGCATTTTCTCTCACTTCGTGCCCGTAGTTCATTCTCTAATGCATCTTTTACTGGTGTGTCTGTTAGTATTCGAGTCATGGCTCTCTTTCGAGCACCTTGGTTGCCTTTCTGGTAGCTGCTTTATGGAACGGGGAACCTGTTCTCAGATGTTGCAATGGAACTCGGTGGTGTAGTACAGTCGATCGCTGATCGACTGTGTACTACAGTAACTACACCATGCGATGTTCATCCAAGGACACATAGTGATAAACCCGTGGCGCGTCTTAT
Source organism: Allolobophora icterica (assembly GCA_963556255.1). Lineage (NCBI taxonomy): Eukaryota > Metazoa > Annelida > Clitellata > Crassiclitellata > Lumbricidae > Allolobophora > Allolobophora icterica. The sequence continues at coordinate 14,834,900 of OY744603.1, read as the reverse complement.
TTCTTTAAAATTAATTATATTGTTTATTATTTCAAACCGACAGACTTGAATCCTCGCGTGTGAATTGAGGTGCAGAAGAGTCAGTCGTTGAAGCACGCAGGTCCGCAATCTTCTTTGTCATCAATCTGAGGAAATCATCGGCCGAGAAGGCAGGAGAGGAAGACGAACGGGAGGCTCGGCCCAGGAGTCCCTAGATGGAAGACCAGAGACGTTTGGGATCTTTTCATCTCGATTGACGAGTCTCTCCCAAAAACTCAGCCTCATTGCGGTGGTAGAGACGGTGGAGCGATGGGAGTTGATCCACCCAAGCCAAGCGGTCGGCCGGATCTTTTGATCGACGGTAGCGCATCTTGACCCTGCTCTGAGGTAGTCCCCCATCCCAGAGCGGTCTCGCAGAAATGAGGCGAACACTCAACCATAAGTGACTGACCGTATACGTTAATTTTAGTTGTAACGTGTATTTCAGCTTCAGTTTAGACGTTCGCTATTTCATCTGCATTACTGCATTTATTCGTAATCCGATTATTGTCTGATTTGTTAAATTACATTTTCAAACTTTACTTTAAGTTCTCTTGCTTATAGAGTTAGTTCCCTGAACAGGTAAATTGCTTGATCTAGGGAAGGTTTACCCTATAAACCTTGCAATAAGATAAGTAACCAAATTATGATGCCATTCAATGAAAGCTATTCAGCCGAAGACGTTGACTAGTAGTATTATTTTAACGATGAAACCATACCGTAACTCGCAGCAATTCCGTTTACAGTTGACTTTGAGAAACCCGACTCAATATATCGCCTTTTAAATACATCGCAAAGGCGCTGACTGCGCTAACCTGAACGATGTTGAAGTTAATAAGAACAAAATTTCATCAACAAATTCATCAGATAACTAGAAGAGTCACCACTGATGAGCTCACGCACAAACGCAGAACTCTCAAAAACGATGGTGAAAAGGAGACATCGCTCGAAAAACGAAAACTATTTCACATTAGAATTCAGAACAAACAAACATCTTTGAGCAAAACCGTCTAATGAGCAACTAATTGTCTAAGAAAGACAAACTTGGAGATATCGTGGCCACGTGTAAACCTATGTCTTTGTTTCAACAAAATCATATCAATAATGACATAGAAGCTTAGTGTTAATAATAATAATAATGATAATGATAATAATAATAATAATAATAATAATAATAATAATAATAATAATAATAATAATAATAATAATAATAATAATAATAATAATAATAATAATAATAATAATAATAATACTAATAATAATAATAAGAAGAAGAAGAAGAAGAAGAAGTTACTGTCTACTGTTAATATAAGGGACATGTTACCGAAATTAAATTTGTTTTTTTGCATGCGCTCACCTTTCATTAGAGTCTCAATGATAATGGTTTTCTGATGTCTGCTTTTGATATTTATCAGTAGATCCGTTTGGTTACATGTTCGTATTGCAATCACAAGCTTAGTTTTTCCCAGCATTTCTTTCATGACGTTAGGTTCTATTTTGTCGACAGCATGCTCAGCGCTCTTTTGAAAAATACCGTAAAGGACCAGCATCTGCTCAAATACAGCAAGCATTTGGTAGTCTGAGTAAATTTCAGCGTCGGCTTCTGAATGATTGCTGATGTCGGATGGAGTTCGTTCGGAGACAAGGAGATCATAGATTCCAACCAGCATTCCATTGGTGTCTCTTTTATCCAAATTGGCAATATCGTTTCTAAATCTTCGCGCATCTTCGTCAGAAAATCTGGTTAGGTTCAGCAACGTATAAACTGTCATTAACGGCTCGAGTTTGGTTTCAGGCGTGATTTTGGCCGTGACTTCGCGGACCACTTTAGAAGGAACATTTTTTGCGATCAGCTCTTCTTCGAATAGGCGAATCATTTTAGATAAGTTTCGCAAGCTTCCCAAGGTGTCACCACTGATCGAATAGAATAATAAACACAGCTCGTGAACTTATTATTGGTGAAAGTACGAGTTTAAAATAAGAAACATTCCATGTGATACGTACTTCGTTCTGTTTTTGCATTTTAGACTATTTTAGGAGTTACTTATCAATCATTGGCACCATGTCGAGAGAAGTAGTTGCAATAGTAGCAGCGGTGGTTGAAGTAGTAGTGGCAGTAGTATTAGTAGTAGTAGAAGAAGTACTATTAGTAGTAGTGGCAGTAGTAATAGTGCAGGTAGTAGCAGAAGAAAAAGGAGAAGAGGAGAAACGAAAGCCTAGTATTACCCGGTGGTCGCTGGGTAAAATTCAGCGTTGGCTGCTGCGTGGTTGTTGCTGTAGGATGGAGTTCGTTTGGAGACAAGAAGATCCTTGATTCCAACCAGCAGTTCATTGTTGCCTCTTTTACCCAAATTAGCAATGTCACTTCTAAAATGTCGTGTAGCATCATCATCAGAAAATCTGAATTTTTCCAGCAACTGAACAACTTCGAGGAACGGCTCGAATTTGGTTTCGGCCTTGATATTGGCAATGACTTTGCGGACTTCGTTAGAAGGAAATTTTAGTGCGATCAGCGCTTCTTCGAGTTGATGAAACAGATTTTCAAAGATTTCTGGCAAGTATTCCAACGTAGCACCACTGATTGAATAGAATAATAAACACAAGTCGTAAACTTATTATTGGAGGAAAGTACGAGTGTAAATAAGAAACTTATTCCATGTGATACATACTTCGTCCTGTTTTTGCATTTGACATCATTTCGCAAGAAGAAGTGGCAGTAGTAGCAGTGGTGGCAGTAGTAGTGGTTATTGTAGTAGTGGTAGTAATAGTAGTAGTAGTAGTAGTAGTAGTAGTAGTAGTAGTAGTAGTAGTAGTAGCAGTAGTAGTAGTAGTAGTTGTTGTTGTTGTTGTAATAATAATAATAATAATAATAGTAGTAGTAGTAGTAGTAGTAGTAGTAGTAGTAGTAGTAGTAGTAGTAGTAGTAGTAGTAGTAGTAGTAGTAAAAGTACTATTAGTAGTGGTAGTAGTAATAGTGCAGGTAGTAGGAGAAGAAGAGGAAGAAGAAGAAGATGAGAAAAAAATAAGAAGAAGAAGAAGAAGAAGAAGAAAAGGAAGAAAAAGAAGAACAAGAAGAAGAACAAGAAGAACAAGAACAAGAACAAGAAGAACAAGAGAAAGAAGAAGAAAAAGTAGAAAAAGAAGAAGAAGAAGAAGAAAACGAAGAAAACGAAGAAGAAGAAGAAACGGTAGAAGAAGAAACGGAAGAAGAAGAGAAACGGAAGAAAAAGCAGAGGAGGTGAGAAAATAGAGAATCAAAAGAACTTAAGCCAACAGAGGGAGGCATCGATGAGTAAGAAATAATAGCGATTTTATATTCTTAGCCTAGTATTACAGCCGGGGTGGTCAGTGGTCACTGGCAAGTTCTCTTTCTCGCCGATTGATGAGGCAAAGTGTAGACTCGATGGCTGTTAAATCATTCGACTAGTATTGATTTGACTTTGCTGTGATTTCTATTTTACTAGTAGCAATCAATTTCAAAACACAAGGTCAATAACTAGTTTAATCGATACATTGGTTCCTACTAATCCATACGCTGGTTCATTTCAACACAACAAACTGGTCTTCATTCGCTTTCCACATGAATACAACATGCTTTGAATAAACGTCTTGTGATTGCTCTATAATTAGATAATTTATGTTAAGACAGAGAGGTTGTCAAAATCCAATCAATCAATCAATCAATCAATCAATCAATCAATTTCGTTTAATCATGTACTCAAGTTGACATTTACACAACTTGTTACACAGAAACAATTTATAGAAGAGGAAGTAAACACTGAGCTGAGGTTAATTTATGGATGAAAGTATTTCAGAATAAGGTTTGTTTAAATAATGGAGAATGAAAGTTAAAGATTCGGTTGTCGGACGGTCAGAGACGGATCTTGTTTTTATTATTCGCTAAAGTAAAGTTTAACTTACTAGTAGGACGCCTCTGCTCTGGAAAGTATATCAGCTGCTTCTCCAGTTCCCTAAAAGAGAAATAATTAGGTCAACATTACGGTCTTTCACTAATAGACGAGACATTTGCAAGCAAACGACTTAAAATCCATCACATTCTTCCGAACGAATTTTGACGGCGACCGGATATTCCGCCAACAAGGGTATGCCATTGACATTTCACACAAAAAGTTATTGAAATACATGTAGACAGAAAAGAGGTTAGAAACATGAGTGTCTGGAGAGACAGGTGAATAATGTTCACGACGCTCGCAGTGCCAGCGAACTTCGATGGAGGCATAGGAGCACAACCACTGTCTAGAAGTTGGAGGGGATCCACTAGAACGTGTCAGTTGAGAGGGGGAGAATTGCGAGCGCGGAAAGCAAGAAGCTCCTAACGACTATAATGTATGGGGAGCGTCGTAAGCTCCCTCAGCGGGGTCTGGAGCCCGACGCAATTTTGAGCATTTGATACCAAAATGGAGTATATTTTCGGCTCTTGTTTACCTCAAATTTTCAACGATGATTTTGAAATAAAACAGCCTAAACCATCTCGATCTGTGAAAAAATTTGACTATATTATACGCTGTATGTGAGGAAACTGAGATTTTAGGCGTTAGAAGAACACCGCTCGTAGTCGCAGCATTCAAATTGAAATGTCCATCTAAGCTTCTATTGCAAGCCATGGTCGGATTTTAAAAGGCGAGATGAAGTAAAGTTATAGAGTGAAATTCTGCAGCAACAACTACAACATTCTGCATTGAATTCTTATAGACTCGAGTTTAGCATGAACATTTATTTTATCGGCAACCTGCAGGGCGAGCGATTTAATTGTTATTGCTGAGATAAAAAGTCTATGCAATTTTACATTTTAATTCATGAGTTAAACATTCAAGCAAAACATGAAAATACTAAAGGAACGTCAAGACTCAAGAGTCACTTGATGTCGCCAAAGATCAGTTTCCGTAACTCGTACTCAGCAACAAGCTCACGAGCAATCTGTGAGAAGCTTACACTGTCGTGTTAGTCACGATGGACGTGCAAGACCGCTAAATGATTCAAATGCTCTTGACTCATACTGTTCCTTAAGTACGTTTTGAGATGCCTTAATGCCGGATAGTTGCGTCCTGCTTCTGCATTGCTACATAGTACTGTCAAAAGCAGCCGGACAAGTTGTTCAACTTGGTCAAACATCTGTCTAACTGTAGGTTCAGTATCTCTCAGTTTGTCAGCTAGTGCATCTACCGTTGATAAATTCCATTTCTGCTGCCTGGCCATGGCGACCTGGACCAGAAATCTGTCTGTGTCTGGATATTCGTCTTCGAGCTGTATTGTTGGGCTAGGGTGGGGGCTCTCTGAAATCTCACTGGATCTGAGCGAATCGCAGTAACGATGGTTCCAGTTAAGATGGTACCGGCTCGGTCTCCAGATTCCACGATTCCCCTTCCCGGCCAGTTACAACGCCAAGCCCGAGCTCTATGAGAACCGATATATGTTGTGATACGTATCCGATATATTCTTTTGGCTGCAACCGAAATTAACTTAACAAAGACTGTCTGAGACGCTTGATGGAAGCCTTCTTCTAAGATGCATTAGACATAGAAGCCATGGCTCGTCAGTAATGGGTATCGAACAGTGACTTGGTCTTGGTCTTAAACCGTTGGTTTTGTATTGGTTTTGTGTTCGTGGCAGCCGACATGTAGTAGTATACTAAAGCAGATAGACAAAGAGAAAGAGAGACGGAGAGAGATGTGTAGACAGAGAGAACATGGAGAGCGATACGAAGGAGGCATATGGTGATTATGATGCAGACTGCAGAGGCTGCAGCTGGCTAGAGTGCAGGTGACTAAGGTGGAAGGGCGAGAAACGAGGATTTTCTGGCCCAAAATATTCCTATACAAGGTCACGTGTCAAGCGGCAGCCGACCCTTGGAGCTTTTTACAAAGGGATGGCTATAGGCATAGCCCTCATCCATCAACCCAGGTTTAAGACCTACTAGCCGTATAACTCTGGATGATGGTGATGCTAGTCATCTCTATTATACACAGCCGGCTACCTAGCTACGCATCAGCTTCTTTCTCTTCTTTATGTTCTCTGCACACCGGCAGGTTCGTATGACCAATGACGCCATCGTTCTCTGTCTTGTGCTCTTCTCTTCAGTCCACTGTATCCTTCTTCTTTTGTCATCATCCAGTCTAGCAGCATTGCCCTCGGTCTTCCTCGCGTCTTTTCCCCCTCCATCCTTCCCTCCATGATGTCTCTTAACAGTGTCTCACTCCTTAGGATGTGCCCGATCCATTTCCTTTGTCGTCCGCGTATAGTACTTATGAGTGATCTTTGCTCTTCTACCATTTGCAGGATTTCCTCGTTCGTCCTCCGTTCCGCCCAGCTAACTCTCTCCATTCTGCGCCACACCCACATCTCGAAGGCCTCCAATCTTTTTATGTCGTCCTTCCTCATTGTCCATGTCTCGGAGCCGTACAGAACAACACTCCACACCAGTGTCTTTACCATTCTCTTCTTTAGACTCTTGCTTAAGCCTCCTCTCATCAGCTCTCCTCTTTTATAAAATGCATCTTTTCCCATGGATATTCTTCTTGTTATCTCCTCGTGGCATCTTGCATCGTCTGTGATCACACTTCCTAGATAGCAAAACTTCTCCACCTGTTCTATTTCTTCTCCGTTTAGTGTGATCTTTATTGTTTGTGGTGTTGTACCGCTTCTCTTGCTTATCTTCATTACCTTTGTCTTCTTTACGTTTATTTTCATTTCATATTCCAGCGATACCGTGTTTAGACGATCCATCATCCTTTGTAAGCCCTCCTGGCTAGTTGCCAGCATCGCCTGGTCATCTGCAAATCTCAATGCCTTCACCCTTCTTCCTCCTACCTTTATCCCCTCCTCCATATCCTCAGCGTTTCTCTTATGATCTCTTCTATATAGATATTGAATAGGATTGGTGACAGTGGGCATCCTTGTCGTACTCCTCTTCCGATTTTTCCTGGTTCTGAGTACTCTCCATCAACTCTTATTTTCACTCTTTGTCCCATGTATAGATTACCTATCAATCTTCTTTCTCTCCAATCCACCCCTTTTCTTCTCAGTATTCCCATTAGCTTTCTCCAGTCTACTCTGTCGAAAGCTTTTTCATAGTCGACGAAGCAGATATATATGTCTTGGTCATGTTGGATGCTTCTTTCTGCTATTACCCTCAATGCTGCCACCGCGTCTCTTGTCCCCTTTCCCTTTCTAAACCCATATTGGTCCTCTCCCAAGCAATTTTCTGTTTCCGCCTTTGTCTGCAGTCTCTTTGTTATAATTCTTAGCAGGATTTTTGATGCATGTGTCAGAAGGCTTATCGTGCGATGGTCTTCACAATTTGTTGCATTCTGCTTCTTCTGTATTGGTATAACAATTGTCTGCAGGAAGTCCTTTGGCCATTCTCCCGTGTTGTAGATGTCCTGGCATAGCTGCACCACCTCGTTCATTGCCTTCTCTCCAAGATTTCTGAGTATTTCTATTGGGATGTTGTCTATTCCTTCCGACTTCCCATTCTTCATGTCCTTGATTGCTATCACATAATCTGTCCCTTTGATGTCTTCTCTCATCACCTCCGGACCCATGCCGTCCTCCCCCTGTGTTTCTTCCTGCTTCCGTTCTTGTTTCCTCATTTCTTCCTCGATGCTTCCACTTCCTGTGTATAATTCCTCCACATATTCCTTCCATCTTTCCCTTATATCATCTGCGTCCTCCAGTAGTCTGCCGTCCTTGCTCTTGATTGCACCTCCTCTTCCTGTATTTTGCTTCTTGCTTAGTGATTTTATTTTACCGTACACCAAATCACATCGCCCCTGTTCCTGCAGGAGTTCCAGTTCTCTGCACTGCTCCTCCCACCACATTTCTCTTGCTTTATCCGTTGTTCTTCTCAGCTGGTTGTTCAGTCTTCTATATTCCTGTCTAGCCTCCTCTGTACTCTGATGTTTCCATTTTCTTCTCTCCTCCATGTCTTTGATCATTTCTGTTGTTATCCATGGTTTACGCGGTTCGTTTCCCTTTTGGAATCCTATCGTTTCAGTCGCCTCTTTCATCAGTGCTTCTTTTAGGTTCGTCCACCTCTCTTCTGTTTTTGTTCCCTCTTTTAGATTTTCTACTTTTTCCTCTAGGTTCTTCGATACTTCTCCCATCTTTGTTTTTATCATTTCTTTGTTCCACTTCATTTTCTTCACTCTTTTCTTTTTGATGAATTTGAGTTGTAGGCTCACTGTCACAGCCACCATGTTATGGTCCGTATCTGCATCTGCCCCGGGAAGGGCTCTCGCATTCTTCACACTATTTCTATACCTCTGCCTTACCATTATGTAATCCAGCTGGTATCTTTCCCTGTCTCCTGGTGATTTCCACGTGTATCTTCGTCTTTTTTCCTGCTGGAACCATGTATTCGCTATTACCAATCTTTGCCTTTTGCAGAATTCCATTAATTTCTCTCCTCTCTCATTTCTCTTCCCCAATCCGAATTTCCCTATTATACCTTCCTGTTCGCCCTCTCCCACTACTGCATTCCAATCTCCCATTACTATCACATAATCTGTCCCTTTGATGTCTTCTAATCATCTCTCTATTTTCTCATACATGTCATCCACCTCCTCTTCCTCATGCGCCGACGTAGGCATATACACCTGCACTATTGTTATGTCTACTGGTTGTGCACGTATTGATACTATTATCATCCTAGCTTCTTTAAGAAATGTCATTCGCTGTGGAGGTTGCTATTTATAAGTTTAAGTTCGCATTCCAATCCCTATTGAAAAGTTTATTAACAGACGGTGGCAAAAGTTGAAGGGGACCGTCCCAACTTGCTCGAGAGTTGGGGGGACGCGTCCCACGGGTCCCATAGGGTTGTTGCACCTATGGATGGAGGAAGCCGAGGTTAGAAATTCGCATCAATTGCAAGATTGCTCGCGGTCAGCCATGCTGCCAACAGCTGCGATGGTAAAGACCGACGCGAGACATATATGCGTGCCTCATATTCCCCGTCCTCGTCAGTTAAATCTACCAGCCTTGGAGATGGAATCGATAAATGCAATTAATAACTTGCCAGCTTACAGTATAAGCAATCACCGTCAAAGCATAAGTATCAATTAATTGGAATCCATAATGTCATTTGGGCTATAGTAACAATTAACTTACTACACGTTGTAGGTGGTGGTATAGTCAGCAATTAATAACTTGCAAGCTTACACTATAAGGAATCACCGTCAAAGTATACATGTAAGTATCAATTAATTGGAATCCATGATGTCATTTGGGCTATAGTAACAACTAGCTTACTACACGTTGTAGGTGGTGGTAGTCAGTCAGATTGAGCCTCGCGCCGATAGTGGACAGGTTAATAACGTTGAATATAATGTCTAGTTTATGCAGGTACTAGTGCCATCCGCTTGTGCAGATTAATTTATACTTCGTAGTTTCTGTCGGAATCATCGTAGCTATCGCTATAATCAGACTTATTGTGCTCATAAAGTCTCGTATGGACTCTGGAAATAAATACATGTCAAACAGATAATCATGAAAAATGACAAAATATGTTCATGGAACATCACTGTCCATTTGTGGTCTAGTGGGTGTCCTCTTACGCAGAAAGATGAATCCTCTGAGAGAACTGCTACAGTGTAACGTTTTACCCGAACCGAACCGTTTCTTTCCAGTCTAAACATATCTAATGTGATTTAACCTTTACCAGATCTGAAATAATCCATTCTATTTTGTTATATTCTAATTTATTGTACTTACCCATATTAGCCGATCTTACCTCGGTTTGCTCCTAAATACCTCTGTGACTCATTACGTCTTCCGACTCAGCTCCCTTTGACCTATTCGTTCCTCTGATCGACTTCATTTATTTGTTCCCCGAGTGTGAACGGCGATGGCCCAATCTCGTTATTTTGTTAGTATTGACCCTTTATTGTGGAATCAGCTTCTACCTTCGGTTCGGGTTGCAGTACTATCTGTGGTCCTGCCACAGATTTCGTTGTCTTAACGCTTGCCTTTATTCCCGAGGACTTTCGCGCTGGAGCGTCACTGATTGGTGGGCACTGGGTAGAGGCGCTTTATACGTTTTGAAATACAATAGAATACAATTTTTCCAAACAATCTTATATCTTCAGGATATTATTACTTGACTTTTATAAGCACTCACTTTAGCAATAATGACAGGAATGCCGTTAGCCAAAGCACGTTCAAAGAAGCGGATCGCATTGACGCTGTCTCCAATCAAGATGTAGATCAATGGTATGCCTTAAAAAATGACAAAGTTTACATTTATTCTGCAGGTAAATTGTTATTTATTTATTATTATAATTGTTACAATTAAGTAGTTACTGTCATGGTCCGACATTTAATTCAAAAGGCAACAAGCAATGCCAACATAACCGAAGCCGCAATCAGCGCAACATCTAGATCAATCAGTCCCTTTAGATGTCTCGCTACGGATACAAGCCAGCTAATAGATCCGACTGTGACAAACACTACATTAATAGTTAAGTCTATTCCTTAGGAGCAAGAACAAGGAGTGCAACATCGCCCACAACAGTTGTACATCGAGGATCAGCCAAAAGAATCCTACCCGAAGACCGCAGGCTGCGAGGAGGAACGTAGGATGGGAGTAGTGGCTGAGGGTAGGTAGGAGTGCTCGTTGTAATGATTAATTTTCACAATCCAGATAAGCCAGTTTACCCTTGGGCGACATATTCCGCAGCCTGAGGGGCACTTTTATCCGTCTCTAGAGAGTATCTCAGGGACTACAAGTAATAAAGATGATTTCTTTGTCTGTCATAGGTTTCCGGGGAATAGAGAGTATCGAGAGTATCGAGAGTATAGAGATAATAGAAAGTATCTCAGGCACTACAAGTCATAAGATGATTTTTGTGTCTATCATAGGTTTTCCGGGAAATAGAGAGTATAGAGAGTATCGAGAGAATATAGAGAGAACAGAGAGTATCTCGGGGACTATAAGTGATAAAGATGATTTTTTGTGTCAATCATACATGTAGGTTTTCCGGGGAATAGAGAGTATAGAGAGTATCGAGAGTATAGAGAGAATAGAGAGTACCTCAGGGACTACAAGTGATAAAGATGATTTTTGTGTCTATCATAGGTTTTTCGGGATACAGAAGTCAAAGAAGCTGTTTCTAACATTGTACGACAATCGGACGACCATAGTTTTGAAGGTCGTCCCATATTGTCAAATATCAACAGGGTTTTTCGGGTTACAGTGAGTGAAATGTATGACACCTGGAGAATCCTTCTCTGTCTGCTTCAACCGACTTTCACGCCATCGTTGACCAGCGGTGGTTGGCTTGGTGTTGTCTTTACACGCGACGACTGCGTTCTGACGATCCCTTGCGTCAACCACTCAAAAAATTCCATTCTGAAAACGACAGGGCGACACTCGGCAGATCCGATCAACTTCCAACCGATCGCCAACATTTCCCTCATCTCAATTTCATTGAAACGATCATCGCCCTCCAGCTCATGCCATATCTCAAGACTAACAACTTGCTCCACATGATCCGGTCAGGGTTCCGTAAAGGACACTATTCCGAAACCCTGCTACTTCGTCTTCTCTCCGATATCTGTGGTGCCATCGACAGATTGCAGCTTTTAACATTAATAGCTCTTTTTAATGTGGCACTGTCGATCACGAGATATTCCTTGAGCGATTAAAGATATCGTTTCGCCTTTCCGATACCGTTCTTCATTGGCTGGGATCCGTTACAGGCCCTCTAGGTTCCAGTGGGTCCCCGGCCCTTATGGACTACCTCAGGGCTCTATCTTAGATACCCTCCTCAATCTCATTTACGCATCTGACCTTGCTCCGCTTCTTGCCTCTTCTGCTGCACTGGCCCAGCTGTATGCTGATGATGTCCAGGCATACTTAGCCTACATTGCTTTGCCTCGGATGAAGTCGCGGTCGCTTGGGTTATGAGCTCGATTATGGGATCCCTGGAGGCCTGGATTTCGTCCAATCGGCTGCGGCTTAATCCCTCTAAAACCCAACTTCTCTGGCTGGCCACTCAGCAGCAGTTGGTTAGGTTGAACTTGATTGGCCTTACTGCCGCAATTTCTCACAGCTCCTTTTCCACCGTCGTGCGCGACTTTGGTGTCCTCCAGGACCAAGAGCTCACTTATACTCCCTACATCCACCTCCTCATTCATCGTCGTTATGACGGCGTCGTTAAATAAACGTATTACACACCTCCTCATTCGTGATTGCTTCTATAAACTGCGCCAGCTTTGCACTATCGCTCGCTTGCTCGCTTACTCCCTCTGCTACATTCACACTTATCCACTCTTTTGTTACATCCAGATCTGACTATTGCTGCTGGCTCTATGCTGGCCTCCCTGCTAGCCGCTTTGTGTTTTTGTATCGACTCCTGCGCTCTGCTTCACGCCTCGTTGGCCGCATACCCAAATTTCGCCACTTCACTAGCTACATGCGCGACGACCTAAAATGGCTCCCACTTGAGCAGCTAATCACATATACACTGTAATCTGGCCGCCCTGGTCAGATGCTGCTTGTTGAACTTACCTCCACGAGCTCTGCATACCCGTCCTCAGCACACGGGGCTCTCGATCCCTTCGCTTATCCGATAAATGGCCTACTTTTTGTTCCATTTGCAGGCAACTATACCAGGCAGCGCAGCACTTTCTCGGTGGTGGGCCCTTCGACTTGGAGCAACCTCACTCTGGCGCTCCGCTTGCTTTCCAGAACCCTCTCTCTTATGTTATTTTCTCACCTTAAGACTGCGCTTTTCAGCCTTACCAGAGTCGGGAGTACCTCTGAGTAGTTCTCCTGATGAGGTGCTATATAAATACCCAATATGAATGAATCAATGAATCAATATCTCAGCATCTGTGACGCAAAAATGAGAAAATCTGAGTTCAAGATAGGTTCGTCGGTGTCGTTCAAATCTAAAATAGTCATAATCAACATAGTATGACCATCGTATGACCATCGCATGACCTGTAGTTCAAGGTCATTTGACCTACTGCGGTTAACTTTTAGTATGGCAGAAACTACAAGTGTTGGAATAATTTTCTTCATGTCTATTTCAATTATGTCGACTTAAAGAAGGCATTTGACAGCATCCACAGAGAGTCGCTATGGAAAATAGCGAGAAAAAATATACGGAACACCGGATAAATATATCAACACATCCGTGTTGTATCACAATGGGGAATAGAAACACGCGCATGTGTAGCATCACGACAGGAGTTAGACAGGGGTATTTACTGTTCGCCTTCCTCTTCGTCATGGTCATGGACTTCATCACGAAGAAGGCAACAAACAATCCGACATCCGAAATAGAATGGGGTGGGGAAGACTGACGGATCTCGATTTCGCGGACGATGTGGCTTTATTGAGCAAACCATTTGATGACCTGCAGATTGTGCAGAGGATGTCAAGCAGTCTACAAGAGATAGGGGAAAAGGTTGGATTATGCATCAACTCAGGAAAAACGAAGGCGATGACAATAGGAAAGAAAAACTATCCACCAATCATGATCAATCAGTGTCCCATAGAATATATAGACAATTTCCAATACTTGGGGAATGACACCTCAAGAGACGGCGATATAGAGATGGAAACGAGAACTAGAATCGGAAAAGTCATGTCGGATTTCCAGAAGATGGGCTCAATATGGAGGTCGGCAACAATAGGAAGAGGCACCAAGTTGCGCCTATATAATGCATCGTGGTCCCAACAGCAGTCTACGCCTGCGAAACATGGAAACCCACCAAAAAAAGTTTCAAAGAGGCTGAATGTCTTCCACAAAAGGTGTCTGCGAACCATCCTGGGCATCACATGGAGGAATCACGTCAGCAACGCTGAGGTCCTGAGAATGGCCGGATAAGTGGAGATGGAGACAATCGTGGAGACGAGAAGATAGAGAATGGCTTGACACACACTCCGATTACCGGCACAAAGACCGGCAAAGGAAGTGATGACCTGGGTTCCGGGGGAGGAAGAAGAAATAAAGGACGTCCAAAGAAGACCTGGAGAAGCACATTCAAAGAGGATCTGGAGGATCAGGGTGTCGAATGGAACGAGGCAGAGGTCATCGCAGACAACCGTACAGAATGGAGGAATCTTGTCAACGCTGAGGTCCTGAGAATGGCCGGATAAGTGGAGATGGAGACAATCGTGGAGACGAGAAGATAGAGAATGGCTTGACACACACTCCGATTACCGGCACAAAGACCGGCAAAGGAAGTGATGACCTGGGTTCCGGGGGAGGAAGAAGAAATAAAGGACGTCCAAAGAAGACCTGGAGAAGCACATTCAAAGAGGATCTGGAGGATCAGGGTGTCGAATGGAACGAGGCAGAGGTCATCGCAGACAACCGTACAGAATGGAGGAATCTTGTCGCCCGATGTTCTGCAAAGAACGAAAGGAATTAAGAGAGAGGGAGAGAGAGACAGAGACAGAGACAGACAGACAGACAGACAGAGACAGAGACAGAGATACATAGAGAGAGACACATAGAGAAACACAGAGAGAGACAGAGAGAGAGAGACAGGGAGATAGAATAAATTTTACGACACATTTATTATCCAGTAATAAACTCATTTACTTAAAGGTAATAAACTTTGCGACATACTTGGGTGTTTTTCGTTAGTATCTCTTACATTTCATCAGAGCTGACTCGACCATTTGTCGTAAGTTGAGTGCACAGCCTGACTTCTTCTGTGTACCGTCATCGACAAGAAGAAAGTGTGTGTGATGCTGATTCAACGACATTCCGGTTGTATAGATATTTGACGCCGATGAATCCTAGAGAAGATCAGCGTAAAACTAAAGGCAAGCACACACACACATCCTAGTCTGTCACAAAATATGATGACGTAGCAGCTGTGTGTGCCAGCGATTTCAGCACCTCTAGAACGTACTTTTTTCCACATGGCAGAATTTTTATGAGGCCCCACAGGTCACATTTTGATCACACAATTCTAAGTGAATTGGTTTTTATAAAATCCAACAGGCATTTGTTCTTGGTACTGAAGCTTAAGGTCTTGACAACAAGACTGTCATTATTGCTATTAGGGCCCCTATTGCTTTTATTATTGTGGAATGATATTACGACAACATTAATACTACTACTGCTAATATTTATGATTATTAATTATTATTATTATTATTATTATTATTATTATTATTATTATTATTATTATTATTATTTTTTTTTTTTTTTTTTTTTTTTTTTTTTTTTTTTGCCCCGAGGTATACAGGATCCCTCAGGGACTTCAACATTATTTACAGAGTAGATTTGTCCGGAATGGGCCCTATTCGTCCAGGTTTAAGTTGTTGAAGGTACCCATAAAGGCCACCGCGTTGAAACGTTGAATCGTGAGCGCAAGGCGTTGAAACAAGAAAGACGTTTCACGAATGTCCCCCGTAACAGTTTTGAGTTTCTGCCCTAGAGCAGAAAGAAAGGCCAAGCCCTCATTGTTAATCGGGCCCATGGTTTCAAATGCCAGGGGAACAAAAAAATGAGTAGCGGACAGCTGGCAATATTTATCGTGTTTGCGGGCTGCCGCCTTCTCGGCCGCCCCACCGGCCGTCCGAGCGGTATCCGACAGGATACCGACTGTCTGTAATTATTATTATTATTATTATTATTATTATTATTATTATTATTATTATTATTATTATTATTATTATTGTTATTATTATTATTATTATTATTATTATTATTATTATTATTATCATTATTATTATTGTTGTTGTTGTTGTTGTTGTTGTTGTTGTTGTCATTGTAAAAATATATAGCAGGCACAAAGTCACACAGAAATGCAATTTGAAGCCCGCCGGGTGAAGGACAGTTAGATATCAAGATGTTTGAAAGAGTTACAGCATTGGAGAAATATCGGTAGTCCACTCTATTTCTTGGTGGCAGCCACTCATACGCTATACTATATATGCCATGTGTGCCTGAGATGATTTAAGCGGTACGAAGTCCAAATATCTATGCCATTTGTATACTAAACCCAATAAAATCGGTGCTCAGAATAAACTCCGCCAAAATAGATACAACATTTCAATTAATTATTTGGCGTATCACCATTTTGCAGGCTACAAGAGCAGTTAGAAAGATAGAATACTTTACATTCAGAAGAGATTTCTTCTCTGCAAGACATCCCCAGTGGCTGATTCCGAGAACAGCCTTTGGAATCTTCTCCCAATTGGCCAGTCTCAGCTTCACCTCATTTCCGATGAGTTGGTCTACACCTTTGTTTAGTCCACCAGTGATTATCCAAGCATCTGGTTTCAAGAATTTCATTTTTATGTTTATTTTCGACAAAATTGACGGCAATGCCAACAAATCTTTGTCAGAAGAGTGCGAAAAGTGTGCGCGAACAGCTTGTTCGTGGTCGGTACACGGAGTTAGTGAGAAGGTTCTAACCTGCTATCGATGGATTACAGGTCTAGCGCTACCGAATACTTAACAAAGATTAGCGTAGATGCAATCCTTTAAAGTGTTAGCATTTAATTGGACTTGTAATTGCTAACTTCTAAGGCGCTGGTATCTAACACACCAAAAACCAGACCGCAATCAAGTCGATATTTAAGAGATCATTCCGAAAGGATGCTGTTCTCTTTTCACATTACTGCATATTTGGAATTTCTTTGTTATCTTAAGATGATTTAATTAGTTTAGTTTAATTCATAGAAAATGGATATAACTGGTTTCTCATAGCCTCTGCAAAATCAAGGCGGATGGCCAATAACCTCCCTTGCCGTCTGATCCTCCCGACGACAGAGTACGGGAGGCTACTCATTTGTAGCTGAGTTCTCTGCGTGTATCAAGTGGTGTACCAATTCTTAACCCATTAGTGCCTGATTTTTCAAAATCATATTTATTCACTTTTAATTTGTTGTATATATAGTACAAACATAGGGAAAACTATTATTTTCATCAAAACTTGTATAATATGTGAATTTGAGCTACTTTTGTAAGCGTCCCATTTATGGGACGCTAGGCACGAGAGGGTGCCTCAACTAATAAGCATGTATTTGCAACCACAACTTGCATTCTTGCATCAAATAAAAGTCAAATCAGTTTAATTCAAACAAGAAGGTCACTATCTACAAATATTTACAGCTAACAGTCAACAGTAAATAGGAATAATAAGAAAAAAATAAAGAAAACTGGACATATTGCTCAACTAATCCATGAATATCACTCTGGTTACAGCTCTCAAACTATTTAGTTAGCAAAACTGACTGTCAAAACTTGCATTTGACTAGCTTTAGAGAATGATTATTAGTACTAATTAGTACTATTAATAATCCAACCTGTAATAGGAGAGCATAATATAAAAAAAACAGTTACTGAGTGTCTCCTTTCGATGGTACAAATATGCCATTTGTCTGTTTTCCCTTAGATTTCATGAGATTGTTCAAAGCAGTCAATGTGCAGGGCAACATTACACTTCTTGCAGTTTTTTAACCTTGAAACTACAAACTGCACAAAGTCTCAGTGTTTCAATTGCTTTGATATAGTGTTTGCCATCCTTGCGGACCTCCATCGGAGCTCTCTTGCTCTGTGGCTATGTATGCCCCGATGGTCTGCCAATGGCTGTGCGTTCAAGAAAATAGCTCTTATGGAATGACAATAGCTTTGTGACTATGGCATCCAAATGCCATTGGGTAAAACCAACACATTGCAGACACTGCTTCGGAACTCCAGCTGACCCATTGACTGATGACTCGCTGATTGAGTCAACCTGTAGATCAGCCAGGCATTCTGCATGGTGACATCCATTAGGTACATGACGAGAGGCCACCACCACTTGTGCAAACGAACTGAGTTGCAGCAAGTGATAATAATCTGGATCACCTGGTCCACTCCACCCATGTTCTCGTATTGGCTGATCAAATATGGTTACAACTTTACTGGCAGCCTTCGACCACTGTTGTACCGAAACTAATTGGTTCTACCCCATGGCAGCTGGATGCCATGGTCACAAAGCTATTGTCATTCCATTTTGTCACAATAATTTTGGACTGTGTTCAACCTGTGTTCTTTTGTTCCACGGACAGAATCAGTTTGAAGATCCATTTCAATAAATACTTTTAAAACTAACCTCAAAACTCATTTATTCTCCAAATACAATAATTAACCACTGCATTGTAACGCATCCTTTGAGTAAACAAGAGTGTGTGTATAACCAAAAACAACCAACTGTACATGCTTTGCATGTAACTGGCATTCGAGGAAATGTCATTTGACCATTGCAACCAAAAAGCCTTACCATTTGTGATGTGAAGTGCATTTGTAAACAGTATATTGGAGCACACACAGCTCCGTATAGTCCATCACAGTCAATGTATTTTGTGAAATCTGCTTACAGTTCAGTGTAGCGCTTCTGTTTGTTGCTAGTGAATCATGCGTATTTCACCTCCTCCCAAACTTCTCCCTAGCCTATTCTAAACCTCATTGGATTTGCACCAAAGCATTAGCACATAAATTACAGTGCCGCCTTAATTCAGTGCTACTAAAACTGCTGTCCATGGCCTGATGTCAGTCCGTGAGTGATCGGTTACCAGGATGCACAATGACAACCAGCAAAATTTTGGTTGGACTCAAATGAAATATTAAATTGTATACAATGTAAAACATAACAATTTTAATGAGAACATGACACAATGTTTATGCATAATAAACATTTTTAAACATGCAAAAGTAACAACGGTATAGCTGTAACAAACAGTGACAATAATATTATGAAATCTACGTTTTAACATCACATGTTATATATGTAATGTTATCAGATTTTGAAAAGCATCAGTCTGCAGCATCAGAAAGGTTGAGAAGCATTGCCTTCTTTAAAAATATATCACCAGTGTTCGATGCCTCATAAACTAAGCAAATGTATGCTAACAATGTTGTTTCCACTCAAAAGGGAGCTGAAAATTAAGAACATGACAAGCTAGATTTGTCTGATATAAGTGTAGAGTTGTCGTTACCTGCACATTGATGGAATGGAAATTCTTCCTGTTGATGTATTCGTGCTCGTTCTCCGTTGGAGCCACGATGCGCACTTGCGTTCCATCAATGCACCCGATGACATTTGGGAAGCTGGCCTTTTCATAGAACTTGGCTTTCATGATGTCAGCCTCTTGTTGGCTGGGCAGTTTAACGTATTTCGGCATCAGTCGCACAATTGCCTTGGTGACACGATTGATCGTTCTACTTGCCGTTGTTTGTTCAACGCCAAACAATTCGCCAACAACACTCTGAAAGGTTCCGGTTGCAAAAAACCTCAAGGTCAGCATCACCTGCAATTGCACATAATATTTCATCGTTACAGTAAGTCATAGACAAGTTATGAAAGAAGCTACATTACAGAGGGCATTTAAAATTTAGCACTGCGCATCATTGTGAATGATTGCACTAAAAGTAACTTTCAAATTAGTATATGTATCAAAATTGCCTAAAATTATGATAAATGTCAGCATGGTTTCGGTAGGAGAAATTATTCCAGCATTAGGGCCTACTCCTATCATATTCATACACATTCCTCTTATTCAATACTAAATATTACATGGAACTGTGCGTTCCAGTCTTAAGTCAGCTGCGTCGGCAATCGTTGCGCTATATATGAAATGTTCTCATACATAATATGAATAAATACAAAAAGAATTAGCCTGACTGTAACGCAGTGCAAACCAACCTAAACCATTTTTCTCGAATTGACTAGTTGAAATCTTCATCGAAAGTTCCCTCGCAATAACAGCAGATTATTTCGTTTGGTTCTCGTGCATTCTATATTTACACATGACACGTATTTCATTTATACTTGACTGTTATTAGTACTATTATCCTACATTCAGAACAATGTAAAAGATATTAATTCAATAAATAAATGTACCTGCATCACCGCAGATAAACTACCCAGGCGAGGGGCATCGAATCCTACATCGGCAGCCAGCTCGTCACAAATAATGAGCAGTTCGTGACGACGAAACCGAAAACTATCGTAAATTTCATCGTCTGTCATCAAATCTAATGGATTTCGACGATCCCTAAACACTCTTTGACGTCTTAAACTCTGTCGAATGCAACGAGTCACGACGGCCGCCATTTTGATTATCTCCACTAAGTAGCGACTAACGAACTTACACTACCCTCTGTGGCCGACTAGCGGTAGTCGCCAACTAAAGGGCTAAGATGTGTTCATACCTAGCGAATTAACCGCTAGTCGCCCACTAGCCGGTTTTTAGTCGCGACTAAGAGTTACGATGTGCTCATACCTATGGGCCCTGGCCATGAGTGTTACCACTACTCTATCCCCCTCCCCAAATACACGGTGATTGGAAAAGCTACCCCGTAGAAAATTTCACAAGAACGTGCATCACAAATAAGTAACAATCAACATTTTATCGTAATTTGGAAACTAATTTATCTATCATGTTTGAAGCATGAAGCTATTATTTTTTACCAACATGTCTATCGGCTTCGGCAAAAGCAGTAAACAGGTCGACCCCATAGGCTTATTGCATCGTGAAATAACGGCCCGGCTTATAGCTGATGTGGCTGATCGGCATTAAGTATTTTTGTTCTGTAGACTTTTTCTTGAATTATTCCGTAATCGAAAACTCCAATTTTCTAAAGCGCTACTCTGAAGCTAAACGCAAGCACCAACTTATTCACTAGCTGTATCTGAGTGGTTATCCAGACAGAGATCGATGTCCATTGGAGGTCTGAGTCCGATTGCCAGGGAGACCAGAGAGGCAGAGTTGCTGTTTCCCAGATTTTATAGTTCACAGAATTTAAGTCTGGACTGTTTGGGGGACAAAATGCAGGAGGTACGAAATCAGGAGTTTCGTGCGTCAGTATAGTTCGGCGGTTTCACGAGCTCGGTTGTCTTGAGCACCATCCTTCTGAAATTTGTAATTGGCCTATTCTGACATTTCTTCTTTATCTGGTAAGAACTTCTCCGTTAACACGACATTCCGATAGTGTGCGTGCACCATTGATATTAACGTCAGGTTCGACACACCCACTGAAGCCATGACCAACAGACCGAGAAGTCGAGCGACTTCGAAGCAAACGCTTTCTCCCGGTTTTGTCAATTTTTTCAGAAGAGCATTCAGTCCACCAAGTTCCATCTCTTTTCTGGAAATTCTCTGAGTAAACGTTTGGCTGCAAATTCATTACTTTCATGTACAACTTTACTATTTTGTCCTCTTCCTTGAACGCCATTTTACCGTAGTTTGTTGATGCTTATGTTGTCCCAATGACGTCACGTTTAATGGCGGACCGTGCAAGATTTCATAAATCGTTATTCGTTACAGTCAGGTTTAAAATCAATTCAATTTCCACGCATTTATGAATATTTCACAGTTATGTAACTGGGTATCACGACAATTCGTCTACAGACGTTTCGTCTTAGACGAAATGTCTGTAAACTCTGCGACACTTCGTCTACAGACATCTCGTCTAAGCTTACCAACATTTCGTCTACCGACATTTCGTCTAGTAGGCCTATTACGTTTCGTTGATCCCGCTTCT
Source organism: Allolobophora icterica (assembly GCA_963556255.1). Lineage (NCBI taxonomy): Eukaryota > Metazoa > Annelida > Clitellata > Crassiclitellata > Lumbricidae > Allolobophora > Allolobophora icterica. The sequence continues at coordinate 14,813,364 of OY744603.1, read as the reverse complement.
TGTTTTAGTTATATTTTAACCATTCATCCCCCTTCCAGTTTAATTTATATTTTAATCGTTGATCCTGCCTCTAGTTTTAGTTATATCTTAATCTTTGATCCAGGTTCTACTGTTAGTTATGTTAATCGTTGATCTGTCATAGTAGACGAAAAGTCGGTAGACGAAATGTCTGTAGACGAAGTGTTTTGGAACCTATGCAACTGATATTTGCATGTGGTCGTTTTTCCCAATCACAGTATAATATTATGTAGGCCCTAGGTGCCGGATATTGCCGTAGGCACCAGTGTTACCACTCATAAAACATGAAAAACCCAAGTTAGGACATTGAAAAAACCCAAGAAAACCCAAGGTGGTTTTTCTGCAGACTTTTAAATCAAAAAACGCATTATAAGATAAAATATAATAATATAATGCAATTGTACCAATTCCTGAAATAAAAATGTTGTTCTATCTTTCATTTTTACAATTTTATTGGTGATCGTTAATTGCTAAAAGTTATTAGTAAATATTCAAAGCAAATTAAAAATGTTTATATATACATGATTTTATTTTCATCAGAGTTCGAGTCACTGAATTATTACTTCTATCGTACATTTTATTTCATTTGTTTAAGCAAGAATAAAGATAAAAAAACTGAAACTCATAGGAGGGGCCCCTGGATTTTGCAAATATTTTACAAAAATTAAATCTTTTGATTATTATGATTATTACAACAGTCCCAACACTTCAATGCGAAAAAACACTTCATTATTAGGTACAGTTTCTTGATCATTATTTAGTTTTAAATTTTTTTCTGTGCAAATTTTGTTTCTATGCATAAACGTCATTTTGACTCCTCTTAAAAATTTTTCCCTTAAAAAATTTGGCCCCCACTAAAAAAATTTCTGCGGACGCCCATGATGAAACTCAAAATATTATATGTTAAGTTTTAAAAAAAGAGCAAGAGCTGATTGCTTTGGGAAACTTCCGAAAAAGTACAATCTGAGTCTGCAGTTTCCTTTAGTCGTTAGAGTTGTATTTTCTAACTATAGCAGTAGAGAAGAATAGCAAATTTAGTCTTTCGAGTTATATGTTAAATATAGCAATAGATTAGAATAACACATGCTTGCGCCATTTAATTATTGACCTCAATCATCCAGACCGTTGCAAAAATTGATTAAAATAATGAAAAATAGGGTTTCAATAAAACAAGAAAAACCCAAGCAAAAACCCAAGGTCTCCAGGAAAAAACCCCATTTCCCAAGTTCGGATTAAAAACCCAAGATCTTGTGATAAAACCCAAGGAGTGGTAACACTGGTAGGCACGGGAATACTGTGACGTCATCAACCCCACCCCAGGCGCTAATCCGGGGCTGTTGCTAAGGGAAGTGTCAGCCACTAGTAAGGGATCCTGAGGAGAGTGATCAATCGGAAAAATGGTTAGATCATCGAATATTACGTTTCTTTGAGAGAGCATTGTGGGTCGCCCTCGACTTCTATCCCTCTATAATCCGGTCTCTCTTTCCCCACATAACCGCTGACTTCGTCTCAGACCCATCTGGGCTGTACCACATTCCAGCCTTTCTAACGGGTTCCCTATTAAGGAGGTTTCAGAGGCAGGCGGGTGGAAGGACGTGACTGATTGATTATCAGAGGTTACCGATGGACGGTATCCTAGTTCATCCCCCACTAGATTTGTTATCGCCTGTTGTTCGTCTACTTGCATCTCTAGAACACTTAAGCGTCCTAATCTTTCTAGGGACTCTTCTTGGCGCTGTAGAAGCGTTCTACTCTATTCAGTTTGCCTCTCTAGTAATAATCTCTGATCTTCAGTTTGTTTCTGCATCAATAATCTCTGATCTTCGCTTTGTCTTTGCACTATTAGTCTTTGCTCATTAGACAGAGAATCCAACCGTTCCAGTATTATGTTTAACACTGAACTATTCCTAGACTGAGCTGAGCTTGGTCTAATACTAGAATGACTAACTCTATCTCCTTCATCATCATTCTGTTCTAATTTATCTGAAGTTTGAGACATGTCTAATTATTCAAGATTCTCTTTATTATTTTACATCTAAGTCATGTACAAGAAAACTAGGCACATTAAAACCTTCTAAGTTACAGAACTCTACGTTACGGAATTATATGCAATCACTACTGAAGAATTTCAATTACAATCAAATGTTTTCTCTGTTCCCCAAAAATTAATCATAAAGTACCTTCACAAAGAAAGAATCCCAACTTCAATAAATCCTGTAGCTCGGGTAAACCGTAACACGCATGTCATCAGAAGAAGAGATATCCATTCTCTTTTCTGAGGCAAAAGTTGTAACCATATTTGATATGCCAATACAACAAGAACATGAATGGAGTGGACCAGATGGTCCAGAATATTGCCACTTACTGCAAATCAATTCGTTTGCGCAAGTGGTGTTGGCCTCTCTTCGTGTACCTAATGGATGTCGCATGCAGGCTGATCTACAGGTTGACTCAATCAATGAGTCACCAGTCAATGGGTCAGCTGGAGTTCCGAAGCAGTGTCTGCGATGTGTTGGTTCTACCCAATGGCAGTTGGATGCCATAGTCACAAAGCTATTGTCATTCCATAAGAGCTATTCTCTTGAACGCACAGCCATTGGCAGACCATCGGGGCGCACAAAGCCACAGAGCCAGAGAGCTCCGATGGAGGTCCGAAAGGATGGCAAACACTATATCGAAGCAATTGAAACACAGACTTTGTGCAGTTTGTAGTCTCGAGGTCAAAAACAGTGCAAGAAATGTGATGTTGCCCTGCACAGTGCACATAGACTGCTTTGAACAATCTCATGAAATCTAATAGAAAACGACATATTTGTACCATTGTAAGGAGACACTCAATAACTGTGTTTATTAATATTATGCTCTGCTATTACTGGTTGTATTATTACTTGTACTATTAGTACTATTATATCATTCTCTAAAGCTAGTCACGCCCCCCCAAAGTCCGTCTCACACCTCGCCGTGGTGGTGGGGGGGAGCGTAACAACCGAGTAGGGGATTGCCTGCTGAGGCTATGCCATCAGTGGTGAGGGTTTCTGAAGTACCACCTTGGGCGCTACGCGAGGTGGAAAGGCTCAGCAGGAACCCCTGAATCAGCTGACTAACGTGAGCGGCGTAGAAGGCCACTACTCAAACCGCGAGGAAGGCAACGGGAAACCACCTCGGCTATTTCCCAAGACATGATATGGACAAATCGAGTGTCGTCAATGTCACAAACCTGCTCAACAGCAGAAGACTGAGAAGAAAAGCTAGTAAAATGCAAGTTTTGACAGGCAGTTTTGCTAACTAAATAGTTTGAGAACTGTAAGCGGGCAACTACCAGTATGATGCTCATAGGGTAGTTGAGCAATATATGCAGTTTTCTTTACTTTTTCTTATTATCCCTATTTACTGTTGACTGTTAGCTGTAAATATTTGTGGATAGTGTGACCTTCTTGTTTGAATTAAACTGATTTCGCTTTTATTTGATGCAAGAATGCAAGTTGTGGTTGCAAATACATGCTTATAAGTTCAGCCACCCTCTCGTGCCTAGCGTCCCATATATGGGACGCCTACAAAAGTAGCCCAAATTCACATATTATACAAGTATTGATGAAAATAATATTTTTCCATATGTTTCTACTATAATATACAACAAACTAAAAGTGAATAAATATGATTTTGAAAAATCAGGCATTAATGGGTTAATGGTTGTCTATTCTTTTGTTGTTTATATCCCTGTCGTCTGTCTCTCGAGTATCTTCATTCTGTATAGGCTTATTTTTCACTCCAAGGGTTTCCATATCGGAACCATTTCTTCTAAAATTTCCTGCACATTTCCAGTGATACACTGGCTTACGCACTGTAGCTTACATAACTACATACAAGCATACCTAAATGCAAATATACATATATACGTACATACATACGTACATACATACGTACATGAATAGCATACGTACATAAATACTTCCTCTATGTGGAATGGGCTCACACCTTCTGTGCACTTATTTCCACGAGGAAGTTCACCTGCTTTCTACCTCCTCCATGAGACTTCTCTGTTTAACTGTGGCTGGACTGGGAACACCTCTGAGTAGGTTTCTTGAAGATGCGGTATATAAATGATCAAAGTGAATGAATGAATGAATGAATGAATGAATGAATAAATACACATTATACATCAATGCATACATAGAAATATACGTATTGACAGACATACGGAACAGAGTATACGCACTTGTTAAAGCCGCAGCTTCGACAAGAGTGCTGCAGAAAGCTTTCCTGTTGTTTTGGATCGATTCATTTGGCTTCGCATCAGTTGCTTTGTGTCCTTTACCTGTGTCGCTATCGCAATCACTGTCGGACAGGACCGAAAAGATTACGTCCGGTTTAGCCATGCCCCATTTGTCAAACAATTCCAAGATCTTGTTGGCGTCTGTTGGCGTGTGTTGGTGTCTTTTGGGGTCTGTTTCGTAATCGAGGCGGGCATACTGCACACAATAAATCCATTTGGCAACATTACTATGTCTGATGAGTGATGACTATATTGAAATACGGGCTATCGGCGATGACGATACTATAGATTTAAATGTAAACTTAGCGTAGATTTAACTGGTTTGCTTGTATGAACATTTCCTTAACTTCAAGCTGCATTTTTCTAATGTTGAAGATCGACTGTAAGAATCAAGGACGTAGGTAATTAATTAGACGACCCCGCCTGTCACACAATTAGTCAGAGAGATGGAGACGTGAAGGACAATTGGTCAGCAGAGATGGATGATTGAAAGGTAGATGTTAAAGACGAGAGGGGAAAAGATTTCTAAAGAACGAAGTGAAAAACGGAGAGCCGTCGATAAAGTGTATCTCGTAAACGGGTTGACCACGCATTGTCATTGACCGAATCGAATCGCAGACTCTCTCTGACTTATGTTATGCTGTGGCTGTTGTAAATAGGCTGTATAGATTAAACACGAAATATCTAAAAACTTCTCGTTTTCTTCGCAAGGTAACAATGATTGCCCACCCGAAAGAGAAGATTAGCCGCCGAACATTAGCACCGCTCGCCACCAAGATCTGGGAAGAATCGCGACGACCCCATCGATCAGCTTTTCTTCCAGTACAGTAACATCGTTTTAACAATACGACAGCAATCCATGGCAATGGCAATCACAAAAACGCAATCCTGGATCCATAAGGTTCGCATGTCAACATTTTTGCATGTATGTAAAGCATGCATGTAAACCTATCGCGTGTGTATGCATGTATGTATGCAGGCATTGTAGGGCCGTATTAACTTACATGGATGCCCCAGTGCACCGCCGCCGTGGCAGCCCATAGCAGTTCAAGCGTGATGAATCTGATGATGCCTGATTGCATGCAGTAAGAGGCTCACGAGTCACGACGCGTCGACTCCAGCATATCCCAAAGGCAAAGCTATAATAATTGAAGCTACAAAACTAGTAACTACGCTGCAGTTACTACTTAGGAAATGAACTTGTGCAGTTTTTGACTTTGTGTACGCATTCAAGGACCAACAAGCTCAAGATGTCTCTCGAGATAATTTTATGTCTCAGTAAGCTGGTCTTAAAATTTTCCATACAAAAGATGAATGGATCAATCAGAAAACCAAGATATACTGACCCGGACGTCGCCGATGATACAAAAAAAATGGTCTGCGGCATCCACTGTGGGAGCCATGATGAAATACTAAAAAGTTTACTGCTGGCTCAACACCACCACCATCACCGTTACCGTCACCAACAGGGACGTAGGCGACAGGACAAATAAGAAACCATCTAAACTGCAAAAACCGTACCAGGATAGGACAATGGGATATGAGAGGGATCAATTCATTAGGTAAGCTGTCAGTACCTGGAAAGGAAATGGAGAGACTGGATGTCACTAGGTGTGCGCTATCGGAAACCAAATGATCAGGTTCCGGCCACTTTAAAATGCTGGATAGACATACGGTGATTTACTGAAGCAGAATGCAACTCGAACACCATGGAATGGCCATCTGGATTGGGAAGAACGTCTCCTCGTGCTTGACGTCGTACAAACCAATAAGCAATAAGGTTAGATCGGTCACGTTCGCATCAAAACCAAGAAACATGACTATAGTCCAAGGTTATGCACTAAAAGCTGATAAACCAGACTGAGAATGAACAGTTCTACCGCGATCTAGAGCGTGCGATCAAGGAGTTTCCAGACGAAATATACTCCTAATCACAGGAGATTTTAACGCCCGAGTAGAAGACTCAATAGAGTCTGACGTACTTGGGATATATGGACACGGGCAGACACTGGAGGATTTCGGCGCGGAACAAAAACTGTTAATTGCCAACACGCTTTCACGACAACACAGTAGGCACAGATATACCTGGAAGAGCGCCGATGGAACTACAGAACCCAAATTAACTACATATTGTTTAGTCGACATAATAGGCAATCAAACACCAGACGAACTATGGCGACAGCTAAAGGACGTCACCATGGGGCTGCCAAGGCGACACTACAGCAAAATCATCAAAAACGTAGAACTGGATCTCTTCAATGGGGAGCCAGTGCAAGAAGTCAAGCATTTAAGTAGTGATGTGTGCAAAGCGGGGCAGTCGGGCTATGTGTCTAATGCATTTAAGACTGATTGAAGGGGAGAGATGCTGTTTAGGGAGATCCATGAGAAGCGATTTGCATTAGACCAACGTGAGCAGATAAATGCATGGACTACACTGATGAAGACAGAGGGTGATACAAACGCCTGACGGCCTTGATATGTCTCAGTTGAAAGAAGCAGGAGCGAGTCAGGCTAGAAATATGCTGTGTGAACGTGAGGGAGGAGTCAAGTGTGACACGCACATCACGGACAGCAGAGGAATATGTGTAAGCAGGGAAATTCTTATACAGTAATAGGAAGTCGAGTTTAGCAAGCAGCTGCCTAGTTCCAAACCGAATAAATTGAATTTTAGCAGTGTTTAGACAGGGTTAGTCGACATCCAGTAGACAAAGTATAGATCAGAGACAAGTCAGTCAATAGAGCGGACAGGAGCGAGCTGATCAGTTGATGGACCTTGTACATAAAGATGGCCAGTTGCCCAATAGTTAGTAAATAGAAGCAGGATATCAGCAGTGAGGAAAGTGTATAGGATAGGCCCAAGCACCGAACCTCGGGAACATCAAATTCGACACCAGCCAACCGAGTACTGGTATCGCCAAGGACAACCATCTGTGAGCGGTAGGAGAGGCAAGATTTAAACCAAAGAAGTGGAATACCACAGAGGCCACAGGATAGTTGTAGACGCTCAAGCAAGATCTCATGGTCGACCATGTTGAAAGCAGATGAAACATCAAAGAGTGCCAGGAGAGAGATGAGATTGGGAATAGCTATATAAATATCAGGCAACAGGGATGAGAGGGCAGTTTCTGTTGAATGTTGTCCACTGAAACCCGGTTGGGCCTCCGGTAGGAGCCCAGTTTGCTCAAAATAGGAAAGCAGTTGGAGTGAAACTAGTCTTTCAAGGGTTTTGAAATGAAGGTGAGGTGGGGATGGGCCGGTAATTTTGACAAAGACTTTGGTCAAGGTTTTCCTCTTTCGTGGTCGGGAAAACGAAGGCTAGTTTTTTGGGAAGCAGATAAGTAACCCTCCGAAAATGCGACATATTAGACTTATAAACTAGGTTTTGATGTGGATGTGGTCAAGGTTTTCCTCTTTCGTGGTCGGAAAAACGAAGGCTAGTTTTTTGGGAAGCAGATAAGTTACCCTCCGAAAATGCGACATATTAGACTTATAAACTAGGTTTTGATGTGGATGTACTCAGGGATTTTCTGCCAGCATCAACCCATGACGCGAACTATGTGATGTGTTGCCGTTAAAAAATCGTGATCATTGCGTGCTAACTAGGCTCATTGAGTAACTGCTAGCGCGTGATCCAACGCTCACGAAAGACGTAAACAACTCGATGATTCATCGGTGCGACGTCTGCGAAAGTTGCTCTACAAACGCGCTCGTAAGACTTAGTGAATAGCATAATCAGCGTAACATTACTTTCACAATTTATTTGCATCTATGTCGGGGCCTATGCATAATGATTGTGGTCCGTCTATGAATGGAGTTCATGTATAGCTGAAGAAGATTTCCACTGCATGCACGTAGCCTACAATCGTACATCATAGTAACATGCTACTATCATTGGTTGACAGTTGACGTAGAACAATTTCTGTGCTTACCCTGTTCATACATCTGAGCCAAGCTATTATCGCCTAACCATATTACATGTATGTTTTAGATGGTCGTCTATTATGGCCAAGAAAATAACTCCTTTCGTTGGGTTCTAAGTAGGGGTCTGCGGGTATACCCGTACCCGCGGGTTTACCCGTACCCGACCCGTACCCGCGGGTCGGGTACGGATCGGGTAAGCATCTTACGGGTCGGGTTGGGTATGGGTAGGAGAGTCACGGGTACGGGTATGCCCGGTTCTACCCGTACAAAAGGCGAGTTTTGGAGTTACCGTTACGTATAGGGCCTAATAATGAATCTTGCACAGGCAAAGACTTACTATAGGTTAACTGGCATATCCTAAATCTAAGTACTATCACTGCAGACCTATGATTATATATATATATGTATATATATATATATATATATATATATCTTCCCCTGCCTCTTCCTCTTCCTCCTAGTCCTCTGCCTCTTCCTCTGCCTCTTCCTCTGGCTCTGCCTCTTCCCCTGCCTCTGCCTCTGCCTCTGCCTATATATATATATATATATATATATATATATATATATATATATATATACGTATAGAGTCATCATCATTTACACGTATCCTCACAGTACCGTATGCCTGTGTTGACTGTCTGTCCGTGGACCTTCGTGAACTTGGAATTTATTAATAGATGTTCAAATTACAGTTACAAAGTGGCTGTCTCCATTACCACAGTCGCAGTGCTTTTACACATGTCTGATCTGGTTTCCAGTCCGGTAAGAAGAGGGTCAAAGGTCGCTGAGCTGGAGCCCGTGATTCTGGCAGTCCTGCTTTCCTTACAACAGGCTGATGCAGCCCAAACTATATAATTATATTTCAAATATGGCGTCTTTTCAGAGAAATGTTTAAACTGTTCAATTAGCGGTATATTGCTACAAACAGCTTAACACGCTCGGCTGCCCATGATGTATCGAATCACATCTACCAGATGGAGATTCTCAACTTCTGAAGTTCTGACAAGTCATCAGCTGCTGACTTGGATGTCGGTGGGACAGACAATGCAGGCTAGAGAGATGATTAATGGCACGACTGATGTGGCCATAAGCCACCATAGCCACGGACGCCGAAGTCTCTTATATAATTTACCCATTTACAGGAGTTCATTCCACAGACAACGGATACGGTTTGCTTACTATAAGTTTTACTGATACGTCAACAATTTTTGCGTGCTTACAGTAGGTGTTGGACAATGGACATTTCAAAAGTTAGACGATAATATTATTGATTCTGAGTTTTCTTACATTAAATAATGGCGGATGACAAAGCTGCGTCAGATGTAAGTAATAAAGTTTACGTAGGCTACATTACACAAATATTGGTTAATCGTTTGATTGTGAGCCCTAAATCTCGAACAGACACGCCATACAGTAGTAAATTGAGTTCGGCGCACGATGGTTCATAAACGGGTTTTCTGTCATACTATAACTTTCTTAATCGTAGTTGTTTAATATAGATGAGACGGCGATGGATAGAGAGAACTCCAGTGGTGGCCACTCGCCCTCAAGTGCCGAGGCAAAGAAAATGAAGTTGCTAACACTTCATACACGTGGCTGCCTCAGTACTAAGGGACTTCTTTTTCCTCTTTCTCCTCCTCTTCCTCCTTCTCTTCCTCTTCCTCTTCTTCTTCGGTCTTCCTCTTCCTCCTCCTCTTCCTCTTCTTCCTCTTCCTCTTCTTCCTCCTCCTCTTCTTCTTCTTCCTCTTTCTCTTCCTCCTAATCTTTTTCTTTCTTCCTCTTCTCCTTCCTCTTCCTCTTACTCTTACTCTTCTTTCTTCTTCTTCTTCCTCTTCTTCCTCCTCATCCTCTTCCTCTTACTCTTCTTCTTTTTTCTTTCTCTTCCTCTTCTCCTCTTCCTCCTCCTCCTCCTCTTCCTTTTACTCTTCTTCTTCCTCTTCCCATTCTTTTTTCTTCCTCTTCGTCTTCGTCTTCCTCCTTCTCCCTCTTCTTCTTCCTCTTCCCTCTTCCTCTTCTTCTTTCTTTCTCTTCCTTTTCTTCTTCCTCATCCTCTCACTATTCTTCTTCCTTCCTCTTCCTCCTTCTCTTCCCCCTTCTCCTGCTCCTCTTCCTCATATTCCTCTTCCTCTTACTCAGTTGCACGTGACGGGTTCCATAAGTTGACCGATGACTACTGCTACCACTGCTACTAGTACTACTGCTGCTGCTGCTGCTGCTGCTGCTACTGCTGCTCTTACTACTACTACTACTACTACTACTACTACTACTACTACTACTACTACTACTACTACTACTACTACTACTACTACTACTACTACTACTACTACCACCACCACCACCGCTATCATCGTCATCAGCCTATTTATTATTATTACAACATGCTGAGTTGTAATTAACATGTATGGTTGGGACTGGGGAGAAGGTGTGCTAATGACGTGGCGGGTACGTTACGGGTACGGGTATACTCGCGGGTACGGGTCGAGTCGGGTAGTAATTTTGACTACGGGTCGGGTACGGGTACGGGTAACGATCCCGTGTTACGGGTACGGGTCGGTTGGCAAAATGCTCTACCCGCAGACCTCTAGTTCTAAGCCTTTGCGAAAGCCAGCCAGTTTTGACTGTTACTGTCATTTGCAGTTACATCAGATTTTTCATGTCTGCAGCTGAGTGTGCTCTGACTTATCTCCGCCCAGTATTTCTACAATGCAACATGGTACTTTCTCCGTATTCGGCCCCTCCTTTTGGAACACACTGTAGTGCAACCTACTACACGAGCTTAGTGTCCTTTCTCTCCCTTTATTTAACTAAGGATTGAAGTTCATTCTTTTAGATCAAGATATTATATTTCCAGGTCATAAGCCCCGGCGAGTAAATTGTTAGAGAATACTCTATAAAAAAGGGGATTTTCATGGTATAGTATGTTAGAAAGCTCTTTTTGATTCTTAATAACCAATAATCCAGCGAGGAGCGCTATCTTGAGATGCTTTGAAGACGATATAATTTTATTTCTGCTGCATGTATAATTTACGTTGGCCTGGGTTTTAAGGCTGTTAGCACATCAACAAAAACAATATGCTGATAGGAATTGATAATGAGTCGTGATACCCGTATGTTCTTCAGTTTAGTCTTCCAGTCACAGTATTCCTGTTCATCTTCAACGAAGTCGAGTTTTCCAAAGGCGTCGGTTGGAAAGGTTTTTGTCGAAGGTTCCAACTCATGAAATTCGTTGTCGATGGCTTGATTGCTATGAAAATCCCTGCTGCATCCACATTCGCATAACCTACAAAATGAAAGGTTGCCTTGGAATTGTGATTTCCAAAGACTTTCATTTATGAATTTTATGAATTTAAATTTGTAAAAATTACTCATTGTAACATCTACCTATTTTGAGTTTCTTACAAAAGTTTGGTACATTTAGGAAAACTTAGTAGTTGAATTATTGTTTCACTGTAACCTGCCGTTGCAGAAAACTGTAAGATCAAACATGGCTTCCCTAAATACTGGTCGGACAAGTGCACAATAGCACAAAGACATTTGCTCACCATATGTTTTGTTAACTAGATGAACTGCTTTCTCAGGCTCATATCTGACTATAAGAACTTACTCATCGATTCTTAAATTTATCAGTGTAAATACTTTGTCCATTTCACGCAGTGTTATCTTACCTAGTTACTTACTTACTTATTTTCAGGTAAAATTTAAGGTATCAATCTTCTTCTGAAGCGTAATCCTAAGCTAACAGAATATTCATCTGCAGTGCAACAACAACAACAATTCAGCAAAGTTACATATTCTACGCCTCCCAACCATGATGCGGCTGTGTTTTTGCCGTTTTGTAATTTCATCCTGAAGTTCATCTCAAAGCTGAATTTGATATAACATTTAATGATCAAATTGGATTATTTCTATGATCGATTTGGCGTTTAAGAGGATTTTACGAGTTTGCTATATGCAAATGTTCATTTATTATGAAAACAAACACTCAATGCAAATCATAGCCTTTTGAATTCTAGGAGACTTTACGCTTGCTTTTTAACGCTCTTTCGATACTATATTTGATAACAGATGCAAGATCTCGGTTGTAGGTGATGTTAGGTTTTCACAACCATGTACCGTCTATCTGAAAAGATTCCATCGTTTATAGAATAGCTTCCGTTACAGAACGAATGATGGCTCGCGTAATATCTGGATGCAGCGTCTTCTATCATAGCCTTACGTGCTACACCGTGGGGCGATTTTGCTATCGCGTAATGTCGCCCGTCTTTCTTTCTCTGGCTGTAGAAATCTCGAGATTACGATTACAATTTCGTCTTCGACGCTGTTGTGTTCAGAATCTTTGAACACGGCATAATCTGTTAACTGTTCATGAAAACTCGTGTTCTGAGCTCAACGTATACATGCAAGCCTGCTCCCGATGACATTTCTAGTTTCTGAAAATGTCTGCTATGATTTAACACTGTGCTGTTAATTGCACTTAGGCTAGCGTAGAGACAGCCTCGGATAAATTAATACCGAAGCAGCACTAAAAGTATCCAATTACAACTACAGAGAGATTTCGAGCTCAGTTGGAGCGGATGGTCCCATAATCTGTGGGCGATCACGCACCCATAAACAACTATGATCGCTCTGCTTGGGTCTAACTGTTCTTGCTACCGTCGCATCAATATCGCTTAGCCACCATATGCTAGCATACAAACATACGGTGCGCCATCGGTTGACACCTTGTGCATTAAACGCCAGCGCTGAAATAATAATAGTATGAAGCTAAGTAAAATTGTGGTTCTCACTCAGTCTCATGCTGATTCGTGTCCCTTCGAAATCGATTGCATTCGACCTTCTTGAAAGTATTGGTTATGAATTCGGTCAAAACGTCCTGTACAAAACTTTACCAGGTAAAAAACCACTAATAGTTAAATCTATCCATTTTTAATTCACTTGTGCTTTATTTACAGGGTTTAACAATGAAAACGTTAACAAACAAATGAATATTAATATAATGTTACAAGGTGTTAGAGTTGTTTATTTTAGTATAAGATTTTAGTATAACATTCTTTGATATGCTTAACTTGCCTACTTCTTTTGTTTATCTTAGTATGAGATCTTAGTAGGCCTATAACATTCTTTGAAATAATTTTAGTATAAGATTTTAGTACAACATTCTCTGATATGCTTGACTACTTACTTTGTTACAACAGCTACGATATGATTGGTGTTACTCAGGAGATCTCAAAGCCAAAAAACTTACACAAAGAATTTTCTTCCTGCGGTATATCATTGATTTTTAAACTAGCAATTAGCCAATGGCCATACTCTTGATTAATTAAAGTAGTTGTAGATCTATGCTTTTATTAAGCTCATTCGCATTCTATTCACAAGGATCACTATGATAACGTTTAAAATTCAATGAATGCTGAAATGTTACATGGTGTTACAGACTTACAGTTGCTATTAATTTTAGTATAAATTGCACCAATTCCGCGAAATGTTTGACAGTTTATTTTGCAAAATCGGCTGTGTATGCTAGGCCTGACTCAAGCGATTTCTAAGCCAAAAATAACTTATGCAAATTTTTCTACTTGAAGTATTTCGTTGATATCTAAATTTAGCTATAGTCTGGGTGTTCCCTCATATTGTTTAGCCGATTTGAGGTAAATAAGAGTTAAATGTGCAGTTAAGTGCATATTAGGTCCGCATTGGGCCCATAATTGGCCACCAGTTGATTCCTGTGGCCGAATTCGGTCCCGCGTGTGATAATGAATGTCGCTCTCAGAGGTGTTTATCTCAGAAGTTGTGGGTAGATGGCGACAGGATTGAGGAGATCATGCCATTTCAGACTTCAGAGAGATATCTAGTAATTGTTTAAAGAAACTTTTTAAAAATTATTAATAAATGTAATGTAATGTAACAAGATGTTTATATAGCACTTTTCAATCAATGCACTGTCAATGCATATCTTTTGAAATACTCAACCCGCTCAGAACGGAGCATGGAGCCTGTATACTGCAGAGGAAGTGAGTGCTGCCAGAGGTGAGATATGACCACATGGATGACACCGTTGAAAGCATTCCAAAGCAGAGGAGGTGTGGACATTGTGGCAAGAAAGTTTCACAGACGTGTAGTAAATGTCTTCTTTACATGTCCACTGCTTTGCTGCCTTCCACAGTCAATGAACTAAAATATCACATTCACACCATGTTGAAAGCTGAGACATTGGACTTGGCCAGTATTCACTGCCGTCAGATCCTGAAAATTCGTATGCTTTATGATTTTGTCGCATAACGTGTGTTCCCCAGAATGCTGTTCGCAACTGGGTAATAAAGAATATGCTTGCTTACTTATTTTATTTTACATCGAACGACATTGGCACTATGATACTAAGTCACTGCGATATGTATTATTTTTGCTTTGTCATTGTACAGCTGTTTCTATTACTATGAAATGCTATATAACAACACAGTTGATTCTTAGTAGCGTTTTGACTCATATGTGCCCAGCGTCCTTTTAAAAGGACACCTAAATATCTCTGGAACCAACAAAGATATGTTTTCAAATTTTTGGCCCTAGTGTACTTTTATTACAAGGACTCAATGTGCAAAAGAACATCAAAATCTGGCCACTGAATAAAAAGTGGTCATTAACGGGTTAAGATTTTAGTACAACATTCTCTGATATGCTTGGCTACTTACTTTGTTACAACAGCTACGATATGATAGGTTTTACTCAGGAGATCTCAAAGCCAAAAAACTTACACAAAGAATTTTCTTCCTGCTTGATATCATTGATTTTTAAACCAGCAATTAGCCAATGGCCATACTCTTGATTAATTAAAGTAGTTGTAGATCTATGCTTTTCTTTAGCTCATTCGCATTCTATTCACAAGGATCACTATGATAACGTCAAAAATTCAATGAATGCTGAAATGTTAAAAATTGTTACATGGTGTTACAGACTTACAGTTCCTATTAATTTTAGTATAAATTGCACCAATTCCGCGAAATGTTTGACAGTTTATTTTGCTACATCAGCTGTGTATGCAAGGCCTGACTAAAGCGATCAAAATACCACTAAGCATCACTGCTTAACACCAGCATCAACACCTATACTATCACTAACATTAGCAACATAGCAAACGCTGACACTAAAATATCCTGTTAGAGATGAAACTTCCTATAGCATGACAGAAATTACATGCTATTAGATGACAACAGAAATGCAATATTGTGATATATTTACATCGTCTGATTTCCGTTTAAGTTTTGTTCCAGACATTTTGCTATCCTTGTCAGTGTGATATTCACCACATCCAGTGCACTTCCGTGAGATCTCACCTGCGCATGTATATTTATTTCAACTTTCCAACAAAGGAAACAGTGATACAAGAAGCTCTTTATGCTCTATGCAAGGGCCGCGCACAGCACATCAATCGAGACTATCATGCAGTTTAGGGTATTGGACCTTCCAGTTGGAACACTGTGGCATTGAACGTATGTTCTGTTGACACTGTTGTACAACTATTTTAAAACTGTCATAAAACGCATCTGTTAAGATCTGTCAGATAGTCGTGTCTACAGCGCTTGTGTGATGTATTAAATGCGTTATGTTAATTGCCTAGATATATATGTTACAGGCAATTCGTAAAACCAGGGATTTTGTAAAATCCCTGAAATTTTTAGGTACTTTGTAAAATCCCTGATTCACTCAGGCACTTTACAAAATCCCTGAAAAAATCAGGGATTTTGTAAAATCCCTGAAATTTTTAGGTACTTTGTAAAATCCCTGATTCACTCAGGCACTTTACAAAATCCCTGAAAAAACCAGGGATTTTGTAAAATCCCTGAAATCAGAAGACGAAAATTTGACAGATTGCCTGAAATGAAAATGACGAACATAATCGATGTTTATTACGCAAACAACCCCTATTTTCAAGGGATCGACAGTTGAAGATGGTATTTTATTTTAAGTTTAGTTCTCATGTTGTACAACCAGGAATTTTGTAAAATGTCTGACAGTTTATTATGCAAAGAAGTCTTATTTTCAAACGATTACCATTTTTAGATGGTATTTTATTTTAAGTTCAGTTCTACATCAGTTTTTGTTGTCACACAACATACTCGAATGGTTTCGACACTGGACTTTCCCTTTGAAAAATTTTAACTTTGAAGTTGCAAATTAATTGAAGTTGTTGATACATCACAAAGTAATAAACAATCCGGCTCGACAACTTTACTTTCCCTTTGAAAAATTTGCAGCTATTTGTCTTGCAGCACTCAGTAGACTTTGAAGTTGCAGGGTAGGCCTACCGTAATTGAAGTTGTTGATACTTCATAAATTAGTAAACAATACGGCTCGACAACTGCACTTTCCGTTTGAAAAATTTGTCTATATTTGTTTCGCAGAACTCAGAGAACTTCGATTGTCTATTTACTTATAATTCTTTTATGTGCCGTCGCAACAATTAGAAGTTGACCGAAATATTTTGCGATTGGCTGAGATTAACTGTGGTCAGACGAGTACCCTTGCTATAAATTAAAACCCAGCAAGAACTATTTCATTTCTGGTTATCCTTTGGTTGGGTCAGTTCTAAACAAAATGGATAGTGAGCATAATATGACAGAGGTAAAATTTATGGAACAGTTGCTTGTTATGATAAGAAAACAGCGCTGATGAAGAAGGAAACGTACTTCGATTTGATTGATTGATGAGCTGAAAGAAGCGATGAACAACAAAAACCAACAGACAGTACTACATCCTAAAACGGTTAGTGACATCAGATAACTGTATTGCGATAATTCCTACTGGTGGGAAGAACATATATAATAAGAACATGCATAATAAACTTTCAGACATTTTACAAAATTCCTGGTTGTACAACATGAGAACTAAACTTAAAATAAAATACCATCTTAAACTGTCGATCCCTTGAAAATAGGGTTTGTTTGCGTAATAAACTTCGATTATGTTCGTCATTTTCATTTCAGGCAATCTGTCAAATTTTCGTCTTCTGATTTCAGGGATTTTACAAAATCCCTGGTTTTTTCAGGGATTTTGTAAAGTGCCTGAGTGAATCAGGGATTTTACAAAGTACCTAAAAATTTCAGGGATTTTACAAAATCCCTGGTTTTACGAATTGCCTGTAACATATACATAGCTGCAAATACACATATATACATACGTACCCGCGCACATATTATGTATATGGGTACATACCAGTGCATATTTTAAGGGATTCTGACTACTGGGACAAAATCAGCCACGACTAGGGGGCCCGGGGAGCGTCGTAAGCTCCCTTAGCGGGTCTGGGTAGAGCCCCACCCGACACCTCATTTTAGAGCATTTGTGCCAAATGGAGCCAGGTTTAACCACTTTATTTTACCAAATTTACTTTCTATCATTATACATATCTTTATTTAAGTCATGCATAGAAGTTTAAAAATAGGACATAAATATAGTTCAATCATACCATCAAAATCATTGATAGAACTAAGTCAGTGACAGGCTCAGAGGCGGCGATCTTGTTTTGAGAGGTGGGGGGGGACACGGGACACTTCTGAACTGATCTGGTGAAGAAAAGGGTGAAAAATTTGTTTTGACCTTTTGGACCTATTTGGTGTTTCTTCAAAATTGGGGCACAACTGTATACTGTGTCTCCCACTGTTAAAGTGGGGTCTTTTCCCCTCGACCCCCGGATCGCCGCTCCTGGACATAGGGACTACTGCAGAGTGAGTGACTGTGACCCAATGGAGGAGCTGCAGCTACAACAAACAATGATAGCTTTAACTTCAGCAATCACATCCAACTTTATTTTCCAATTTAGATACGCAAAGAAAACAAGTAACATTCTATAAATGTTTACTGGTTATTAAGTATTAGTCAGCTATTGTGTTACTATTTTAGTCGAGACAAACAGAGTTTAGTCACAACTTCCCAGATCAGGGTACTGTGGAAAACTTGGGCGCGTAGAACTGCGTAGCGTAAAAGTCCGGATCCGATCATCCGAATGTCCTTCTCGTCTGTCTTTGCTAGTAAGGAATTTGGCTACGCATGGCTTCGGGTCAAAATATGCAGCGCCCACTCCATTTAGTGATATCAATAACCGATCATTAACGATATCCAAAGACATTGACAGTTGATGGCTCATTCTCAGATTGTTTTAGTGAGAGATCACTCGTTCTACTTGCATAGAATGTGGATCCACTGACATCATGGCAGCCAATAGCTTACGTAGACAGCATAGTTCGAGAATTGCTGACTTTCGGTTTTAAAATTCGTAAAAATTCGCGAATGTAATGTTTTTAAAGATGACTGGCGTGGTACTGGATACCTTAGCGCAAATCATCTGATAGAAAAAACAGTTGTATGGTGGCCAGCGGTTCTATAGGCGTCTCTTCGGGGATTTTGTCTGAAGGAACGACGCTGTGGTTTCGTTTAAAATTTTATTATACGCTGATAGATTCTGCGCACATGTGCGCAGTAGAGTTGGCCGTCTCGACATAAACATGTTGATCAGGAATGACCCAGATACACAATGCATGCGTCATGTCTCACCTGACTTGCCCTGTTTACTGGTCCAGTTTTAAGCTCTACACAAAGTCGTATCTGCTACGCAATTTATAAGCTATATAAAATTATTGGTCTGACCGTGCCTTGTTTACGTGTCCAGTTTTAAGTTCTACACACGGTCAATCTAAGTGTACACGCTCACAGTTTCTATGTCATACAAATACAGCTATACAATAATTATTATAAATATTCTACGCATTTAGTTCGTATCATCGTTCGTTTTCCTCGCTTTCACTACAGCGAATTTTTGGTCTATTTTAAAATTTGTAAAAATTCGTAAAAATTCGTTGGGCTATTGCTGGGCCTTTTATAGCCTACATTGACAGTGGCGTTTTTGCAAAAACAGCGTAAACAATGACAACAAATGTGATGACGTCATGATTTGTTATGTAAAGCTTCTGCTTAGAAATTAATGTAAAATTCAATATTAAAGCTTATTGCGTAACGAGTTAATTTGGTTCATATCTAATTTTTAAAGATGAAAGAACATGGACCGGAGTGGAAGTACGTAGTAATTTTTGGATGAGAAGGAAAGGGTAATCCGAAAATACAGTGTTGTTTTTGTGACAAGGAATTTGTTGGTTGTTCTGCCCGAATTCGGGATCATTTGCATGGCAAAAATACAGAAACCAGAGTCGAGTGGTAGCAGTTGGCTGTTCCTGACCCAGAATCAGAGGACGATGAAGTAGAAGACACAGCTCGGTGTACGTTGCCAACCCTTTTTAACCATGTTTCGTTGCAAGCTGACGCTGTGTTTGTGACTGACTGGTCACACTGGAGCTGGGGCCTTGGTGGTTTTTCGTTCTGGTGGTTTCTCGTTGTGCTGACTGTCACTGACAGTCAGTTATACACCCCAACTATGATAGAACTCGAAGTTCAAGACTCTAAGTAGAACAGTAACTGAATATCAGTACTATTATGCTGCTAGTCAGCTATATTTTACGGCTGATTGATTGATTAGTAGCGTTCCGGTCCCAACCGATCCCTGTTGATTACCTATGACATTGACATGTACTTGTTTAAAAAGTTGAAAAGTAACCAAATAATAAAATTCGTTGCCATGGCAAGGAATTCTATTATTTTAGGTACTTGTTTTTTAATTCGCCGCAAAGAACTTACATAGACCGGGCAGGCATAGTTTTAGTTATATTTTAATCGTTCATCCAGCTTCCAGTTTTACTTATATTTTAATCGCTGATCCCGCTCCTAGTTTTAGTTATATTTTAATCGTTGATCCCGCTCCTAGTTTTAGTTATATTTTCATCGTTGATCCCGCTTCTAGTTTAATTTATATTTTAATCGTTCATCCCGCTTCTAGTTTAACTTATATTTTGCCCGATACCAATCGACCCCGTTACTGCAATTACGCCGACCGTCTTTGCGGTAAATTAAAAACAAGTACCTTAGTTTATTATTTCACGAATTTTAACGAATTTGAAAACTGCAATTTTAAAATTATAATTCGTGAATTTTTTGAATTCGTAAAATTCGTAAAATGCGAATTCTCAAACTATGGTAGACCAGGGACGTCATTTGGGGGGGGAAAGGGGGGCATTTCCTCCCTGATTTTTGAAAAAAAAATTAAAAAGCTGGAACAAGGAAAGGAGGAAGAAGAAAGGGGTAAAAAAGAAAAAATTATACTGAAATTCATGGAATTATTATATACTATGAACAAAACTAGAGTCTGAAAAGGTTTTTCACAAGACCACACCTCTTTGACAGTGGGGGGCACATTACGCAGTTTTCCGTCGAAAATTGTGAAGTAACAACCAAAAACTGTAAAAGATCTTCTTCGCGGTGCGCGAAAAATTTTTTTAACCTCTTTTTTGACGTCCTTGCGCCCCCTGATAAAAGCTGAAATGACGTCCCTGTGGTAGACAGCCATTGCTTGCTGGAAAAACCTAGAGTGTGCACCGGTCCCAGAGGTATCACATGTTAACTATTTCTATGTATTTATGGCGTGCATCGATTCGATTTTCAGATAATGTTTAATTCGTTAAATATTTCGTATTAAAGGCTAATAATTTAATATTGTAATATAACATTAAAGTAGAGTATTACCTAGGACAAATCACCCAAACTACTGGGACACATCCTAAAACTACTGGGACATTTGTTCCACCAGCTATACAGTTAAAAAATGCTCTGGTACATATATAACAAACGCACAATGTAGATACGTGTAAGCATGCATAAATACGTACACACAGACATACAAAGAAACATCCATTTGATTCATGTGAGTTACTTAAAGGTACTCTCATACATACATACATGCACACAGTGCCACACATACATACATAAATTTTTACATTCATACAATAGTTGATTGTCCTGTAAGCGCAAGCCTTGAAAAGCAAAGTGCTGGGTCGAGTTTCGCTGCAATCGCTTTGTAGGCGCCTTGAACAATATAACTGGCTTTTAAAATTTGTTTACGGTTCCTTCTGTTTTGCTTGGATGAAGATAATAATTATCCCTTTAAAACAAATTTTCATTTTCTCAGCACTATTGACGTTTATCCCTTCGTTAACTATAATCTTCATCCAAGCAAAACAGAAGGAACCGTAAACAAATTTTAAAAGCCAGTTATATGCCTACCTGTTTATGCCTATATGGATCAGCGAGAAACCAACATAAGACCATAAGACCTCTTAGATACATTCACGTTATGCTGATATAGACTGGTGCAATCTATGGCTACTCATCCGTGATGTACTGAATCTTGTGCCTAAGAACGATCATACGCTATGACCTATTACATATATATATATTATATAGCGTTATGTTTCTCGATCTGTCTGCATGCTTATCTTAGACTCTAATAAGTTGAAGCAAAGTGCGACTGTACGTTACTTACCGGAATAACGTATGCGTAACGAACGCACGTCATCGGAAAAATAACGTACGTGTAGGGCCTACGTTAAAAATGTAACTGCAGTTGCAGAATGAACAAAATGCATTTATGGAAGAATCGGTGTTCCATACGCACTTCAACAAATGAGTGATGCACACGAGTGAATAAGTGTCATTATTGCATGACTATATGACTGGCTGACAATGACAGGCTAGCCATAGTAGTTAGAGCCTAAAACTAGAGCCATGGTCTAGTAAGCTTGTTTGCTAGATTTCATTGAGTTTATTGTGCATAATGTTATGTATTTTATTTTCGTCACGAACTGATATCAACGTACGCCAACGTACGGCATAATAACGTACCCGTACCGTACGCACGTTATAGAAAAAAAATAACGTACGTTCCGTACGTAAGATTGGACAGTGAATACAAGCATACATACCTACATCAGAACATACATACGTGCATATGTCTGTACCAGGCTACCTACATACACAAACATTGGTTGATTGTCCTTTAAAAGCAGACCTTGTAAAGCTATGTGCCGGATCGAGTTTCGCTGCTATCGCTTTGTAACCACCTTGAGGAACTCCCTTAAAACTAATTTTGTCAGCACTCTTGACGATATTCATTTTGTTAAATACTAGCTCTATGAAAACGCAAGAGAAGAAATCGTAAATAAATTTTAAAGTCAATCTTACCTGTTTGTGCTTATCTGGATCAGCGAGAAGCCAACATAACACCGGAAATGGTTGGATGCATTCACTATATACTGACACAGCTGGGCTATTTCTGCAACAGCCTGTACCTTAAGATTGATGTCGAATCCATGGGTGTATGTCTATTTATGTCTCTATGTCTTGCACGTGCAACAGTCATCTGAATGCGTTTCGTTGTAAACAGCAATAAATCAGAGGACGACTTAGCAGTGGCCTCACTAGGGGGTTGCGGGGACTGCGGACCGCACCGGGTGACAACTTCAGAGGGGTGACGCCAAAGTGACAAAATGACTGTCTAAAAACTTTTTTTGCATAGTTTCAATAAAAATTTATTATTTTTAAATTAACATAACAACGAAAATATTTTTCGTAAGCCCAGCTTACCTGTACTGTATCAGTATCAATTTACAAAAAACTTTACTAAGAATAATGTATGGTCTGGTAAGGGACTAAGGCAGGAGGTCCTTCGTGACACCATGACTGGGTGACACCAACCCTAGTGACGCCACTGAGACTTAGTGTAGCAAAATATTTTTACATTGTCTTCTTTACGTCTGCCATCGAATGTTGCCATGTAGTATAGGTTAGTTTTAACAGCATTCGTGGAGGTGTCGGAAATGACGCATTTTAACCACCTTATGAATCTATAGCCACTGAATCACTTCAGTTGACAGTGTTGATCATATCAACATGATCTCCACCTGTAAAATGAGGGAGGTTTCGTGTTACTGGTGGTGCCTCCAGCTACACTTATGATTTCGCCTGGAAGAATCACAAAGAGGACAGCCTTGCATGATTACACACGTTTAGCAAATCTTAATACAAGTTAAGCGTTACTAGTAGCCAAAGAAAAATCCTCATATGTAAGATGGAGTTGTTACATACTAGATCGTATCCACAGGGTCTACTTTCAATGACAACCTTATTGTCAGTAAAGTGTTTTTACTATCAGTTGAGTTCAGTGTGATATTCGCCACATCCAATGCACTTTCTGTGTATGCAACTGTTTGATTTGGTAAAAGCTGAGCAGGATAGACTCGAACTGGAGTTTCTTCGAAACCCGAAATGATGTTTTGTTAAGGCGTTGGAGGGATAGGCTTTAGCAATAGTTAGATCTGTCTTAAGATATCACCTGTACCTGTACCGGTACATTAATTTCAAACTTTCCATAAAAGACAGCAGTAGCACAAGAAACTCTTTTCGCATAACGCAACACTTGCATGGTCGTCTACTGGTGTCAATCCTTTTGAGTGTTATTGGAGGCAGAGACAACTTTTCATCTGTTTCTTTTATGATTGTGACGGGTCAGTGAGTTCATTGAATATGTTGCACAAGGGCCGTGACGAGAACGTTGAAAGTTGGCTGCGTTCGGTGGGCGTAGAGGAGAGATCGAGAGGAGGGAAAAAAGGGATAAAGTAGAGGGACACAGTGGATGTTTAAAGAGGAGGGATGAAGAGAAGGAATAAAGAGGAGGTATTTGTGTGCATTTTTTGCATCAGTCACTGGTTAAACTGGATCTATGTGAGGTTTATTCATCGTTTGAGTCAGCAAGGCGTTTTGTGGATTCGGGGTTAGATATTTTGGTCCAAGACATTGCAGGTGTGTTATTGAACCTTTCGGTTTATATAATACTAGCTGGATTACCCGGCGTTGCCCGGGGTTATAAGTTTCAATCCCTGCATCCCCACCACCCCCACCCAACACCCCCCCACAACCCCCAAACCCACCACCCCCACCCACCACCCCCGCCCAACACCCACCCCCCACAACCCCCCACCCACCCCCACCACCCACCACCCCCACCACCACCCACCCACCCACCACCCCCACCACCCCCGCCCAACACCCACCCCCCACAACCCACCCCCACCACCCCCACCCACCACCCCCACCCCCCACCATCCACCCCACCCCACCCCCACCCGCCACTCCCACCACCCCCCACCCGCCGCCCCCACCCACGACCCCCACCGCCACCCGCGCACCCCCACCACCCCCCACCACCACCACCCACCACCACCACCCCCAAATTGACTTACCAACAATAAATTTCTCTTCCATGTTTGTTACACGTGCATGCATCCAATGCAGTAAGCCTAATGTCACTGCAGGGACGGTAATTTTCCTATCGCTAGGGGCGATGTTTTGGCCGTTTTTCACCATGGTAGCGGTGAAAACGGGGGAAGCGAACCCCTCCACTGGGTGTCCGAAACCGAGGCCGACACAGTAGTGAAGGTTTCGAGTGAAAAGGTGCAAAATTGTAGAAGTTAAGCCCGGTCAAACAGACAGACAGACACACAGACACACAGAAAGCTGGCTTTATTTATATAGAAGTCAAAACTTGGAGAGCTTCTGTCTTGTGTTGAGCTTTGATACGCTACTAATCGAGCAATTTGACACCTAGAGGCCAGATCGTTCGAGAAGTACGCCTACCTATAACTTTGGGAATATTTAATAGCCTCTTGCAGTGCGCAGCGTATCTGACCAATACCCTGCAAGGGAAGGCAAGTAAACATAGTGTGTGGTTGTCAGGAACCAAAGCACGTCTCAGAGCCAATGCTGCTCATATTCAGTAGATTTTATATAATTTATGTGATTAACGACTACTTGCGCATAACAGTAATATTACCGATTGCTGGTCTGCCTTTGTGGCGTATTTCACAGATACTAGGCCTACTCGCACTGAACGCGGATGTTATGTATCTCCAAATATGGCTGGGTCTCTGACTGCAAACATGAGGCATTTTATTGTCTGGACAGGTGGTGTTCATAGCGTGTCGTTTAAAGAAACAGATGTCTCTGGTATAAAGGAGCTCGCAATGCAATTCGTTGTTTGTCGATATTAGAGCGCGTAGACTTCTGCGCTGGTATAACAGGGCTCACGTGCTATCCTATTGATTGTCGATTCTAGAGCAGTTACTTTTTGAAGTTATAGGCAGGGCTGTAGTCGAGGGTATACGCGGGTATACAGCGTATACTCACCACTAGAGACCGTATGCTCACCTCACAAAATATTTATATTTATTTATATTATAATACTGTAGCATATACTCACAAAATACTGTAGCGTATACTCACCTCTAATATGTTTCGGAAAACTAACCGGTAGCGTATACTCACCTCTAATTTTACCACTACAGCCCTGGTTACAGGCCTACACTACATGGCAGTTGAAAATGGTTGTATGTCTGAGTGATTAGATAAGTCAGTAGACTACCAGACCTTGGTAACCAAGAGCGCCAAAACATAAGGCTATGAACGGTGACCTGAAGCTGGATATGGCGTCTGCCTAACAACAATATGTTTTATGTAACGACCTTGAAGGCGTCTGCCTAATAGCAGTAGCTATATAGGCCTATGTCTGTATGTTGCTAGACACATTGTAGGGACTTTAGCTTCGTCTGTCTAATAACAATAGCTAGGTATGCTTGTGCGTACATAGACACTTATTGTAGCGACCTTGTCGCAGGGCAACGGTGGGCCTACCAAATTGCAGAGACACGTGTGCTCAAACAGAACTTGCCCAAAGTCGTGCAGCTTGAGTGACCAACCGTGTTAACGATAGACCACTGAGTCGTACGCATATGGGTCAACATGATACCACACGTAGGACATTTTATTTGCGTGTTTTTATAATGTGTTTAATATTATGTATGTAATCGCTCCATACAATGTAATGAACGTGTGCTTAAAATGGAAATAAAGGCTACTCATTTGTGCAAATAAAAGGCAACCTAATATGTAGATAAAGACTGCTTACTATGCAAGTATAGGTTAGTTACAGGCACAGAACCGTTCATTCAATGCAATTATGCATTTTGCAGGTTATGTGTTCTCAAAGTGATATTAGCCAATTTGTGTAGATAAAACTTTTGACTTATAAACGAACGCTGCATTGCAGGGGATATTGATTACGATTTGTCTTCGGAGCGCCATCGGTTGATTTTTGGTGCATCGGACACAAGCGCTACAGAAGTTACAAATTAATAATATAGGGCAGTAGTTTATTCTGATGAGGAAGAAAGTCTCGCAACTAAGTAGGCCTAAGCATTATTTTTACGCGAGTCTTAAAGAGTGTACATGACGAAATCAATTCATCAATCACTTTTAGTAATTTAATTATTTAAGTAATTAAGCAATTTATGTAATTAAGCAAATAAATAATTTAAACCAAATAGCAAGCAATTTCAGTATGTAATTATGTAAGTTAGTGTGGAGAAGAGGTGGGAGGGTCTAAAGCAGGTTCTTAGGGATGACCCTGAACAAACATTTACCATGGTGTAGGCCCCATACATACAAAACAGAAAAAATAGCAAAACATAGAAAAAATTATTACGACAGTAACTATGACCATGAACCAGCAATATTGTATACAATATAGTGGAGGCCTATTGCGTTCTTGTCACAAAGTTCATGCGTCATGAACCGGACATCAAGATATTCCTTCAGAATGAACATTTCAATCGTGATAAAACCATTATTCAACTGATAGAAATGATGGAAAATATACGACAGTGTAGACGACCAGGACATCGGCAGGACGCAAAAACAAACGAAGAAATTTGGTTCTACATGAACGATAATTGGTTTCTGAAGTTATTATCCAAAAGGTTTATCTTCTCCTGTATAGAGAATATGAACACGAACAAAGTAACCAGTCGCAAAATATGTAACAAGTACCAAGTTGAGCTCTGGATGCGTTTCAGCTGATTGTCTTTCTGATATTGACCTGACTACAGCTTGGGTTTGGAGCGCCATTTATCGATGCTTTGTGCATTAGAGGCCAGCGCTATAGAATTTGCTAAAAACTAATAATTTTCTCATACTTATTTACTTAGTACTTAGTCCTTCCGGTGCATGTCTGCACATCTGGCGACGCATCTCCTTCACTCTCCTCTGTCTACTGCTAGCCTCGCCGTCTCCTCCCACGTCAGCTCCAGACATCTCAGGTCATCTCTAATTGTCTCCGGCCAGTTCTTTCTCGGCCTTCCTCTTTTCCTTTTCCCTCCAGCGTCCCATTTCATCACTTGCTTTGCTCTCCTGCCGTCATCCATGCGGAGGACATGCCCCATCAATCTCAATCTTCTCATTCTGATTATGTTTTCCATGGTCTCTTGTCCTGTCTTTTCTCTTACGGTCTTGTTGGCCACTTTGTCCGGCCATGATATATGAAGAATTCTTCTCAACCATCTGTGATGTGCCTTCAGTCTCCTTCTGTCCGCTGCCGTCATTGGCCACGTCTCTGCTCGATATAGTAGTGTGCTTATAACTATAGCCTTGTGTAGTCGCAGCTTGTTCTCAGACTACATCCATTTTACTTCCATATATTGGCATGTTTTCCGAAAGCAGCGTTTGCCTTTCCTATGCGCATTTTTATTTCCCTCTCAGGCTCTCACATAGATGCTATCTGCCGTCATTAGACTTCCCAGGTTGCAGAATGCATCTACCTCTTCCACTTCTCCGCCATCGATAACAATCTTGTCAATTTTCTCATACTCTGAGAGAATAGAAAATTGGACAAAATAGCAGCTGCCAATATGGACACTAAGTGCTTTCTCAGACTTTCAGTTGAATCAAAAGCCTCTCTTCTTACAGGGAAATGACAAAAGTTTCCGAGTATCACTTTAAGACTGCTTTCAGTTTGGTAACATATTAAAATATCTTTTCGGTTGCCTTTTACATTTTGGAAATCTCAACTTGCAAATCTGTTATGTGCTCAGTGTTTTTTGTCATCTCTGTCTCAACTCATGACCTACCTTCTCCAGTTGACTTATTCAACATCTCATCGCACTGATTTGTCTGGATATTGACATGACTGTGGCTTGATTCTGATACGCCATCGGTTGGTGCTTTGTGCGTTAAACACTGGCGCTTTAGAAGTTGGTAATCACAGCACAATTCCAATAAAATATAATTTTCTATATTTTATGTATATAGCGATATTGATGGATCACAAAACAGTTATTTGGATGTAGAAGCCTATAATGATCAAGAGTTTATAATCATTGCCGAGTTAAAAATCGCTACGTATAAATAACAATACAATCGATTATCAAACTAGGTTACACACATAAAACCTGCATATGATTTGATTATTACTTACACGGAGTGACATTAAAAGCTCTGAAAACAGTCTTAAAGACCAAACAGTTATTGGACTTAAATGGTTAAATGACTGGCTGACTACAGCTTCGGTCACTTATGTACAAAAAAATCTAAATTCTACTGATGGACATACGCAGAAACCGTACGATGTTATAGCAACTGCGCCGGCTTCTTAAGAAAATGACGTTAAAGCGTACATTCAACTTCGTGTAATAGTTTTTCTTTAAATTCTGACTTAAAACTACAAATGAGTCGACTGGCTAAAGCCACAAGAAGAAACCGAAAGTCAGCATATCACTTACAACAGACTTTCAGTAATAATATTGAAAGTTTTGAAAATCTGAAAGGAGATTTAAATATCTACTAAAAATTTGCCTGAAGATATTAGGCCTAGTTATTACCATCAGTGAGCACAACCATGTAAAACAAACAACTAGGCAATAACATATTTCAGTTTAGACGCTTTCAGATCACCTTTTGTAGCTACGATCCTATTGATCCTTTTGAAAAGAAACTGACTTGACTCTTTCCCAGTTATAAATATTGCTATTATTAAACAGAAGCAAAACCTTTTGTTATGAAAATGTAAAAATTGTACGCAACAAATAAATGTCGTAAAAGTTGTTATCCTACTGATCATTATGAAAAGAACCTGTACGGACTGCTTACAAGTTATAGATATCGTCAGTGTTTTTTCTGGGAAAAAAGGTTCCGGAACAATTACGGGGGGGGGGCTAAAATTCCGAGAGAAACGGGAATGGAGATTGGCAGGGGTCTCAATAAACACTACAAACAGTTCAAAACACTGAAATTAAGTTAAAATAAGTAAATTATTGTTTTTATTATTAAAAGGAATAAATTATTTTAGTAGTTGAAAAAAGGTTCCGGAACGCCGTTCCGGCGCGTTCTGGCGCGTTCCGGCTGAAAAAAGCACTGGATGTCGTTATTATTTAAAAGATGCATTTATCACCAAGGGTGCTGAGCGAGTTGAGTCTCCATCCGGATCCCGGGAGACACTCTCAGATCTGACCTAAGTATGGTGACCCATATTGATGTGGTTGTCTCCTCATGCGCCTCGTCCTTATCGGTTTTAAGCTTTGTAACTCAGAACGAACTGACCATGTTTAATTTGTTAATAAATTGCTTAAATTAATGTGCACATAGGGGGAGGGGCTAAGTGTCACCTCCTGGAGCGGCAATTCATTGAAGGCTAGCTTGAGTGGATAATGTTTGTTTGTAGCATATACGTGACTTGCAATGAATGCGTCTACTTAAATTACATGGCAAATGAATTATTGCTCACACTTGTGAAATCGCCCGGCTGCATCACAACGAGGATCGCCTTGAAAGAATAGACATGTTTAACTAATCTTAATATCAGTTAAACGGTTTTTGTAACCACACAGAATCCTCATATGTAGGAAACTAGAACTCATCCTCGAAACGCACTTTTTAGGATAACCTTAGTATCAGCAAAGCGCTATTGGAAGCCTCTAAAGTGTAAGCGTGAGTTGATGTGCGGTGCATGAGGGTGACCGATGGGTGCTTTTTGTGTAGATATCGCTCATGCACTATGCACTAACTTTGAGGGCAGTGGTCGCTTAATATTGACGTGACGAGGAGGGTTGCAGGTGAGCGCAGGGTTGTGTGTGACAGATGAACTCTGGGTTCTGTGTGAAATCTTTCCATAGAATGAGTTAGCAAGACGTATGCCGGATGCAGTGTTAGCTGTTTAGGTCAACGACTTTGCAGCTTGTTTATTTAACCACTTGTTTTATTTAGCAAGTCAAAACTCATAGATTGCATGTCTTGTTTTGAGCTGCTCTTCGCCATTAATCTGCCAATTCGACACTGAAAGGCTTGATCGTCCACGAAGTTAGAATGGCCGTTTGACTTTCTAATTGTTTCTAAACACATGTGATAGCCGCTTGTGCTGCGAATAGCATCGTGTCCAATCTGTCTCAAGGGAAGACCAGTAATCGGACAGCAATTCTCATCCACAGTGCGGGGTTGTCAGAACCTAGAACGCATACTTGAAGCCTACTTACATTCAGTATATGATAAATAACAAACATAGAGTACTTCCAAATTATGCAGTTGTATTACCGATTACTGGTCTTCCCTTGCGATTTGGATACTACTGGTACTGAACGCAGTTGTTAAATTTTAGAAATTTTTCTGTGTTTTCGACCGCAAGCGTGAGACACTCCATTGGCTGCCGGTAGTCAAAGTGTGTCGTTTAAAGAAAACAAGTGTCTCTAGTACAGACAAGGTAAGAAAGCATTTCGTTCGTTGTGTATATCAGAGCGTGTATTTTGAAAAGAATCTATCAACTCCAGTAGGCCTATAATATGGCTCACATCGCACTTGTCGATTAATTCTTTAAGTTGTCACCTTCTTCTTTCCCTTCAGGCTCGAATTAATCCCTCTTTGGAGAGGGGTCAGCCGGCAAACGTCTTGCTAACTCATACTATGGAAAGATTTCACACAGAACCCAGAGTTCACCTGTCACATACAGCCCTGCGCTCACCTGCAACCCTCCTCGTCAGGTCAATATCAATTAAGTTGTCACCTAAATGGCAATGAAAAGCGCAACGAGTTCCTTGATTCCGTCGGTAGATCATCAGTCTTGGAAACCAAAAGCTCAAAAACATAAGATTATGAACAGTCATCTGGATATGATGTCTACGTAAGAACAATAGCTATGTATATTTGTACCTATCTAGACACTTAATGGAGCGCTCTTGGAACACCTACAAATGAGCTGTTTAGGCCTAGAACATGGCGATAAATAATAATTGGGTCCCCTTCCAACTTCTGGATCGGTCAGATGTTAATTTCATTTCACGCAAAGGAATTCGAACTCTGACCGGAAGATAATATAACTTACAATGCCCTAGAAACAATTAGACCGATATTGTTCTGTTTAGCATCAATCCCATTAAATCTAGGGTAGATTTAATGGGATTGATGTTAAACAGGATATTCATAGACACATGATGTTATTGGGTATTTGTGTTGTAGTTCTACTTTTCAAGTTGTGAGATTAGCCTAGGCCATACTCAGTTGTCAAAAGGTGTTCCATCCTGTTTAACATCAATCCCATTAAATCTACCCTAGATTTAATGGGATTGATGTTAAACAGGATATTCATAGACACATGATGTTATGGCTTCTTAGCCCGTTGAGCCACCAACCTGGAAGGCACGAATTCAAGGTATCTAAACTCGGGGCCAGTGCATCGCAAATCTTACCGTTTACTCCCCAGCTCATGATAGGCGCCGACTCCTTGGAGCCTTGGGTGCGAATGCACGCAGAGATAAAGTTCAGTGGGTAACTGGCACCCAGAAGAATTTGGACATTAATTTCACACTTTTGACAACTGAGTATGGCCTAGGCTAATCTCACAACTTGAAAAGTAGAACTACAACACAAATACCCAACATTGCATGATCTTATAGTCTCAGCCCGTACATAAATTATTTATTTATTTATTTATTATTTTAAAGAAGTAAATAACACTGGAACGTCGTCACCGATTTCCAATAGTTTTTGTAACCTCGTAACCTTTGACAAGAAAACAATTTTCCTTATCCGAAAATCCGCTGAAACTCACCTCACTAAGGAGAGTGGGAAGGGTAGGGGAAGGGGAGGGAGGACTCAGGCCCCGAGAGACAAAAGCAAAAGTCGGCGCCTATGCAGCTCATTATTTTCAGCTGGTGGCGACACTCGACTCAACTTGCGAAAGGTCGTTTTACGGAGTCCGTTAACTATGTCCGATTTCTGCCAAGAATTGCACCACTGTATTGTATTGTATGTATACGGGCATTTATAAAGCGCCTCTCGCGGTAAAGACCATTCAGAGGCGCTCCCAGTGCGCGAGGCCCTGAATGAGAGAGAGAGAGAGACAGAGACAGACAGACAGACAGACAGAGACACAGAGAGACAGACAGACACAGACACAGAGAAACACAAACCAGAACTCTTGACTATCCTTTTGGAATTGACCTGCATATTGTTTGTGTTCCCTCCGCCATTAATTGACTTCTGGCGCTATTGACTGCGCAGTGATTTAGGTGCACCATCGCTTGATGCCTTGTGCATTACACACTGGCGCTATGAAAGTTGCTAATCACAGTTAAACAGTTTTCTGTGGTGCTACTGATACTGGTGGATCACAAAATGATTGATGCTTTCTTTGTGCACTAAAGACTGATGTATGTGTGCAATTACAATTGAATAGATATCTGAATTTTTTTTTAATATACTGATGTTGTTAGATCACAAAATGGTTGACGTCTTCTTTGTGCAGATGCATTATACGATGGCTCTTTACATTATACAATGACGCTATGGAAGTTGTTAATTACAATGCAATTACTATTAAATAAATATCTGTGTTTATTATATCATACTGACATTGATGAATCACAAAATGGTTATTCCGTTGAATTTGGATGTAAGAGGGTGTAATTATCAAGACTTTCTGATCGTTGCAATATACAAATGACAGCATAATATATTAATGAAGAAAACTAGGTACATCAATAAAATATAGAACTGACAATGTAATAGATTAAGAAAGCTAGGTTACATTCGTAAAATATGCATGCAATTATTACATATATGCACTGACACATTAAGGACTTTGATAGCAGTCCAAAAGACAAAGCACTTATTGAACTCCAACTGGTTGCTTGAATAGGTTCAGGCGCCGATGATTAGGAAGGTCTCAATTCTGCTGGTGGGTGTAGAAAATTATCCATTCTTCATTCCGTGCAGGAGGCTTCCATTCCGAATGATTTTCACTAAGAGCTTCGCATGAACAAGAAATGGTTAAGTTTTCCATGGCTTAAGCAAACAAGAAGAAACCCCAAAATCAGCATGTCACATGTAATAGAGTTAATTATAATAATTTGTTCTTTAATTAAGCGCCTGCAAACGCACGGCGCTGTACAAAGAACATACATATAGGCCTAGTAGAAACGGCAGCCACGCAGGGGGCCTTACATGCATGTATAGAGTAGAAGCACATGATAACAGTTTTACAGGAGTCGAATATAACTGTTTAAGCGGCAGCCGCACGGCGCCACCATGGCCTACTATTCATTTAACCACCGCCACCTAGCGAGTGGAAGGCTGAAAAAGGTTTTTAATTAACGTAAGTCACATTTAAAACAAGCACATGTCTAGCAAGGGCAAAATATGTGGCAAGGGTAAATAGGCATCGTTCATCTTAAATAGGCATCGTTCGTCTTAAATAGGCATCGTTCATCTTAAATAGGCATCGTTCATCTTAAATAGGCACAGTTCATCTTGATTTATTATTATGTTTCATCACTTATGCGCAAGAACTACAAACGATTAACATTTATCTGACCAAAGTTCGAAATCAACATGTCATTTCTTACATACTTTCGGTAATTATATTAAGAAAGCAAAATTGGTTAAACGTTAACATAGCTCATATGTAAAACAACAATTGTTTTTATAACAACGCTAAAATACATGTATGTGCTCAGGGTAGACTAAATAGACATCGTTCATCTTTAATAGGCATCGTTCATTTTGACCTCTTTCTTCTCTCCCGCATCAATTTCATCAGTGGATTCGGAAGATGCTTTTGTTTCTAGAAGAAAACAAGTAAATAGAAAAAATGCTTCTATATTCTACTCAAACTTCGAAAACTATCGGAGAAATCGAAGTCGAGCTTAAAACTTTAAAGTTGAAAACGCGATGCCATGATTCTCAAAGTTATTTGTGATATAGGCATATTTTTACGCTGTCATACCCGTCATACCTTTCTACCTCATATCTTCACACATTCTATCTTTTTACCTATCTATTCAGCTCTCTATATCTCTCCTTATCTCACTCTCTATCTATCTCCCTTCACTAATTTATTTCTCCATCTGTATATCTCTCTATATCTCTCGCTCTCACTGTCTTTCTATCACTCTTACTCTCTCTCACTCTGACTTTCTTTCACTCTCACACTCAATACATAACGAATACGATCAAGCCTTTATCATATCCGTGTTGTACATTTTTTTAGCTAGAACAGAATTATACAATTTTGTTGTGAAACGAAGCAGTGACCAGCGTACAGTCGTAATTACTCAACAATGCTAATAAGCCCAGTTTCCACTTCACAGCATAGAACTTAACTATAATAAAAGGTAAGTAAGTAAGGAAGTATATTCTTTATTAGCCAATTGCTAATCGCACTTTGGTGTGCAGACATCAATTAACAAAGTTAAAAAGTATATAACATCCTAGCAATAAATGTAATAACAATCCTAACAAACATAAGAATCAATCCTAGCATCCTAACTATAATAACGGCGAGCTGACACAATGGTTTATACTGGATCAAGAAAAACAGAAACTCAGAAACGAAACACTAATGATTACTGTATTTGGTTATGCAGTACATTCAAATATTTTTAGCAGCTTTAAATACCCTTGAGTAAGCTGAGCTGGCGCCCTACATTTGGCTTAAAATAGCGTTTTGAAATTTGACGTTTCGGATTGGAATACGACTAGCAAATGTTCACAGTTTGGGCGAGTCAACAGATCGATTGAAGCTTTGGAAATCGTCGACAATAATTGTTAGAAAGCTAGAAGTTTTAACTCACCCATGCTGGTTTTGGTACTAGCTCCTTCACTTAATAGTTCTTTCATCTGGAAGTATCATTGATAAGACATCGGTTATTGCAATCAGCGAGCACACCATTATAACTTTGTAATTTTCCTTAAGAAGTGAAATATTAATAACAATCGTACTTGATCTTAGACACGTTGTAGCTCCGATTCTCCTGATCCCTTTGATGGGAAATTTATGGGACTGCTTTCAAATTATAGGCCTAATTATTTTTTTAAAGATGCATAACCTTGTGTCATCAAGATGTTAGTATTGTACTAAAATATAAATGTTCTAAATATTGGTGAGTTTTAAATCCAAAATATTATTAATTTAAAACAATTATTGATATGTGACATGAATAAACATCATATATATATATATATATGTATATATATATATATATGTATATATATATATATATTGTTGGGAGTTGGCCTTCACCCATCCCGCCATTATCATCCTCACGTACACTTACTAACCTTAGTTAAGACGCACCTCGTTTGAAGCTAGAAGTAGGATGGTCTCGTTGACTATAGCAGTGTTCTTGTGTCTACAGGGAGACCGGTTTTAATTAAGTAAGGCGTAAGACGTGCACTGGTTGTGGCACGCATTGTAAGTACCCTTTTGTGGTCCTTTTCCGAGAGTGTACCCTACGTGGTCGCTACTCATGTTTAATTGCCGGTTCTCGAGTTGTATCTTCCTTTGTGGAGTTGGTGCAGGCGTCTTCTTGGAGAGTCTGTCTTTTGACGTTTGTTTTGTCTCGTATGTGTGAGTATCGTTTCAATTATGTACATAGTGTAAATATACGTTTTATCAATATTGCGAAAGTCTTCGTTTTCCTTGTCATTTCTCATATCATTCTAACTCACATTTCACCTCTAGACTAACAAGCTAACAATATATATATATATATATATATATATATATATATGATGACTAACTTTATTTGGAATCTGCTCGATAATGTATGGGATCCATGGCATCTCATCAAAGTTGTTAAGAGTTTCAGACTTTATTCGAGGCACAGGCCTGTAAAATATCACATTGTCACATGTTACTAAACCTAGTTACAAATGATCTGCATCATAAAAAGATCATTAGCATCGCCCTGCTACTCGATTCAGGGCTTCGCAATGCGCTGTTGAGATTTCCATTTAAGTGCGATTTATTCCCAAGCTCTTAGAATACTGTTCTTTATTATATTTGTTGAAATAACATACAGTGCCTTTGCAATTACATTTCAGTGAGCGTGCTAGCAATGTCTAACAGGAGGCTAATGTTGCTATTCGTGATTCTCATCTAACGTAATGACTTCTTCAGATAGGCAACCACAACGTGAAAGGCATTAGACGATGGTCAGTGTAAGAAAACTTGTAGCATAAATCATAATCCTTTAGAGTAGCTCGGCTGAAAGTGGCTTGATGTATTAAAGAGGATATTTGGCAGGAGCGGAGTGGCTGCACTGAATACATATCAGCGGCAGTTTGTCTAAACAAGTCAAGCAGAAGTTCCATTTTAAATTGGAAATAGGAAATATTCTGCTCATAAATTATTTATTTTATTTAAAATAAATAGGAAGTATTTTCTTATTTTCGTATTCTGCTCATAAATTATTTATTTATTTAAAATAAATAGGAAGTATTTTCTTAGTTTCCTCCAACAGTTATACCAGAGTAAAACGATAGATCACTGTCTTGATCGCTGTATTATAAATAACGCTGTGCGTACGGAATAGAACCAACGCGGAAATGACTGCTGCATTTGGACTTTTAAAACTTTTTGACGCAAAGTATTTCATTACCATAGAATGATGTTTTCACATTAGACCATGGCGCTGCACAAAATTAATAAACAACTGAATGACATCAATATATGAGTCCATTATATTTATCATTCATCGCTCATAATATAATAATTACCATTTCCTTACTGATATGAAATTTAGTACGATTCTAGCTAGAGTAGGTCTACTGTAGGCCTAAGCCTTTAGGGGACGCTATATTGAGTGTCTAGATACTCGCTTATTTATTTAGTATAACATTTTCCTTGCATGAAGATTAATTATCCAGAAACGTTAGACACATGTTTTTGAATACTGCATAAATACTTCTTACCATCCTTTTTTCCCTCTGTTTTCTTTGTAATACTCTGTTACCATGGAACGCTCCCAATCTTTCAATTTTGTCTTCGGATTCTCTTCTGGAAACCCAAAATCACCAATCCAACAGTAAGTAAACAGTTTTTTTTATTAATTTAATTTAATTCAAAGACCTGTCATATATAGTCGCTACGGTATTAATAACACCCTACAATTTCCTCTTGTACGCCCAAGCCAAGTACACTGTGCATCTATTTATGAAATCGATACTGCATGTAATTTCGCCTTAGGTAGACGTCAAACCATTGCATTAGTATAAGTGTATGCTTTTATGTAGCGTTTAATAAAAATAAAGGATACTGTGCTATGAAGTTCTGTAGTTAATTAACTTCTAGCATGTGAGCACTTTTCGTCTTCACATCTGTCTTTGCATAGATTATGCATGTGCTAATAATGAAATACTGAAAAGTAATCAAACACAAGGAAGGAGTAGCCTTTGCAGAATCTAATTTTTTGCGTAATTGCAATTGTAACCGAAGACTTATATAGCGCCACTCAGATCAGCGGCGCTCTCAACTCGCACAGTGCCAGCACCGGCAAAAAGAAAGGTTCTCAAGCGTCTACGGAACTGATGAGGAGAGAGGGCAAGCGGCTCTTGGAAGAGGGACTGAGGCAGACTGTTCCAGGCTGAAGGACGCACAAAGCGAAGCTCCTGGATTGGGCCGTGGAAGAGTGCATGCGAGGAACAACCATAAGGCCACGGACCGAAGCAGGCAAGGAAGAAACCGGGGTGCTAAAATTCATTAGGTAAGACGGAGCAGACCCAGTAAGGCAGTTTCGCATAGGGTGAGGATTTTGAACTGAATTCTCGGTTGGTCGGGGAGCCAGTGGAGGGAGTCACGAGCAAAGGCAGAAATGTGGGCAAACGTAGGATTATCACCTATAAGGCGAGCAGCAGACTGAAATTTGTGCATTTTGGAGGAGGAAAGACCAAAGTACACAGCATTGAAAAAGTCAACCGGAGTGCAGGTCAAAGCGTGGACCAGCGGAGTGATAGCATAGGCCGAAAGACACCTCCGGATGGATCGAAGCTGGCGTAGATGATAAAAGCAAGATCGCGATACAAGGTTAACTTGATCAGTGAAGGAGAGGGTAGGATCGAGGACAATCCCCAAGTCACGAACAGAGGAGGAGAACTGAATGAGGGAAAGCCTGAGATGAAGAGATCCCAAATCAAGTTTGCCGGGTTTTGGGCGACCACCAAGCCAGCTAAACTGGGTCTTGTCAGGGTTCATCCGCAGGCGATTGGAGAAAAGCCAAGCATCCACAGCAAAGGAGGCTGTTAAGGTACGCTCAACCATTTGGACAGCAGAGGAGGTCGGAACATGCGGAAGAAATTGGGTGTCGTCCGCATACTGGTAGGACGAAACCCCAATTGGCTATGAAATTCCCCGAGGTCCAAACTATAGAGGACGAAGAGCAGAGGAACAAGGACAGAGCCTTCTGGGAGTTCGTAGGGGATAGTGACCCAAGGAGTGCGATGTGTTTCAAAGACCACAGAGATGGATCTGTCACATAGGAAAGAGCGGAACCAGAGAACTGTATACCTACATGAATTATCACCATAGGCAGTTTTAAGATTTCCTTCAGATCATCAGGAATTGCTTTAATGATTCTTTTTGTTGTGCAGGCCAAACAGTCACTGTCAATATTTTATTTAACGTATATAATAATATATTATATACTAGCTAGGATTACCCGGCGTTGCCCGGGGTTATAAGTTTCACACCACTACCACCACCACCACCACCACCACCACCACCACCACCACCACCACCACCACCACCACCACCACCACCACCACCACCACCACCACCACCACCACCACCACCACCCCACCACCACCACCACCACCACCACCACCACCACCACCACCACCACCACCACCACCACCACCACCACCACCACAACAACAACAACAACAACAACAACGACTGCTTGGCAATCTTGGCAGTCGCACTCTGGCGGCGACTGCTTCGCAGTCTTGGAGGCCCTTGTGGCGTCTGGCGACCTGTGGCGGAGACTGCTTCGCATTTTGGAGACGCCTTCTGGCATCTAGCGACCTCTGCCGTGGACTGTCTGCTTCGCAGTCGCCCTCTGGCGGCGACTGCTTCGCAGTCTTGGAGGCCCTTGTGGCGTCGGGCGACCTCTGGCGGAGACAGCTTCGCAGTCTTGTAGACGCCTTCTGGCGCCTAGCGACCTCTGCCGTGGAGTGACTGCTTCGCAGTCGCCCTCTGGCGGCGACTGCTTCGCAGTCTTGGAGGCCCTTGTGGCGTGTGGCGACCTGTGGGGGAGACTGCTTCGCAGTCTTGTAGACCCCTTCTGGCGTACAGCGGAGACTGCTTCGCAGTCTTGTGTACGCTTCTGGCGTCTAGCGACCTCTGCCTTGGACTGACTGCTTCGCTGTCGCCCTCTGGCGGCGACTGCTTCGCTAGCTGGATTACCCGGCGTTGCCCGGGGTTATAAGTTTCACACCACCACCACCACCACCACCAACAACAACAACAACAACAACAACAACAACAACAACAACAACAACGACTGCTTGGCAATCTTGGCAGTCGCCCTCTGGCGGCGACTGCTTGGCAGTCTTGGAGGCCCTTGTGGCGTCTGGCGACCTGTGGCGGAGACTGCTTCGAAAGTCTTGTAGACGCCTTCTGGCATCTAGCGACCTCTGCCGTGGAGTCACTGCTTCGCAGTCGCCCTCTGGCGGCGACTGCTTCGCAGTCTTGGATGCCCTTGTGGCGTCTGGCGACGTCTGGCGGAGACTGCTTCGCAGTCTTGTAGACGCCTTCTGGAGTCTAGCGACCTCTGCCGTGGAGTGACTGCTTCGCAGTCGCCCTCTGGCGGCGACTGCTTCGCAGTCTTGGATGCCCTTGTGGCGTGTGGCGACCTCTGGCGGAGATTGCTTCGCAGTCTTGTAAACGCCTTCTGGCGTCTAGCGACCTCTGCCGTGGAGTGACTGCTTCGCAGTCGCCCTCTTGCGGCGACTGCTTCGCAGTCTTGGAGGCCCTTGTGGCGTGTGGCGACCTGTGGGGAGACTGCTTCGCAGTCTTGTAGACGCCTTCTGGCGTACAGCGGAGACTGCTTCGCAGTCTTGAATACGCCTTCTGGCGTCTAGCGACCTCTGCCGTGAAGTGACTGCTTCGCAGTCGCCCTCTGGCGGCGACTGCTTCGCAATCTTGGAGGCCCTTGTGGCGTCTGGCGACCTGTGGGGGAGACTGCTTCGCAGTCTCCCGTGGACTGACTGCTTCGCAGTCGAAGAGGGTGAACCGGGCGTTGGCGTGTTAAAGAAAACGCCAGAAATCTAGCCCTCACTGCCGGTCTGTAGTCGGCCTCGCCCTTAGTAGAGCAGACTGGTTGTTTGATATACTGTAAATAATTTAGATCTTTGTCTTTGAACATACATGTGTTAAAATTTTGCTGTAAAACGATGAATATACTTCGAATCGATCGTCATTATATTTTGTGCGAAAGTAAACAACTTACGCGCATTATTAGTGACGTTGGGGATACCGGCGCCATAAATAGAACCGCGGTGTCGTTAAGCGGATTATTAATGACGTTGGGGAATACAGGCGCCATAAATAGAACCGCTTGGCAGTGGAA
Organism: Allolobophora icterica; assembly: GCA_963556255.1. Lineage (NCBI taxonomy): Eukaryota > Metazoa > Annelida > Clitellata > Crassiclitellata > Lumbricidae > Allolobophora > Allolobophora icterica. The sequence goes on along the minus strand of OY744603.1, from coordinate 14,772,501 downwards.
TAGGCGAGCTTGCGCGTTATGGACGGTCGGGTGGGTAGCGTTTTGGGGCATTTTCACCATGGTAGGGTTGAAAACGGAGGACGCGAACCCTTCCACTGGGTGTCCGAAGCCGAGGCCGACACATTAGTGAAGGTTTCGAGTGAAAAGGTGCAAAATTGTAGAAGTTAAGCCCGGTCAAACAGACAGACAGACAGACACACAGACACACAGAAAGCTGGCTTTATTTATATAGATGATCGTTCATTTAGTACCAGCAGCTTCAGGCGATAGTTTCACTGGACTTGATTCTTCGTCGCATTGTTCGCCTGTTTTATTGGCGACTATGCATACTGCTCCGACTGTGGAACCAGAGAACTGTATACCTACATGAATTATCACCATAGGCAGTTTTAAGATTTCCTTCAGATCATCAGGAATTGCTTTAATGATCCTTTTTGTTGTGCAGGCCAAACAGTCACTGTCAATATTTTATTTAACGTATATAATAATATATTATATATGATCGTTCATTTAGTACCAGCAGCTTCAGGCGAAAGTTTCACTGGACTTGATTCTTCGTCGCATTGTTCGCCTGTTTTGTTGGCGACCATGCATACTGCTCCGACTTCCTCTTCTTCACGCAGTTGTTTGCAAAGATTAAGCAAATATGTAATGAAGAAATGCGATAAAGTGTTACGTATATATTATGTACATTGAGATGGATGAGTGGAGCACAGTGACAGGCGGTGTGCAAGAGGGAGGACTAGCACTTTCATATTGAAATAAATCGGGAATTCACAACAATAAGTAATCGTACACAAGACAGGAATACATTTAACGTGTACGGTATGTCTTGTTACCTCAGGCAGGTGCAAGCTATCCTTCAGATCTTAAGAAATTTCCTTTAACGATCGTTCTTTTGTTGTGCTGATGTGCAATATATTAATATTTTGCCATAGTATATATATATATATATATATATATATACACACATATATATATATATACTAGCTGGTTTACCCGGCTTGCCCGGGGTTATAAGTTTCAATACCTGTAGCACCACCACCACCACCACCACCACCACCACGCCCGGTTTAGTTGAGTGAAAGTTTCAATCCCTCTAGCGAATCCGTACCTGTAGCACCACCACCACCACCACCACCACCACCACGCCCGGTTTAGTTGAGTGAAAGTTTCAATCCCTCTAGCGAATCCGTACTGTAGCTGCTTAACCCGGCGTCGCCATCTGGCGAGTCAAAATAGGTTGAATTTTAGATTTTTTTCGAGCTACAAATGCATGGCATGGCTAGGTTTTGGCCCGAGAGACCATGGTAGCGGTGAAAACGGGTGGCGCGAAGCCTCACACTGGGTGTATCATGCCCACCCCGACACAGCAGTGAAGGTTTCGAGTGAAAAATGCATTCCGGTCAAAGACGCTGTGACAGATAGATTCTTTGCTTTATATATATACTAGCTGGATTACCCGGCGTTGCCCGGGGTTATAAGTTTCAATCCCTGCACCCCCACCACCCCCACCCAACACCCACCCCCCACAACCCCCCCCAAACCCACCACCCCCACCACCCCCACCCACCACCCCCACCCAACACCCACCCCCACAACCCCTCCACCCACCACCCCCACCCCCCCACCCACCACCCCCACCACCACCCATGACCCCCACCCACCACCCCCACCCACCACCCACCACCCCCACCCGCCACCCCCACCACCCCCCCACCCGCCGCCCCCACCCACGACCCCCACCACCACCCGCGGGTTCCCATCGAAAATGTCGCGAAGAAAATGTCGCGTTAAAAATGTCGCGGACAAAATGTCGCGGATATAAATGTCGTTGATATATAATGTCGCGGATACAAATGTCGCGGATAAAAATGTCGCGGTTAAAAATGTCGTTGATACATAGTGTCGCGGATAAAAATGTCGCGGATAAAAATGTCGCCGTTCACAATTTCGTCACGTCTTGTTTACTATCTGCTCTATTGAGCCAGCAATGTCTTTGACCTCAAAATTAGCGAAGCGTGATACCTCGAAGTCGAAATCTTTTGATGTCAAACATATTTCGCGTCTTGTTTGTCTTGCCTTGAATCGAATTCAGCGATTCTTGAAACCTCGAAATCTAAATAATTTGATGTACCAGAATTTCGCATCTTGTTTAGCCTATGCTCATGTGAGCCAGCAATGTAAGAAACCTCCAAATCTTTTGATGTCCAATATAGGCCTATTCCGCATGTTGATTATGCTCGATTCAGCCAGCACTGTGTAAAACTTCAAAACCGTTTGATGTCCAACAATTTCGAATATTGTGTATGTGTCTGAGTTTGTATATAAGGCAACCAACAAAATCAGAAAGTTGTCAGTTTGTCATGCTGCGAATCCGGTGCAGTTGCAGAGTTTTGATTTAACAGTAGCCTAGATTTATTATCGCTCTCAGTAGAAATGGAATTTATTAAAACTCAGAAAGGACGCGAAATGCTTGTGCTGGACGGGTTTTCTTTTGTACGAGAGAGGAAAGGAGTCAACGGTAAGCTTATTTGGAAGTGTTCGCAATACAGCGATTCCAGATGCTTAGCGCGTTGTCATACGATCGACGGTGTTCTTGTGAAGAATATTGGACACCATAATCATGTTCCAGATGCAGCCAAAATAGCAGCTCGAAAGACTGTCGAAGACATAAAACTACGCGCGGCAACGACTCAGGAAGCCGGTCATCAGATCGTCGCAAGTACAGCAGCTGTAGTAACGGCGGCTGTTGCTGCTCAACTTCCTTCAGTCAACGGACTCAAGCAAACGATTCGTCGAGAACGTCGGGAAAAAGAAATACCTCTTCCAAATCCGGAAAATCTTCAAGATCTCATCATACCGGACGCATATAAGACCACTACTTCGGGCGAGAACTTCCTGTCATATGACAGTGGTCCTGGCCAGAATCGCTTTCTTATTTTCGCTACACAACGCAACCTGGATCGGATGGTGCAATGCGAAAATTGGTATGCTGATGGAACGTTTAAGTCTTCGCCGCCACTGTTTCAGCAGATCTACACAATTCATGCATTGAGGTACAGTGACGTAATACCCACTGTCTTCATTTTAATGTCTGATCGTAGTACTACTAGCTACGTCCGCGT